>CANTUT010001088.1:35000-242500 GCA_947687605.1 Reutealis trisperma
AATTTATTATTTTGTTCCTTGTAGACTAGTGATACTACAAATGGTATCACAAATCAACTCATTGTTGATCTTACTAAAGATCTGTTATGGTCTGTCATAATATATCCTATTTATTTTGTGAACAGATACAAGTTTTACATCAAAAAACATAATTCTGATAGATCATCTATCAATAGCGAGGTCTATATAAAGGGTTCGAATTATAGCAAGAATGCATATGTGTAACAACTCACACCCACTTTAGGAATTTTCATGACAATTTCTTGAATTTAGAACTAGTATGACAAAATATGTGCTTTTATAGAAATTCATGTGTGATGTGATTGATAAGTATGTGGCATATTAGATTGGTTCTAATACACATAATATGAATTATTATAGTGAAATAAGTGATTTATATGAAGTGTATGAGTATAAAATATTTATATGAAGTGCATGAGTATAAAATAATTTATTGCACATAAAATGAATTTTCATGCAAAAAGCTATTTTTAAGCATAAAATAATTTTTATGAGTATTTTTAAAATATTTTTAAATAAATATTTTGAGAGAAATTTTAATGAAAATGATAAGAAAAATATTCTATTTTTAATTACCTATAATCAGCTCATAAATTAAATAAAAGGCCTAATTTTTCAAAAGCCCATTACATCAAAACACTCCTAACCTAGCTCGTTAAAGGTAAACTTAGAATTTTGCCAAAACCCTAAATATTTAAACCAAAAATTCAGCCAGCCCTAGTAGCAGCAGCCACCATTCTATTTTCTATCATATTTCCAGCAGAAAATTCTCTTAAAATTATTCTCTCAATTGAAATTCACAAGGTGCTTTCAAACCTTACGATTTCATGACCGTTTTTGTAAGTTTTTCCCTCCTTTCAATTTATTATTTGATTTTTATGAAACTAATCATCAGAAAACTATTTTGGCCTATATAATTATTGATTTTCTACAATTAAATTTGGCCTAGGTGAATTTGTGAAAAAGAAATCGGTTTTTCTACCGAAAACACAAACCTCTCTACGTGAATCCTCCAAAGGTGAACTCTAAAACTCAAAATTAGAATTTTCATGCATAAACACTTTGGGGGCTGCTAATTTGTATTTCTTGATGTTATAAATTGATTTTTGTTGTGTTTAGATGATTGATTTTTGTTGTGTTTAGATGAAAAATACTGATTTAAATTATATTTCTGTATATTACTATAATGACAAAAAAAAAAAACGTAAAATAGGAAATTTATGGTTTTTGGCCTAAAACTTAAAAGTTGGAAAATTTCATACACATATATACTCATGGTTGCTGATTTGTATATATTTAGGTTCTAAATTGATTTTTGTTATGTTTGGATAAAAAATAATAGTTTAAATCATATGTTTACATATTACTGTAATGACCGAAAAGTACTGAAAACAAGAAAGATTCATGGTTTTCATCCTAGAACCTAAAGTTAGAAAATTTTCATACATATACATTTATATGGGTGCCAATTCATATATATATATATACATACATATATATATATATATATATATATATATATATATATATATATATATATATATATATATATATATATATATATATATATATATATATATATATATATATATATATTCTAAAATGATTTTTGACATGTTTATATAAAAAATATTGGTTTAAATCATGTATTTGCATATTATTGTAATGAACAGAAAGTGCGAAAAGTGAGAAAGTTCATGTTTTCCATGACTATATGGTATTCAGCCTACATTGGGAATTTAATCCCAATGTCTATAATTTTTATGTAATATATTTTAGTGATTATTGACATGTATAAATGAATGATAAATGATTTAATTGCATGTTAATTGAAGGAATAACTCTAGACAGGTATAGAAATAATAAGGTATACTTATGGTTTCCTTACCCTATTTCTATGATATGATTAATATGTTTATATGATTAAGTGGTATGGGAAATATGTTTTATGATGAGTTAATAATGAGTTAATGATCTTAAATGGATGATGAGATTGATTGTACAAATTGGTCATAAGAGATAAGCATGACACTTGAAAGGTTACTTGTTAAGTTAATATATATGGAAGGTGTTAAGTGTTCTAAGTTGAATGTTAAATTGAATTGATATTAAGATCATGATAAATTGTATTTGACTTTAGAAAATACATAATATGAGTTATTTTGTGATTCCATGTGGGCCTATAAAGCCTAAGTGTGCAAGACTTTGAAAGTCAACATGTTCTGTGCAAGTGAGGAGTGCACTTTTATGTGCAACTCCAAGTGTATATGAATGTTATATGTGCAGGGGTAGTTATGGGATAGGATAGCATGATATTAAGCAAATGCTAAGTATTGAATTAAATATTATGTTAGAGCTTGAGGAGTAGTAAAAGTTTAAAGGGGGCTACAAGTACTAGGAGCAAATGAACCATAAGGTGAGTAAACATTATGTTATTGTTACAAGTACAAACTATCATGATATATAAGCCTTTGACATTCTTGAAACCCAAGTTCTTTCTATTTTCAAATACAATTATGTGAATTCTTTATTAAGCTTAGATTGCCAAAGAACAATTAGTCCAAAACCATTTTTTATTATCAAATGATGATAAATACCCTTTGTGATTTTTTGCCCTAACTTATTTTCTTTCTAGAACTACACTGTTAATTATCTGTTGTTTGATAAGCTAAACACCTATTGTTATTGTGCTACATGTGATTGCATTTCTTTAATGCTATTGTTATAAGTAATTGCCATTAGCTCTAACTATGGTACCCATGAACCTTTTATGAAGAAATCCTCGCGTCGATGCGAGTAATCATCAAAACCTATGCACACGGTCTTAACTCGATGGATAGGGGTAGTGTATCCACCTCAGCTAGAAAGGGCAGTTCTAGCCATAGAACCTGATTAGTTTCATGCTTTTTTATGTGATAGGAGTTTGAAATTGGTTTGATGCCACCTCTCCTCTATGTGTTCGAGTGATTATGGCAATAACCTTCACTTTATGTGTTCGAGTGATTATGGCAACAATCTTTACTCTATGTGTTATGTGTTATAAATGTGATTTCTATGAACATTTCTAAATTGCAAACTATGAACCATGAACTATGAATCATAAATTTTGAATCATGAACTATAAGCCCTTTTTAAGGGATATATGCTATTGTATAAGCTATATTGTTTACTCATTTAGATCATCTATCTCACCCCTTTTTCCTTGTGTGGTTCCTAGTGAGCATTATAAGGAGGTAAGGTATAGCTCAGGTAACCTACTCCACTTAGGAAATTTCCTTGTCAAAGTAATTATTATTATGCCATACTATGATGAGTCCTTAGATGCTTTAGGAGTTATTATGATGGGAACTTTATTTTGGAATATTATGTTTTGGTGACTGTATTTGGAGTCCAAGTATTGTTTTCTTATGGATTATATTTAAAGTATATTTTAACTATTCTTTTGCAATGTCACGACCTAAATTTCTTGACCATGACTGTCCTAGAGTTCAGGGAGACTTAAGGTCACCTAAACCCGTAGAACACAATAGGTCTTACAATCACTATGTATATATATACATTTCATTCCTCAAGCCTTCCCAAGATCAAAACCACCTTCATTCACTATCCTTTCCCATTACTTTATCAATATGGTACTTTAAGGCCATTTCATATTCATGAATAAAACATCATTCACAAGTAATAACTAATGTTGTCCATGCATTCTTACTTACTAATATAAATACTTATACATAACAATTAGCATTAGTTGTTTACATTACTTCCCAATGTACATACTTTAATACTATGCCTTAGTGCACCATAGAGCTCTAGTTTGTTTATCTTCCAAAATAACACAAGTGCATAAAATGACATCTTAGCAAGTTCTAAATGGAGAAGCGAAGCTCAGAATTTACTTTTCTAATGGATCACTTCAACTTGGAAAATCATAACAACTACAGGGTGAGACTAGCTCAGTGAGTGTGAAATAATATAACATAGTATACAAGTAATATAAAGTGTTGGCACTTGGGTTGGTTCAAGATAAAAAGACGTGATGTTAATCAAAATTGGTTATACTGTATTTTAGAATGCATTTTAGCATAAATAATAATGCTTTGGAAGTGAAAAGCTTCCTACACATAAATATTAGTGTGGCATTCTAAACCTTGCTCGCTCATACATATCATATTATCCAAAACTGATCAGGTCTTACGATTAGATGTTTCCCCCAACAGAAGTCAGGTACTCTCGTCCTACCCACGGGCTTATACTTAGTGCACAAGGTCTGATGTATTCCCTCACATTAGAGAGGATTTTTGCTTAGTTATGAGTGTTCATAAAAAGGCATATTCAAGGTTCACAATAGGAATTTAGCAAAAAATAGTTTAGCATATTAATCATTCTTATCATTGAGCAAACATGGAACCTAAGCAAAAGGTTCATCTCAATCAACATCACATAAGAAAGATGTGGGTTTTCAAGGGCTTAATAATCAGTGGGCAATCATACATGCCTATCAAACATTATTTCGGATGCATATCAAGGAATGATAATTCAATAATGGTTGTAAGGAAAAGCATGATTACATTATATTACCACATACTCACCTTAACTCCTTTGCTCTTATCTATCGTATGTTTTTGATTTGTTTAGAGTTCTTCTCAGTTTTTAGCAATTTCCTTGCCCTTGCCTTGAAGTTCTACATCCATAGCATTTCAAATACATATTAATTAGTAACTAATGGTGTTACTAATTTTATCTTTAAATTAAATTCCTCATTTCATTTAATGATTCTAGTTCTACATTTCAAATTTCCTAAATTGTCCTATAAATCCTAGAATTTGGGAAAAACTATCAATTTCATTTTCACACTTCAATTTGACTAGGAATTCATCAAATTAGCATCTAGGCAATCAATTTCCACTGATTAGTTTGAGTTAAGTTACTCTTATTCTCATAAACCCTAACTTATCCCATTCACATCAAATTTAGGAGAAGTTCCTAATTCCTCATCAAATCTTCAAATTAGTTGAAAAGATATAGATTTAACATATCATATAACACATATAATTATTTAACTATCACCATCTTATGTTAAAACACTAAGTTTCCCTTTTGTTTATACTCACACTTTGAAGGTTTCTGAGCTTTGAGTCATATTCCTAAAAGCCATTCCAACACTTCTAATTTGTTCTTCTTCATCTAAAATAGCCATAAATGTACTTAATTGAAGTATAGAACTTTCCTTAGCCCTTTATCACTAGGCCAAATTCCTCTTATAAGGTAGTAGAAGTATTTAAACAACCATAACACTAAAATTAACCTTAAAATATAGAAAGAATAGGTAAGTATAGTTTCTCACCTTGGTTAATTTTAATTTACCAAGATTCTTATAGTAAGTGGGGTAGAGAGAGCTTCCTCCTTTTACATGAAATTTTAGTGTAAGGTGAACAAAATATTTTTGCATAACATACATCCATATATATATATATATATAATAGGTTGAAGGGTGGGGATTTGGTTAGGCAAGATCTAACGGTTAGGGTTTAATCTTTAGTGGATGGCTAAGATTGGAGCTAGTTGGATGGTTAGGATTTTCTCTACAATGGTGATGATCATTACAAGGTGTTAGAGTGTTCAAAGTGTACCTAGACCTATATGTATGCAGAGAAGAGTTCAATTTGATTTTGGAGATTGATGTAGTCAATTCTTGTAGCTAATTTGTCAAAATCGTGGGACTCACCATTTTACAACTTATGTTTCTTATCTTGGGCCAAAGATTTTAGCTCACAGCTCTTTAGTGTCCTGTAACACCTTGGGCCCAATGGGCCGGCCCCCCACCCCTTTTGTATTAGGTTTGGGCCTTTGTTATTTCAAAGCCCATTAACAAGCCTATAAACCCATTAGTCTACTTAGAAATTTCCCTTTAATTTCCTTTTCTTTTCTTTCACTATGACTCTTAGCTTTAAGTTCTCTAGCTTCTCTATGCATATCACTAATTATTATAGGAACTCTATTGAACTTATTAAAGCATAATTAGCCATGGTAAGATTATGGATCATACAAACATTTCAAATGGCACTACTACACCCCGAACCGATTTCCCTTTTCATTTCTCATACTAGGCTAGCATCTAAAGTCTAGTCTTTGAATGTTACTAGTAACTAGATTGAACTATAAAACACTTGGGCAATACATGCAACTTAAAGTTTTCTTATAAATGGTTTAATTGAGTTAATGCATGAGGTTTTGATACGATCCTAGGTAGTGATTGTATATTCATGAGTGGGTTCTACGAGCGTGGGTGACTTATATCTCCCTATGTTCTAGGACCATCACATCTCTGAAAATGGGATGTGACAATATGACCACTATGGTCAACTAATTGAGGTGATGCAATTAGAATACTATGCAATTCTAATTAAAAGAATGATGTTATTCAAATGTGAGTGGTTTGATCCAATACCAAATTTGGGAATGAAAATTTATAAGCATTATAATCTATTGAAATCAACCACAGGCGAAGGTTTAATAAGTACGAATCATTCATGTTGGCAATGAAAGCTTATCAAGTGTATTACTTTCCTTATCTATCTCTATGAACAGATAAAGCAGATTAATGGGCAGTATGAAAAATTAAAGCCATATTAGTTATGGAGATTAAGGACGGGTCTCAAATTAAGACATCATCTCAAAAAGTATTTTAAGAAGATGCTGTTACTTTGCATAGCATTGAAATTAACGAGGATGAGCCATTTAAATATATGGATGATCCAAATGAAAGATTAGTTTATTTAGATAGAGAAGATAATGATTTAGATGATGAATCTGAGTTTCAATATGAATATGAGTCAACGGATGATTTTATCGATGATAATTATGTGATAGAAGTTGATTCCAAATAATTGTAATTATATATTTCAATTATATATTTGAATTCTTAAAACTATAAAAAGACATTGTTCTTAATTTTCTTTAATGTTTCAGATTTATCATCTAAATTTATATGTTTTTGTATGTAGTTTGCTATATTATTTGTACATATTAGTATATTAATGCAATAAATAATAGCTATCGAGGCAGGTGTCATCTAGTGGTGATGATGCAACTAAAGGAGGTTATGGTTGCAGACGTATGATAGCTCATGGCCAGGGCATATCTCTAGTAGGTCCACTATCGATACATTAACCACTAGCTCCATCCATTTCTTTACCACCAGCCTCTTCCACTTCGACATCTACCCAATCTACCAGTGTTACTATTACACAATCCACATTATCATTCATATCCCTTTGTGAGGCCTTGCCCGAGCATCGGCCCGATCCATTAGAGGGAATCAAGATGCTCATTCTGGTTTAGACTTAAAATGGAACCCTCTGGTTCAGATTTGGTTGATTTTAAAAATGATTTTTGGGAGCTGCCACCCTAATTTATTTTTAAATGGGAAAATTAAGGAAAAACCCAATTGACTCCAATTCAATAATTTTTAATTAATTTACTGAAGGATAAAATCACTAGCCTCGAACCAGGTTGAGTTTGGGGACTAGGTTTTTGGTTTTAAATAATCTAAATTTGGCTCTTAAATTTAATTTGACTGAAAAATTAATTTCATGGATGATGAATATTATATGATAATCATAACATCATGATTAATGCATGAGCATGGTATGAATGCAATGAGAAAATTAAAATAAAACATCCACAAATTTAATTAAAGAGTGGAAATGAGATTGATTGGGATTTGAATTTGAGGTTTGGATTTAGATTCCAAATGTGCCTACATACCCCATTGAATAGGGACTACAACCTGCATAGTTTATTCCATGATTAAGTAGAGGGATTTAGGAGTTGATCATATTGATTTTGGTTTGGGTGTTTTAAAGTGAGGAAAAAGACTGATACTTTTACTTTTGGTAGGCAGAGGGTTTTACTAAACTGAAGTTCTATTTTATCGGGACTGGGTGATTGGATTGATAGGGAGATTAATTAATTAATTAAAATGATTAATTAACTAATTAATGTGATGAAATGGGTGGATGAATTAATTAATCAAAATGATTGATTAATTAATTTGGATGAAGGGTGGATTAAAAAAAGATTAAATTTATTTTGGAAAAAAGTGATTAATCAATTAATTAAAAAGATATTTAATTAATTAACTAACTTTAATTTGAAAAAAAAGTTTTAATTAATTAAAAAAATTAATTAATTAATTAGAGAGTGGCTGGAGGGAGAAGAAGAAAGGAATTAGTAGATAATCATTAATACTAACTCAAGATGTATGTGAAATGGGAGAATGGAGGGGAGTATTTATAGGAAAAGTAGGTGAGGGTAGTTTAGGAATTGAAAAAGTGAAAAGACAATGAGGGGTAAGGCTGGAAAGGGCTGAAAATTGAGTTAGAGGGGTATTTTGGACATTTTTCCACATAAAAGGGGGACCACTCGCACCAAAGGGGTGTGGTGCCGCACCAGTGCCTGTGCAATGCTGCATCAAAGTAGTGCAATAGGCTGCAAGTTGGACCTACAATGTCGCACAAACCTAGTGCAGCACGGCAATTGACATGACAACCTTTTTTTTTTTTTTGGTTGGTATAGAGTTTAGGAATTTTGGATGTTTGGTAGCAATGTAATTGAAGGCTAAAAAATTTTCTTTTAGGGTGTTGCCCCCAAACCTTCGTTGCTAACCAGCTAGCGTGATTGTCGTAATGACTTTGTATAGTATGTTAAACTTAGCAGGTGCTAAGGCTATAGTTGGATCATAAGGGTGCAAAATTATGGGTTCATAGTTGCCCTTTCATCAGAATTGTCTTGTCTACAAGGCAGTTTTGATGATAGTGAACTCAAAAGAAGGGGTGGTATAAGGAATTAAAGTGATATCTAAGTTAGTTCTTGGACACATTTGGGTGAGAGATATGGTTGAAAAGGAAGATGGTTGTAACTAGCCACACCTACCCTAAGAGTTTCGTGACAACTTACTTGAAGTTAGAACTATTAAGGCGAAATATGTGCTTTTATGAAAATTCATGTGTTATGTGATTGATGAGTATGTGGTATGTTAGATTAGTTCTAATATGCATAATATGAATTATTAATATGAAATAATGGATTTATGTGAAGTGAATATGCATAAAATGATTTATTGCATATAAAGTGAATTTTTATGCACAAAGCGATTTTTAAGCATAAAATAAATTTTATAAGTATTTATAAAATATTTTTAAATAAATATTTTTGGGGGGATTTCAATGAAAATAATAAGTAAAATATTTTATTTTTAATTATCTATAAATAGCCTATAAATTAAATTAAAAGGCCCAACACACCAAAACGCTCCTAACCTAGCTCATTAATGGCAAACTTGTAATTTTGCCAAAATCCTAAATATATAAACCTAAATTTCAGCCAGCCCTATTGTAGAAGCCACCATTATGTTATTCTTCAGAATTTTTATAGAAAAATTCTCTTACAAATATTCTCTCAACCGAAATTCACAAGGTGCCTTTAAACTTTGCAATTTTGTGATCGTTTTCGTAAGTTTTTCCTTCTTTTCAATCTATTATTTGAATTTTATGAAACTAACCATAGAAAATCTATTTAGGACTATATATTTACTATTTTCCTTTTGTTAAATTTGGTCTAGGTGTTTTGTTCGAAGGAAAAATTGATTTTCAATAGTAAACACAACTCTTTCCTCGTGAATCCACTAAAGGTGAACACTAAAACTCAAAGTTGGAATTTTCATGCAATTATGTATGGGGGCTGTTGATCTATCTATTATTGTGTTATAAATTGATTTTTGTTGTGTTTAGATGAAAAAGAATGATTTAAATCATATTTCTGTATATTACTGTAATGATTGAAAAGTATGGAAAACAAGAAAATTCATGGTTTTCATCCTAAAACTTAAAATTAGAATTTTTCATGTGTATAAACTCTAAAGAGGTGCTATTTCCTACATTAATGTATTCTAAACTAATTTTTAGTATGTTTGGATAAAAAAATAATATTTTAAATCACGTGTTTACATATTACTGTAATGATCAAAAAGTGCAAAAAACAAGAAAGTCCATAGTTACCATGATTATATGGTATTTGACCTACATTGGGATTTTAATCCTAATGTCTAAAATTTTAGTATGATATATTTTAATAATTGTTAACATGTGTAAATGAGTGATAAATGATTTAATTGCATATTGGTTGAAAGAATAACTTTGGACAAAATCCAGAGAGGTTTGGCATACCTAGGGTTTCCTAACCCTACTACTATGTTATGATTAACATGTGTATATGATTAAGTGGCATGTGAATTAGGCCTTATGATATGTTAAGTATGGATTAATGACCCTAAATTGACTATAGGATTGATTGTATGATTTGGTCAAAAGAGATAAGCATGACTCTTTAAGGTTACTTGTTAAGTTGATATATGTGGAAAGTGTTAAGTGTACTAAGTTGAATGTTAAATGGAATTGATATTAAGATCATGATATATTGTGTTTGATTTTAGAAGAGTTATAGTATGAGTTATAATGTGATTTCATGTGAGCCTAAGAAGGCTAAGTGTACAAGACTTAAAAGTCAACATGTTATGTGTAAGTGATGAGTGCACTTTTAAGTGTAACTCTAAGTTTAAGTGAATGTTATATATGGATGGGGTAGTTGTGGGATAGGATGGCATAATGTTATGCAAATGCTAAGTATTGAATTCTAATGTATGATAGAGTTTGAGGATTCTTAGAAGTTCAAGGGTTACAAGTACTAGGAGTAAATGAACCATAAGGTGAGTAAACGTTATGTTCATGTTACAAGTACAAGTTATCATGATATGTGAACCTTTGAGAATCTTGAAACTCAAGTTCTTTTCTATTTTCAATTATAACTATATGATTTCTTTATTAAGCTTAGGTTGCCAAGGACATTTAGTCCAAAACTATTATTGTTTATTCATTGACAAGAAAAGAACCTTTGTGATTATTGCTTTACCTTGCGTTTCTTTCTGGAACCACACTGCTATCCATCTTTTGTTGCCATTCAACTAGTGACAAAGTTAGTATATGTGCAAAGGAATTATAAGGTCGAGTTGAACTCTTGCTCCTATATTCTGATCCCTGAACTCCTATATGTAGGAATTATGAGGTCAAGCCTAAATCTTACTCGTGTACTCCAATCATTGAATCTTATATATAGAAAACTTCATGCTAATGCACGAAATCATTGGAACCTATCCACATGGTCTTAACTCGATGGATAGGGGCATAGTATCCACCTAGCTAGAAGGGACGGTTCTAGCTGTGGGGCCTGATCAGCTTCATGCTTTTTATAGAAGTTGGAATTTGGCTTGAGGCGACCTCTCCTTAGTGTATTTGAGTGAATTGAGCAAGGTCTTCTCTTGCAAGTCATAAGTGTAATTTTTGCAAAACCTTACTAATTTGCAACCAATGAACTATGAACTATAAATCATGACCTATGAGTTATGTATTATGAGTCTTTTTTTTTTTAAGGGATATGTGTTATGGTATAAGCTACTGTTTACTCATTGAGATCATCTATCTCATCCTTTTTCTTTATGTGGCTCCAGATGAGCATTATGAGGAGGCAAGGTGATAGCTTAAGTAATCTACTCTGCTTGGGAGATTTCCTTGTCCAAGTTTATTATCATATTATGATATCAAGAGTGTCTTTTAAATGTTCTGGGAGTCCTTGTTGGAGAGTTTTATTTTGGAATATTATTCATTTGATAATTTATTTGGAGTCTTAAATGTTCCTATCTTATGGATTGTATTTAAAGTATTTTAACACTATTCTTCCCTTAGCCAAAATTTTCCTTATTATTGGATAATTAAGTTAATACATGAGGTTTTGGTATGATCCTAGGCAGTGTTTATATGTGTATGAGTGAGTTCTATGGGCGTGGGTGACCTTATATCTCCCCATGTTCTAGGACCATCATATCCCAAAAAATTGGGATGTGACAAAGATGGTATCAGAGTTATAGTTTTTAAGTCTATTTTAGACTTATCTAATTAATAGGTTAATTAAGTATAATCCTAGAGCATAAGAATTTTCCTATCATGTCACTTGCAATCTATTACTAGTATAGTTCTACGAAATCCTAATAAGCTATAGTACTCCTTGTTACTATTTGTGTGCCTTACAATTCTTTTATTAGATGACAAAAAAGAGTACCCCTGCTAGAAGAGCCCAACCTAAAGCACCTTGTGTCATGTGGAAGAGTACCTGGCTAGAGATATTTAAGAAGGCCATGCCTATGATCCACCTCAAGAGGGAGAAGACTCCTAATGAGAAGGACCCCATAGATGTTTAGGTTATAACTGGCTTCAGAGTAAGACGTAAAGATTCAAAAGGCATTACTCAAACTTGATGAAAGAAAATTGATGTCTTAGGTCCTTAATACATAGGTCCTTAATCATGCTATGAGAGAGGACGTGGAACAAATTAAGGCCAAAGATGTTGAATAGATGGGAGACTATGCACCCAATGTTTGCCCTGATGAGGGGCACAGTTAAGACTCGTGCTACTAGTTAGTAATGATTGGCCTAGTGGCATAGGACTTGTGATATGAATGATATTGTTTGACTACTTAGCTACTTAGTGTGGATTGATTCTTTATTTGCCTATAAGATGATTGACCTTTATATGATAAGAGAGTTCATTATGCTATAAGTTATGTGTTACATGATTATGATACATGATATATGTTAGGATATGTGATACTATATGATGAGTACTTATGTTAAATGCATGATAAATATGATAATTTGATAGTGGGGTTAAGTGGATTAGAAAGAGAAGTTGACTAAGTTTTGATTAGACTTAGATAAATGATTGATAGGTATAATGATATGCTATATGAAATGCTTACATGTGACAATGGTTTGATATATGAATTATATGGAATTATTAAATGATAATTGTGATTGATGCCATAAGAAGGGAAATGATGTTTAGTAATGATCAGTACGAGAATGAAATGAATCAGTTACGTTATATATATATACATAAATATGTGATATGAATTAAGTGAATTATATTATGAAATTTGTGGCTTAGATGTTACCATATAGATTAGAACAATAAGAAATGTAGGGATTTCTCTGTCACTTATATAAATATCAAGTATTATCAAAGGATGAATATTAATCTAGTGTGATTTAAAAGAAGAAGGTATCATTCCCATTCAAACCTCTAGTGCAAGATGCCTGATAGATTATAGTGCTACATATTCATTTGTATTTCTCTGTTTTGCTAAGAGTCTTGGTAGAAATGAGGAATTAAGAAAGGAACCCTTAGTAGAGTCAACTCCTTTAGGAGAGATGATGGAAGTGAAATATGTGTTTAAGGACTGTGAGGTAGCCATTGATGGACAGAAATTTCCTATGGAGTTATTAGAACTTGATGTATTAGAATTTGATGCGATCTTAGGAATGAATTGGCTATGTGAGCATGGAGCTTGTATTGACTGTAGAGAGAAGCAAGTACAATTTCAAACCAAGGATGGGAAGAAATTTGTATATCAAGGAGATACCTATGATTAAGGTCTACTAGCCTAATCATGGAATGGATGAGTGTACCTAGGAAGCCAAGGTAAGGATGCGATAGAAGCATCACTAGCTTTTTCTAGAACGTATGAGTAAGTATTTAAATTCAAGGATGAATTTCTTTTAAGGGTGGGGAGGGGAGGGGAGGGGGGGGGGGAAGAGAATGTAACAACCCACACCCACTTTAGAAATTTTGTGACACACCCACTCTAGGAATTTCGTGACAATTTACTTGAATTTAGAACTATTAAGGCAAAATGTGTGCTTTTATGAAAATTCATGTGTTATATGATTGATGAATATATGGTATGTCAGATTAGTTCTAATATACATAATGTGAAATAATGGATTTATGTGAAGTGCATATGCATAAAATAATTTATTGCATATAAAGTGAATTTTCATGCACGAAGCAATTTTAAGCATAAAATAAATTTTGAGTATTTTTAAAATATTTTTAAATAAATATTTTTGGAGGGATTTCAATGAAAATAATAAGTAAAATATTTTATTTTTAATTACCTGTAAATAGCCCATAAATTAAATTTAAAGGCTTAACTTACCAAGGTCCAACACACCAAAACACTCTTAACATAACCCATTAATGGCAAACTTGTAATTTTGCCAAAATCTTAAATATATAAATCTAAATTTTGGCCAGCCCTATTGTAGCAGCCACCATTCTATTATTCTTCAGAATTTTTATAGAAAAATTCTCTTAAAAATCTTCTCTCAACTAAAATTCACAAGGTGCTTTCAAACATTGTTATTTTGTGATCGTTTTCGTAAGTTTTTCCTTCATTTATATCTATTATTTTGATTTTTATGAAACTAACTGTAATATCCAATGTTTCCTTAACCTATTAGAGTTAGCAATGGAGGTAGTATAATGTCCATATACCATACCATTCAAAGCCTTCTTAGCACACCAAGAACCATAAGAATGTCATAAGAGGTAAATTCTAAATGAATAATGTGACAATGAGTAAGGAAGGTAATTGATTTTGATAAGCACTTTTATGATAAAATGAAAGTCAAACCAAGTTTGACTTAATGGGACTATGTTAATAATTCATTTGAAATGTGAATCTAAAGTGTTGATGAATGGGCATTGATATCTCCTAAGACATTGGGGGATGATAATAGTGATATGAGAAGTTGAATTAAATCAAAGTTGCAATGGTACAAGGAAAGTCAAACTTAATTTGACCAAGTGAGTCTATATGATTTACATATATGAACAATACTAATTAAAGGCTAGGAAATGTGTACTATAGAGTGAACAAGATTATCTAACAATGTCTAGAGTGTGTAGTGAAATTGGGAGGTAGAAATATGTATATTAAACTGAAAGAAATGAAATGGAAAGTGTATTAAGTACCGAGCTTGAAACGTGCATATAAGGATTTGTTAATGGGCTTTTGGACTTACTGGGCTTTTGGACTCAAAAGCCCAAGCCTATTGAATGACCAGCCCATAAGGCCTAAAGATGGATGAACATACACTTAACTAGAGTTAGAAATAGCTAGTCAACGTTAAGTTTGATATTAGAAAAGCTAGCCACCATTTTTGAACAAGTCAATTCCTTTTCCAACTTGAAATCCCCTTTTATCCACACCAAAGTCTACATTCATTTTTGCTACTTCTAAAACCATATGATGAACATCACAATTGTAGAGAAAATTCTAGCCATCGAACTTGATCAAATCATAGCTATCCATCAAGATTAAATCTTAGCCATTAGATCAAGTTTGATCAAATATTCACCATCAAACCTATCATATATATATGCAAATTTTATGTTGTAAACATCATTTTTCCTATCTCTACACCAAAGTTCCACCATAACAAAAGAAGCTCTCTCTTTACACTAATAACAATAAGAACCTTAGCAAACTAAAGCTAACCAAGGTGAGAAATCTTGTTCATCTTCTCTTTTCTATGTTCTAAGGTTGATTTTAGTATTTTAGTTGCATAAAATCCTTCTTACACCATAAGGAAAAATTCAACCATAGTAGTGAATGATCAAGGAAGTATTGTAAATGCTAATTAGATACATCTATAATTATTTTAGATGAAGAACAATGATTTAGAAGTGTTAAAATGAATTAGGAAAGCTTGATTCAAGACTTGAAAGTCTTAGTAGCATGAAATTAGTCTAAAAGGGGAATTGTTGTTCTAATGCTAGATATTGGCAATTGAATGATCATGTAAGTTTTATGTTATGCAAATTTCATAATTCCATGATCAATTTGAAGATTGGATGAGGAATTAATTGTTTTTCCCAAATTTTAAGGTTTATGGAAAAATTGAGAATTTTGAGCATTAAACTTGAATTCATGAAATTGAAGGGGAAATTAAGTTTAAGAATGGTCTAACATGATTTGTATAATGTTAATTTTGAAATTCAATTGATAGAAATTATTTTCCCCTAATTTAATGAACTAAGTTCATTTATGGAATTTGATGGTGGAAGTAGAATTAATTCCATTGAACATTAGAAATTATTTAAATTGATTATACTCAAAGTTGAAATGTGAAATTGGGAGGAAAGGAATTATCTTTCCTTAACTAAATACTTCGACTATTTGAAAGATAACTAAGGGGAAGTATTAAAAATTAGTAACAAGTATATGTATAGTATGTCATGACCGGAAAAGTAACAAGTTAGTACTACAATGAATAAGTTACACTTAATTTACACTAATGTCATAATAAGGAAGTGATTGACATATAAATGAAATGCAAATGTGTAGAATCTAAAGGCAAGGATAAGGACACTGTCCAAGTGTGCGAGGAGCACCACTCACATCAAAGTTAAACATAAATAGGAGCAAAGGAGTCCAAGGTGAGTACTTAATAATGAAATATGACTTTGTGCCATTTGCTTTGAACCTTTATTAGTCAAACCATAATCATTGAAATATTCCAATTCCTTGATGAGCTTGAACTGCCATTGAATATTAAGCCATTTGGTATGATGCTTCTTGATGACATTTGACTATTGTGAACCTATCATGTTGAATTCATAATGTGATTATTGAATTCCTTGCCATGAATCTTATATGAACTTTCCTATTGGTGCCTATCGATAAGTGAAAATACCCTTCTAATGTTGGGAAATACATTAGACCATATGCATTTGGTATAAGCCTTCGGGTAGGGTGAGAGTACCCAACCTCTGTTAGGGGGGAACACTTAACTGTAAGACTTGATTAGTCTTGCGTAATGTGATACATATGAGTGAGCAAGGCTTAGGCTACCACTCCTAAATTTACATATGTGGAAAGCATTCTGCTTCTAAGAAAATATTATTTCTGCTTAAGATGTTGTTTCCATCTCAAATGAGAAATTGAATCATAATGAAAACATTGACTAAAAATAGTTCCATTGCCATAAAGGGCTCTTCTTGATAATGGCCTTTGTATTAACCATTTATATTGTATTATTATGTACTTACTGAACTTTTGTCTAACTCTTTAGTTGTCTAAATTTTCAGGCTAGGTCGACAAGTCAGCAAGGTAAATTCCAAGCCACATTATTCCTTTTGGAAGTTGCTTTGCTAGTTTTAAGTGTTGTGATTCTTGACTATGAAGACCATTGTTTTAGAGCTCCATTATAGTCAAAGGTTTAGTATTAAAATTGTTACTGGGTTTACCTATGTTGTAAATTATATTGTAATTGCTATTACAATAGTGTATGATGCTATAAACATTTGATTAATGATATGAAATACAACTTTGGGAAATTTATGAGTTATGTCTATGAATAGCATTATAAGTCAACAAGGAAATGACAAAGAAGTAATAGGTAATAAGAAAAGGTAATTAGGTTATGATCTTGGGATAAGGTCCCACATGATAAATGGTATGGGATTATAAGTTAAATAGGGTTTTATTGGTTTAGGTGACTTTATATCTCCTTATGCCCTAGGATCGTCACAACTTAATAAGTGGGTTGTGACACTAACAATAGAAAATCTATTTAAGGCTATATATTTATTATTGTCTTCTTATTAAATTTGGCCTAGGTGTTTTGTTTGAAGGAAAAACCAATTTTCAACTGTAAACGCAACTCTTTCTTTGCGAATCCATCAAAAGTGAACCTTAAAACTCAAAGTTAGAATTTTCATGCAATTATATATGAGGGGGCTACCAATTTGTCTATTGCTATGTTCAAAATTGATTTTTATTATGTTTAGATGAAAAATAATGATTTAAATCATATTTTTGTATATTACTGTAATGATTGGAAAGTACTGAAAATAAGAAAATTCATGGTTTTCATCCTAAAACTTAAAGATTAGAATTTTCATGTGTATAATCTCTAAGGAGGTGCCATTTCCTGCATTAATGTATTCCAAACTAATTTTTGTTATGTTTGGATAAAAAATAATAGTTTAAATCATGTGTTTACATATTACTACAATGATCGGAATATGCAAAAAATAAGAAAGTCCATAGTTACTATGATTATATGGTATTCAACCTACATTGCGATTTTAATCCCAATGTCTAAAATTTTTGTATAATATATTTTAATGATTTTTGACATATGCACATGAGTAATAAATGATTTAACTGCATGTTAGTTGATGGAATAACTCTAGACAAAGTCCAGAGAGGTTCGGCCTACCTAGGTTTTCCTAACCCTACTACTATATAATGATTAATATGTGTATATGATTAACTAGCATGTGAATTAGGCCTTATGATGTGTTAATTATGGATTAATGACCCTAAATTAACTATGAGATTGATTGTATGATTTGGTCAAAAAAGATAAGCATGACTCTTTAAGGTTATTTGTTAAGTTGATATATATGGAAAGTGTTAAGTGTACTAAGTTGAATGTTAAATGGAATTGATATTAAGATTATCATATATTGTGTTTGACTTTAGAAGAGTCATAGTCTGAGCTATAATATGATTTCATGTGAGCCTAAGAAGACTAATTGTACAAGACTTGAAAGTCAACATGTTATGTGCAAGTGATGAGTGCACTTTTAAATGTAACTCCAAGTTTAATTGAATGTTATATATGCATAGGGTAGTTATGGCATAGGATAGCATGATGTTAAGCAAATACTAAGTATTGAATTGTAATGTATCATAGTACTTGAGGATTATTAGAAGTTCAAGGGCTACAAGTACTAGGAGCAAAGGAACCACAAGGTGAGTAAACATTATATTCATGTTACAAGTATAAGTTATCCTAATATGTGAATCTTTAAGAATCTTGAAACCCAAGTTCCTTTCTATTTTCAATTATAACTATATGATTTATTTGTTAAGCTTAGGTTGCCAAAGGACATTTGGTCCGAAACTATTATTGTTTATTCATTGACAAGAAAAGAACCTTTGTGATTATTGCTTTACCTTGCATTTCTTTGTGGAAACACACTATTATTTATCTTTTGTTGCCATTCGACCAGTGACAAAGTTGGTGTCACATCCCATTTTCGAAGACATGATGGTCTTAGAATATGGAGAGACATAAGGTTACCCAGGCTCGTAGAATCGACTTATACTTATACAAATATTGCCTAGGATAGTACCAAAACCTCTTACATTAACTTAAATAAACCCTTTTTTTTAAAAAACCTTAAGTTGCAGAAGTATAGTTAAAATATACTTTAAACATAGTCCAAAAGGAAATAATATTTAGAATCCAATTAAAACCTCAAAAGATAATATTTCAAAATAAACATCCAAAAATAAATATTCCCAGAGCATCTAAGGATAACTCTTTATAATATATTAAACTAATTAGCCTTTTAAATGTCATGCTTAACTCTTATGATCCTTTTTATTCAATTGTCACTTCATCAACTCATAAAATGTGTTCATCATCAAGTCATCATAACATCTAGTTCCAAATTTCCCAATCACATTTGCATTCTAAGTACAATATAAGGTTAAGATACCTTAACTATACCAAAATGCATTTAAGCTTATCTAAGATCATACCTTCAACTAACATGTAATTTTATCATTTATTATACATACATACATGTCAATAATCATCAAAACACATCAAATAAAAATTATAAACATTGGGACAAAAATATTTATGTAGGCTGAATGCATCACCAAAGTAAAAACTAAATTTTTTTTCTTTTCGCACTTTCCGTCTATTTCAGAAATATGTAAAAATATGGTTTGAACCAAGATTTTTCATGTAAACACAACAAAAATATTTTTGAAGTATTAATTCATGTGAATCGGCCCCACTTAGCATTTTTCATACATAAAAAATTCAACTTTTGAATTATAGAGCACAAAACTATGAGTTTTTTTGTTTTCGATATTTTTCGGTCATTTCAGAAATATGTAAACAGGTTGTTTAAAATATTATTTTTCATTTAATCATAGCAAATATCAATTTAGAACATGTCCTTGCATGATTCGACAACCATAGATAGTATTTATACAAAAAAATCTAAGTTTTAAGGGTTAGGTGAAAAATCATGAGTTTTTGTGCTTTCCGCGCTTTTTATTCATCACAGCAATATACAAACACCTGATTCAAATCATTATTTTTCATTAAAACAAAAAAAATAGCATGTTATAATACTTATTCACACAAATCAGCAGCCACATATTAATTTAGTAAGTGAATTTTCCAACTTCTAAGTTCTAGCACAAAAACCTTAAACTCTTTTATTTTCTGAAACTTTTTGGTCATCACAGAAATATGAAGAAATATTATTTAATCTAATATTTTTCATCAAAACAGATCAAAAATTATTTTAGAAAACAACAATACAAATTGCCCCCCTCTAGTGATGTTTATGTATAAAAATTCTGATTTTAAGTTATAAAATTCATCTTTGGAGAAATCTTGCAGAAAGAATTGTGTTTTCGGTAGAAAATAGATTTTCTCTCCAAAAAACTCACCCAAATAGAATTAAATCTATAAAAATCAGTAATTAACTAGTTCAAAATGATTTTCCCATTTATTTTATGAAAATCAATTTAGAAATTGAAAGAGAAGAAAAACTTATGATTACAATCAAGAAATCGCGAAACGGAAAGGTATTTTCTTAATTTTGATAGAGAGAAATATTTTGAGAGAATTTTTCTATCAAGATACAGAAAAAATAAGGTGATGGCTGCTGGAACTCTAGTCTAGCTGAATTTTAGAATATATATTAGGGTTTGGATGTAATTTTCACTAATACCCTTAATGAACTAGGTTAAGAGGATTTTAGTGTAATAGGCTTTTGGGTATTTGGGCTTTTTATTTAAATTTTGGGTTGATTATAATTAAAAATAAAAAGAATGTTTTTCTTATGATTTTTGTAATATTTCCCCCAAAAATATTTATTTTAAAAATTATTTTAAAATACTTATAAAATCATTTTATTCTTAAAATTATTTTATGCATGAAAATTTATTTTATTTAAAATAAATTCTTTTATGCAAATACACTTCATGTAAATCATTTATTTCAAAATAGCAACTCATATTATGCATATTAAAATTAATTTAATATGTCCCATGCTCATCAATCACTTAGATACTAACTTTCACAAAAGCACACACTTAACCTTAATAACTTAAAATCAAGCAAATTATCATGAAAATTTCTAGGGTAAGTGTGGGTTGTTACATTCTCCCCCTCTTAAGAGAAATTCATCCTCGAATCTAAACCTTACCTAACTGCTCTTGAAAGGTTGAGGGTGCTTCTGCCACATCTCTTCCTCTGCTTTCCAAGTGCACTCATCTATCCCATGATTTCGCCACTGGACCTTAATCATGGGTATCTCCTTATTTCTTAACTTCTTTACTTGTTGATCCACTGTAGCTATTGGTGACTGCTCATAGGATAGTTGTTCATCCAACATAATGTCTGGAGGTAATAAAATGTGAGATAGATCTGACACATATTTCCTTAGCATTGAGATGTGGAACACTGGATGCACATGCACTAAAGTTGGAGGCAGGGCAAGTCTATAAGACACCTTTCCAACCTTATCTAAGATTTCGAAGGACCAATGAAATGAGGTGATAATTTCCCCTTCTTGCCAAATCTCATAACTCCTTTCATTAGAGAGACCTTTAAGAATATGTGATCTCCCATGGCAAATTGGATTTCTTTTCGCTTAGGGTCCACAAAACTCTTTTGCCGACTGAAAGTCGTCTTTAGTCGATCTTGAATTAATGGTACTTTCTCGGTAGTCTCCTTAAGTAATTCAGGCATTTCTATATACTTGTCTCTAGGTTCAATCCAACACATCAGAGAATGACATCTTCTCCTATACAATACTTCGTATGGCGCCATACCAATGGATGAATGATAGCTATTGTTGTAAGCGAATTCAATCAAGGGTAAATACTTATCCCAGCTACCCCCAAAGTTGAAGACACAAATCCTTAGCATATCCTTGAGTGTCTGAATTATTCTTTCAGATATGCCATCCATTTGAGGTTGAAACGCCATACTGAAATCTAGTTCTATTCCTAACGCTTCTTGCAACCTCTGCCAGAAACTTGGGGTGAATTGAGTTCCTCAATCTAAGATGATAGAAATTGGCACTCCATGTACTTTCACGATCTCATCTACATATAACTACGCATACTAAGCTGTAGAATATGTGGTTTTAACTCTCAAAAAATGAGCAGACTTTGTCAATCTATCCATTATGACCCATATAGAGTCATGTCCTTTAAAGGTTCTAGGTAAGCCAACAACGAAGTCCATAGTGATGCGTTCCCATTTCCATTCAGGTAGTCGAATCTCTTGTACAATCCTAAGGGTCGCTGATGTTCATACTTGACTTGCTGGAAAGTTAGGCAGGATGCTACAAACTTAGCCACATCTTTCTTCAATCCAGGCCACGAATAGTTAGCTTTCACATCATGGTTAATCTTGGTAGTTCTAGGATGAGCACAGTAAGGTGTCTGATGGGCCTCCTTCAATATCCTTTCCTTTAATCCATCCATATCAGGCACACATACTCTATTCTTGCACTTTAAAATTCCATTAACCACTTCAAACTCAGAGTTCTTTCCTTCTCTCATCTCATCCTTCAACTTCATCATATGTGGGTCCCTATCTTATGAATCCCTTATCTCTTCCATTAACTTAGACCTTACTTGAAAATAAGCCAATAAAACTCTTGATCCTCCAATCTCTAGTTTCAATTCTTGATTAAACAATTCTTTTAGTTCCTTCACGATCGGCCTCTTTCTCACATCCATATGGGCTAGGCTTCCCATCGACTTTCGACTCAAGGCATCTGCCACTACATTCGCCTTCCCGGGATGGTAGAGAATCTGAAAGTCATAATCCTTCAATCGTTCAATCCATCTTCTTTGTCTCAGGTTGAGTTCTCTTTGGCTCAAGATGTACTGAAGACTCTTATGATCCATGTAGATCTCACACTTCATCCCACATATATAATGTCTCCAGATCTTTAGAGCGAACACTACTGCAGCTAATTCCAAATCATGAGTAGGATAATTCACTTCATGTCTCTTTAGTTGTCGTGATGCATAGGCGATGACTTTACCATTTTGCATCAAAACACACCCAAGTCCTACTCTCGAAGCATCACAATAAACAGTGAATCCTCCTTCTCCTTCTAGTAAGAATTGATCCATTACTTCTTGCTTAAACTCTGCCCACACAGGTGGGTCTGCCCCATAAATTCATTCTTTGATACTTCTCTCGTACCAATACCAAGCTTCTTTCTTGAGTTGGAGTCCTACCAACTCGATCACTTGAGCATCTGAGCAAGATAAATGACAAACTAGCTTATCCATCTCATCCAAAAATTCATGTGGGTCATCCCCTTCCTCACCATAAAAGGTAGGCAGTTGCAACTTCTTAAACTCCGCTATGGTCATCCCTTTGTCAGGTAGCCACTTTCTCTCTCTTTGAGTAGGTGCCACTACCATAGGTGGCATAACTCTATTCCTTTCTTAAGTTGGCGGTGCTTCCCACCTTTGAGCTCGTAGCTCGTCCAATTCCTTGCGCAAGTCTCTCATTTCCTCATGCATGGCATGCACTTCTTGTGAAGATGCTTGTTCACTAGAGCCCATAGTCGGTGCCCTCGAGTTGGATCTTTCTCTTGATCGTACAGGTACAGAGGCAGCATTTGATGCAGTGTCCGATATAACATCATCATTAGCCCTAACAAATTGGGCAACTGTGTGAACCTTCTTCTTAGGAGACATTCTGTCTATCATAATATGGGAATTTAGTACTAATCCCCTATCCTAACCCATTTAATCCCTCCTTATACTAGCACACATTATCAAGCATTTACCATATCACATAATTAAGCAAATGTCATGTATGTATCGCATATCATATAGTTTTGCACATATCACATATCATAATCAAGTAGTATATATCTCATAATATCACACCATATTATAATAATGAAAGAAATCATCTCGTACTAGGTAACTAGGCAATTAAGGAAAAATCATTCATATCATATAAAGTGTTATGCCATTACGTCGATCATCATATCTACTTGACCTAGTTCCTGTGTCCACCTCAAGAGCAATCAAGAGAGATATGGCCACTACTGCCACATCGATAGCAAAGAAGATCTCTATCTTGATGGTGATTAGTTGAAGATGCAGACCTCATTGGCGAGTAGTCTCCTCTATGCTAAACAATCCTTAACCTGAGTTGCTCCATATCCTCTCTTAGTGCATAAATCATAACCTTAAGATGTTGGTTTTCCTCCTTTAAGGATGAATAGTTATCCTCCAATTTTTGGATCTTACTATAAACCCAATCAAGATCTAAGTGCTCCTCAGGGTCCTTCTCTTCGTCAGGGTCTCCTCCTTTATAGGGCGAATCACAGATACGACTTTCTCGAACATCTCCGGCCAAGTCCTCTTACAGGTCACACGGGGTGCTCTGGGTCGTGGTCCTCGAGCAGGTGTAATCTTTTTGGTCATTTGTCAGAAAAATTATAAGGCAAGCAAACCAATAACAAGGATTACTAAAATCTACTAGGATTTCGCGGAACTATGCTAGCGATAGACTGCAAGTGACATGGCAGAAAAATTCCTATGCTCCAGGATTATACTTAAGCAACTCATATAAAACAAGCCTAAACTAGACTTTTAAAAAAATGGCTCTATACCACCTTTGTCACATCCCAACCTTAGAGATATGATGGTCCTAGAACATGGGGAGACATAAGGTCACCCACGCCCGTAGAACCTACTTACACATAAACAAATCATGCCTAGGATCTTACCAAATCTCTTACAATAACTCATTTAAAACATTTAGATGAATACCTTTAATTGCAGAAGTCTATAATTAAACATTACACATAAAATCCATAAGAAAAATAATATATCTCAAATGAGTATCAATTAATATTCCCGGAGCATCTAATGACAAGACTTCATAAAATAGTATTATTGATAACTTGGATAAGGAATCCCTTAAGCAAAGTAGAATGCTTGAGTTATCACCTTGCCTCCTCATATTGGCTCACCTGGAACCACACAAGGAAAAAAGGGTGAGATAGATGATCTCAATGAGTAAACAATAAGGCACAAACATATCACATATTCCTTTAAAAAGGAAACACATAGCTTATACACATAGTTCATGATTTATAATTCATGAATCAAGTTACAATTTAGCAAGGGTTTAACTTGGCAAGTTTGCAGAAATCACACTTATAACTTATAAAGAGTGAAGGCTATTACTCTATCACTCGAACTTATAAAGGAGAGGTGGCCTTATACCAAATTCTAACTCCTATCACTTATAAGGCATAAAGTTGATCAGGCTCCACGGCTAGAATTGCCCCTTTCTAGTTGAGGTGGATACACTACCCCTATCCATCGGGTTAAGACCGTATGCACAGGTTTCGATGATTACTTGCATCAGTACGAGGATTCTGCATAAAGGGTAAAAGGTATCATAGCTAGAGCTAATGGTAATCACAATTAACAATATCATATAAGGTAACAATAACATGTATCCCAATAACAATAGTGGCTTAACTTTCGAACAAAAGATACAATGATAGTGTAGTTCCAGAAAGAATATAAGTTAGGGTAATAGTCACAAGAATTTCTCATTAGATAAATAAAATAGTTTTAGACCAAATGTCCTTTAGCAACCCAAGCTTGTCAAAGAAATCATATAATAATATTTAGAATAGAAAGAACTTGGGTTTCAAAGATCACAAGGGCTCATATAACATGATATCACATATTTGTAACATAACAAAATGTTACTTGCACTTGTAACATGAACATAGTGTTTACTCACCTTAGGGGTTCCTTTGCTCCTAGTATACGTAGTCCCTTTGCACTTCTAAAGTTCCTCAAACTCTAACATAATATTTAATTTTAACACTTAGTATTTATTTACTCATAATGTTCTATCCCATAACTACCCATGCACATATAGCATGCACATACACTTAGAGTCCATATATAGGTGTACTCATCACTTGCACATAATACATTGACTTTAAAAGTCTTGCATACTTAGGCCTTATAGGCTCACATGAAAACACATTGAAATCACATCAATACCTTTCTAAGGTCATCACAATATTATTACCTCAACATCAATTTACTTTAACAATCATCTTAATACACTTTACCCTTCCATACATGTCAACTTAACAATTAGCCTTTCAAATGTCATGCTTAACTCTTATGATCATTTTTATTCAATTGTCACTTCATCAACTCATAACATGTGTTCATCATCAAGTCATCATAACATCTTGTTCCAAATTTCCTAATCACATTTACATTCTAAGCACAATATAAGGTTAAGATACTTTAAGTATACCAAAATGCATTTAAGCTTATATAGGATCATACCTTCAACTAACATGTAATTTTATCATTTATTATACATGCATACATGTCAATAATCATCTAAACACATCACATAAAAATTATAAACATTAGGACAAAAATATTTATGTAGGCCGAATGCATCACCAAAGTAAAAACTAAATTCTTTTTCTTTTTGCACTTTCTGTTTATTTCAAAAATATGTAAAAACATGGTTTGAACCAAGATTTTTCATGTAAACACAACAAAATCTTTTTAAAGTATTAATTCATGTGAATTATCCCCACTTAGCATTGTTCATACATAAAAAATTCAACTTTTGAATTATAGAGCACAAAACCATGAGTTTTCTTGTTTTCGGTATTTTTCGGTCATTTCAGAAATATGTAAACAGGTTGTTTAAACTATTATTTTTTGTTCAATTATAGAAAATATCAATTTAGAACATGTCCCTATATGATTCAGCAGCCATAGATAGTATTTATACAAAAAAATTCCAAGTTTTAAGGCTTAGGAGAAAAATTATGAGTTTTCACACTTTCCACGCTTGTCGTTCATCACAGCAATATACAGACACCTGATTCAAATCATTATTTTTCATCAAAACAAAACAATTATCATGTTAGAATACTTTGTACACAAATCAGTAGCCACATAATAATTTAGTAAGAGAATTTTCCAAGTTCTAAGTTCTAGCACAAAAACCTTAAACTCCTTTATTTTTTGAAACTTTTCAGTCA
Source organism: Reutealis trisperma (assembly GCA_947687605.1). Taxonomy (NCBI): domain Eukaryota; kingdom Viridiplantae; phylum Streptophyta; class Magnoliopsida; order Malpighiales; family Euphorbiaceae; genus Reutealis; species Reutealis trisperma. The sequence goes on from CANTUT010001088.1 coordinate 62,112, forward strand.
TCACAGAAATATGCATAAATATTATTTAATCTAATATTTTTCATCAAAATAGATCAAAAAACAGTTTAGAAAATGACAATATACAAATTTCCCCCCTCTAGTGATGTTTATGTATAAAAATTCTGATTTTAAGTTATAGAATTCACCTTTCGAGAAATCTCGCGGAAAGAATTGTGTTTTCGGTAGAACATAGATTTTCTCTCCCAAAAACTCACCCAAACAGAATTAAATCTATAAAAATCAGTAATCAACTAGTTCAAAATAATTTTCCCATAATTTATTTTATAGAAATCAGTTTAGAAATTGAAAGAGAAGAAAAACTTATGATTACGGTCAAGAAATCGCGAAACGGAAATGTGTTTTCTTAATTTTGGTAAAGAGAAATATTTTGAGAGAATTTTTCTATCAAGATACAGAAAAAAATAAGGTGATGGCTGTTGGAACTCTAGTCTGGCTGAATTTTAGAATATATATTAGGGTTTGGATGCAATTTCCACTAATACCCTTAATAAACTAGGTTAGGAGGATTTTAGTGTAGTGGGCTTTTGGGTATTTGGATTTTTTATTTAAATTTTGGGCTGATTATAATTAAAAATAAAAAGAATATTTTTCTTATGATTTCTGTAATATTTTCCCCAAAAATATTTATTTTAAAGTAAAATACTAATAAAATAATTTTATGCTTAAAATTGTTTTATGCATGAAAATTCATTTTATTTAAAATAAAATCTTTTATGCAAATACACTTCATGTAAATCATTTATTTCATAATAGCAACTCATATTATGCATATTAAATTTAATTTAATATGTCCCATGCTCATTAATCACTTAGATACTAACTTTCACAAAAGCACACACTTAACCTTAATAACTCTAAATCAAGCAAATTATCATGAAAATATCTTGGGTATGTGTGGGTTGTTACACTAGCTGAGGAGTTATTATGCTATTTATTTTGGGATTTCACTTGGGACTACAGAGAGGTATGAAAAGTGGTTGATAAAGATGATTTGGCCAATTGAGAAAGAGTACCAAGCTGTCCTACTGAGGATAATAGGGGGTGACACAGCTGAGGAAAGAGAGACTGTAGGAGGAGCCACTACTAGTAAGAGGACTGTAGCACAAATAGAGGGGTGACTTGATCTTTGAAGGAGACTCGAGGATCTATTAGAAGTGAGATACCACAGGTTGTAGTAGTGACTCAAACTACGATGGCAAGGATAAAGGAGACTATGATTATATGATGACACTATATTAGTGGTTCAGATAAGGACTGCTATAGTTAGGGTAGAAAGGGTACTATAGTTTTTGAACTACAGAGAAGGATTTTTAGAAGTAGTTTCAAGAATACTGGTACTCAAGAGAGGGTTTTTAATACTACTATGGTGAATAGTTCTAATTCTATTGGTACTTTTACTATTTGGCATAAAGAGCTGCAAAGACCTAGGAAAGGGGTGTACCTATTTGAGGAGATTATGGCAAACTCTTATTTTGCTGAGGACACGACAAATGTGCACCTTAGGAGGTAGAGAAAGACTGGCTGGACTATAACTTCAGATATGACCCTTTTTTTTTTCTTTTTATTCAAAACACTTGCAGGTTAACATGACTACACAATACAGGATAAGATATGGAGGATATTGAAATGGCTATCCTTTTGTCATAATGATGGGCTTGCATTTTGTAAAATTTGATCATCATTAAATGAGACATCTTTTATGCTCTAATTTCTGCCTAAGCCGCCGTTTCGGGTTTTCAACTTAGAGAGTATTCTTTTCTTCTTTTTCTTCTTCTTCTTGTTTTCCTTTTTTTTTTTTTTTTGTTTATGCAAAAGAATTAAGTGAATGATGTACTAGGCACAAAGAAAATGAGAATGTGATGCAAACAAAATATTTTGTATTTTGATTTGGATCGCACTCGAGTTGGGCTGCCTACGTATCCTTTATATCACTTTTCTACCAGTCATTTCTTTTAGGGAGAATCAGGTCCATGTAGATTACATATATATGAAAAATAGAATTAAAATGCAAATGTCATCTTCAGATGATGCATCATTTTAGTTGATCCAAGTTGTTAGGATGGGAGAACTCGCTTCTATCCACATCCATGAAGATGGTGCCTCCATTAGATAGGATCTTCTTAAGCATATACTATCCAGCCTAGTTTAGTTTGAACTTCCTCTTGGATCATGAATAAGGGCTTGGATTTCTCCTGGAACTAGATTTCTTTCTTGTGAACCCTTATCTCTCACCTTTTAGTTAAAGTGCTCGGTTAGTCTCTATTGATAACCTTAAATTTTATATAGAAGATCAATTCTCTTTTCCTTGATGGCATTTAGCTGGTCATGATATCTTTCGGTCTATTTTATATTTATTCTCTATAACTTCTCTTTGATAAGTTTCTTGTGTGAGTAGATAGGGATCTCGTGAATTACGATGCTTGGATCATCCCAATCTTGTCTTATATAGAACAGTCCATGAGCTTTTCCACTATTGCCATGCAAATGCAATGTATGGGATTTTGGATTTTTTTTGTGCCATAATTAATTAATCCTTTTGCCTTTTTCATCATTTTTTTTGTATTGTTTGTATTTTTCATTTTTTTTGTTCTTTTTTTTTAATTTGTCCGATTTAAAGATGAATTAAAAAATTAAAATAAATCAGAAAGTTTAAACTCTTTATTACTGATAAAAGTCCCATCATTAGTATATTAATGGATAAGCCTAGAAGGTGAAACATAAACTTAAAAATGCAAGACTTAACACCCTTAAACTCAAAGAAAAAATTTAATAGAAAATAGACTCAAAAGATTCTAACTCAGACTCAGACTCAGACTCAAGTGACTTAGACACAGACTTAAAAGACTTGGAGAGGGGCACAACAGCGTTGGCACTTTTCTTAAAATACTAGTTATTGGGTGGAGCTTAAGATGGTTGGGTGAGATAAGTGGTTTAGAAGAGGATTAGTGATGGTGCTAGACCTTAGGTTTAGGAGCAATGATGTCTTCACTGTCAATAAGGTCTTCAATTTTATGTTTCAAAGCCTTGCACACATTAGTTTTATGCCCCGACCCTCCATGATAGTCACAATGCTCATTAGCATTGCCCCAACCTTCCATGATAGTCACAATGCTCATTAGCATTATAGCCCTTAGGCAAGGGATTTGGAGGTGTTTTTGGCTCTAGAAGCTCGACAAGATGGGCTTCCAAGCGTTCTTATAGACAGTGAATAGGGGTATGCCTAACTCAGATAAAGCTCTTCTTTCCAACCTCATTAGCTAGTGATAAGAGACAACATTTATTACCCCCCCCCCCCCCCCGCCCCCCCGCTTTGGGTGGTGGAGTTGGTGGTATTGTTGTTCTTATAATATCTCAAGCTAAAGGATTCATCCTTGACTTGTCCCGATTAAATCAAATTCTCAATCTTAGAGGCAATGGCGATGAGAGCTTTGATGTTAGAGAGGTATTGAGTTTGTAGATAAGCCTAATATTGGGGGAGGAGGTTTTTGATGATGATGTCAATTTGCTTTACTTCAAGTGGACAGTTCACCATTTGAGTCACTTTTGTCCTCCACCTTATAAGGAATGCAATGAAGGATTCTCTTTCTCTTATTTGGTGGTTTCCAAATCTCGACGGGTGACATCCACCACGATGCTGTAATGGTTTTATTTAACAAATGCACCACATATGTCATCCTAAGTTTTCTTATGATTTTGGTGTAGATTTAGCAATCTCTTAACAATGGCTTTCATTAAGGATTGTTGGAATAACTGAGTAAGGAGCTCATCATCCATATCAAAGGGTTTTATGGTACCCACATACATCTTGAGGTGAGTTTTGGGGCATGTGGTGCTATTAAACTTGTACATGACCAGCATCTTAAATTTTGGAGGAACCAGTGCATTCGGAAAAAGAGCTAAAGAGTTAACATTTATCATGTCCTCATCCTTTTTTATGTTCTTGATTATTTTCTCTATGGCCTCAATTTTCTCCATCAATTTCTTATCGGGAAAGCTAGAGAAATCTCCAGAAAAGGATTCGCAATGGGAAAAGAAGTGGTTGCATTCAAGTCCATGATAGGAGAGGTTAGAATTTCAGGTGCTTTCCCATTATCGATGAGATCAATAATGGGAAGAGTAAGAGTAGGGGCATAACTAGTCCCAACTTAGGCCGATGTAGGCTCAAAGCAAGCAAGAAGGGAAGTAATAGTGGCATTGGTAATTTCCTTGACATCATTGATAATCGATTGGGTGTTAGGAGTTGAGGGCATCAATAAAGGTGATAGACTAGGCATTAAGAGTATTGGCAAAAGTGTCAACTTGGGTCTTAAGAGCAATAGTGAGTGCAGCTTAGAAAGTCTCCTCTTGTTTCTTGAGGAGGTTGGCAAAAAAGGTGCTCATCATGCCTTGATCAAAAGAGCTAGAGGTGTTGGCCATCGATACCTTGAAAACAGAAAACAAAAACATGGGTCAGAATACACAATTGTGAAGAAAAATGAGGTGTGTCAGGAAAAAGATTCCTTCTAAATGGTTGGTCACTGTGTTTATATGTTGATAGGGTGAGTGTGTGAGGTATTTTGGGGTAATAGACCACCAGTTTAGGGTTTTGGGGATTAACTTTATCGAGCTTCTCATGTTATGTATGTATGGCAATGTCATGATGCATGCCAAAAAGGTTTCATGGGCATATGTATAGATGTATCCATTATTACAGTACATGAAACCTAGGGTTAAAGCTGGGGTGACTACATGCATAAGGGTAAAGGGTGGTTTGATTAAAAATCCCCATTCCACTAGAGCATCGATATACCTAATCACATGTGAGGCAAGGAGCATCACGTCAGTCCAACAATACTGATTGCTAGTTACTCTACCGAAATGATCGGGGATTTGTTGCAGGGTGAAATGCTTTCACTATCTCCTAACATACTCAAAAATAGTTATTGAGCCAATATTACAAACCATCCAAAATTTTTCCTAAAGCTAAGGTTAGGCAAGAAGCCTTTATTATGTAATGTGATGCATAAAAGTCAAATTATACTTAATAAGCCAAATGGAGATTATTTTGGAAAAATCTTCCTTAACCAAATAGTAATTCTCTTATTTTCCTTTTTATTGAAAAAGGTAGCAACCAGACCCCAATGGAGTTGCTAGCTATGAGGCCTCGCCCAAGCACCGGCCTAATCTGCTAAAGGGAACTAGGATGCTCATTCAAGTTTAGACTCATGATGGAATGCTCAGGTTCAGATTTGATTGATGAAAATGATTTTTAGGAGTGACCACCCTAATTTTCTTTTAAATGGGAAAATTAAGGAAAAACCCAATTGACTTCAATTCATTAATTTTCAATTAACTTACCTAAGAATAAAATCACTAGCCTCAAACCAGGTTGAGTCTGGGGATCAGGTTTTTGATTTTAAATAATCTAAATTTGGCTCTTAAGTTTGATTTAACTAAAAAATGATGACAAATATTATATGACAATTATAACATCCTAATTAATGCATGAGCATGGTATGAGTGCAATGAGAAAATTAAAATGAAACATCCACTAATTTAATTAAAGAGGGGAAAGGAGATTGATTGAGATTTGGATTTAGATTACAAACGTGCCTACGTACCCCATTGAGTGGGGATAAAAACCCACGTAGTTCATTCCATGATTAAGTGGAGGGGTTTAGGAGTTGATCAGATTGATTTTGGCTTGGGTGTTTTGAGAGTGAGGAAAAAGGTTGATAGCTTTACTTTTGGTAGGCAGAGGGTTTTATTGGATCGAAGTTTCATTTTATCAGGATTGGGTGATTGGATTAATTGGAGATTAATTAATTAATTAAAATGATTAATTAACTAATTAATGTGATAAAATGGGTGGATGAATTAATTAATCAAAATGATTAATTAATTAATTTGGATGAAGGGTGGATTAAAAAAGGATTAAATCGATTGTGGAAAAAAGTGATTAATTAATTAACTAAAAAGATTAATTAATTAATTAACTTTAATTTAAAAAAATAATTTTAATTAATTAAAAAGATTAATTAACTTGTGTAGGGTAAGATAATTAATTAATTAATTAGATAGTGGTTGGAAGGAGAAGAAGAGAGAAATTAGTAGATAACCGTCAATACTAACTCAAGAGGTGTGTGAAATGGGAGAATGGAGGGCGGTATTTTTAAGAAAGGTGAGTAAAGGTAGTTTAGAAATTGAAAAAGTGAAAAGACAATGAGGGTTAGGGCTGGAAAAGGTTGAAAATTGGGTTAGATAGGTATTTTGGACAATTTTCCACATAGAAGGGGACCACCTGCACCAAAAATGTGCAGCACCGCACTAGAGTAGTGTGGCAAGCTAGAAGTTGGACTACAGCACCGCACATACCTATGCTGCATTGCAAGGTTGCTACATAGTAGCTAACATGGCAATTTTTTTTTTTTTTGGGTTGGTATAGAGTTTAGGAAATTTGGATGTCTGATAGTAATGTAATTGAAAGCTAAAAAATTTTCTTTTGAGGTTGCTACCCCATAACCCTTGCCTGTTAACCAGCTAGCAGGACCATCATAACAACTCCGTGTAGCGTGTTAAACTTAGCAGGTGCTAAGGCTATGGTTGGATGATGAGGGTGCAAAATTGAGGGTTCACACCTTTAGCATTGATTCCTTCTTCCCAGCAACCTTTCCTTCTTTTTCTACTGCCCCACCTTCTTTTTCCATTGCCACACCTTCTTCCACTGCCCATCCTTCTATCACTTATGGAGCACACCCCTTGGTCCATCTTCTTCTAAGCCTATTACTAAGGCTGAAGTTGATGATGAGGATGACAAACCATACTGTTACCCTACTCATTTACCCATACTCCACTTGTAGGGTGAGAGGTATGATTATTTAAACCATTTGATGTGTGCATTTATGACATCATTTTATTACTTGCACTATTTGTAACTAACATTTAATTATTTTGTAGAATGTATCTAATTGCTATTGCTAAGAAGACCATATGGATATTTATGCTAAGATGGTTTAAGATGGCGTCAATTGGAAAAGAGTGCCACAAGAGACCAAAGAGTACTACTGGGCAGAGTTCAAGGTATGTAAATAATATTCATTAATAAGTATACCCCCTTATAAATGTATTTACTTAATTATTAACATGTCAATGATTTGTTTTTACTTTCGAGATTAAGTTAAATTCTATTTGCTATTTTAAAATTTTTCAGAAGCATTATATCTTGGATTAGGTGATTAATGCCTTAGTCTGTATGGCCTTCTTACCATGAGGTACAAAGATCTCTTATACGAGGTTAACTAAAGAAGTCGGGGACTTGGATGGTCGAGGCTACCTGTGAGGCACTACAGAATCATTGGACTTCTTTCGATCACAAGAGGATATCCCAATAGGCTTCTTAAAATAAGAAGTCAGAGAAGGGCGGCACAGCTTCTGGTGTGTTTATGTGTTTAAGCACACCAGAGGTTTTATACCTTATGAGGAACATGCTAGGGATTCATAAGTATTTCCATACATAGTTTACTTTATTTCTATAGTATACATAATAATAATTGTTAATTTTAATATATATTTATTGCAATTATTAATAGGATTGGTAGTTGGCTCGAAAGGTTGATCCCATCGAACTTTTTATGTATACACACAAAAGAGGCTTGATAGGAAGACTTTTGTTGACTTTAGATCGCAATAGGTTCATGTAAGCAACTAATTACACTTTAAATTTTAATTAAAATCCAAATACTGAATTTCTAACTATAATGAAATAATTGTTATTCTATAAAATGTAGAATGATATCACGAACCTTCGTCAGCGTATGTCTGAGCCATCTCCTATATCTATTGAGCCCACACCAGTTGATGAGAGAGAATTGTATCTTAGAGCGATTGGGGGATTTGAAAAGGGAAAGATATATAGGTTCAGCTTATAAGCAGATATTATAAAGATCCCAGTGCTGGTTCATCTTCTGTTCCACCACCTCCTACATCTAAGTGGATGCAGCAGGATATAGATATATAAGTTCAGGAGGTAATGAGCACTATGTAGCAGTAGATGCATTAGCAGTAACAGCAACAGCAGATGCTTCAGTAGTATATGCTGGGTATTGGGGCTTTCCTATAGACTTTAGCACTATAGTTAGGCTTTTCTGTTCCACCTCAATTGCAGTCTGTTTTTACTCCTCCCCCTCCTCCTCCTCCTCCACCTCCACCTCCACCTCATCCAGTTGCTCATCATTAATCATATATTGGTAGCGAAAATGAGGTTAACTATGTCATTGATCTAGAGGGCACTGATGCAGAGGAAGCTTCCGCTCCAGATCTACATTAACTTTATACTTTTTTTTCTTACATGTATATTTGTGAATATTACTAACCCTTTTTTTTTTTAATATATATATACAATTTTATTTATATTTAAATATATTTTTTAATCATTTTTTAAATTTAATAAATATAATATTTATACTAAAAAAATAAAATAATAATTTACCTATTGCTTTGCAAACTGAATTTACTAATTTTTTATTATTTTTACGACTTTTACAACCACTTTGTTGACCCACGTTATTATTTTATTATATTTTATTTACGTAAGTGATCAATTTACCTACTGTATAGCGATCGATATGTTTATTTACCAACTATTTTACTAACTGATTCAATTCATTTTAATAATATATATAATATATTTACCAATGGATTTCAACCTAATGTAGAATTTTAATTAATTTTCTAGTAACACACTTACTCACCATTTTAAAATAGTTACCAACTATATTTTAGTCGGCATATCTTTTTACTACTTCGATTACCAGTCGATAATGATTTACCGACAAGGCTTTTACTAACATTTTATTGCTATTGGTAAACAGTCGGTATTTACATTTACCAACCATTTTTGTATTATTACTGACCAATTTTTCAGTCAGTGTATCAGTAGATTCTTATAGTGAATAACTATAGTGGTATCCAAGTTGGATTTGGATTTAGATTAGAAGCCTATATATATGTGACGGGTTGGAATCATATAGTTGTGGTGAGTTGATTATTATAGAGATTATAGTAGAGGCTTAGCATTAAGCCAAGTGTGAGGCCTCACCTGAGCACTGGCCCATTTCACTAAAGGGAATAAAAATGCTCTTTTGGGAGAAACATCGTGATTAGAACCCGCTATAAGTTCAAAAAATTGTATTTTATAAGTTGTAATTTGCAAAAGGAGCCACTTTAATTTTGTTTATTTTAGTTGGGAAAATTGAAGGAAAAATCCAATTTGATTTACTCCAAAATTATACTATTTATTCCAAGGAAAAGCACTAGTCCTTGAATGACCAAAGAAGACTTAGAGACTAGGTGTTGGTTAAAACAATATAAAAAATTAGTTTGACTTAAATACAAAATAGCTTTTATAAAAAGAAGATTTTATGTATGCATGAACAGATATAACATAATGCATGAAACAAATATTACTCGTGCAATGCATGGCAAACATGAGATAATGACAATTACAAAATGCAAAAAATAAATGAAAACTACTTAAAACTATTACAAATCAAAATGTCAAAGTCAGGAGATCTTTTCTTTAGCCCTTATGGGTTCTATAAAAAGCACACATTCCCCAAATATAAACTAAACAAATAAATTAAGAAAAAAAATAAAACAATTGTAAAATAATTAAAGTTTCAATTTTTATTTTAGGAAAGGCAATTTTGACCCTAAACTATGTGAAGAAGGTGATAGAGAGAAGAAGTTGTTAATTTTAATGGAGTTGATTCCTTAAAGATGGCATGCCAATGTATCCCTTTAAATGGGAATCAAACCCCACATAGTTCTTTCTTCTTGTGAAGGAGGGGTTTTTAAGTCATTACCTTTGTTATCATGTTTTCATTGATTTTAAGGGCTTAAGGATTTGCTAACTAGGTCAGATTTTAATCAAGAAAAATTAGATCTTTTCATATTTAGATCTTAAAATTGGAATTGAAAAGGAAAAGGAAAGAACTTTTACCTTAGGCTTTCGGCGGCAAGGAATGTAGGGAGCGAGCTTGGCACTGGATCTAAGTTCCACTTTGGCTTAAAGATAGCACGAGCACTCCATTTCAAAGGAGGACTCTTGAATAACACAAACTCTTCTTTGAGGGACTCTGATTATACCTTTTCTTGAGTACCATGAATTCCCTTTGAAAGAAATAACTTAAATTACACCTTTTCTTGATTAAGAGGCTTAGAGAGATGGTTTGAGGTGGTTAGGAGGCTTATGAATAAGGTTTTATATGATGGAATAGGTTTTAGAATAGGATTTTAGAGATTTAGAGGTTTATGAATAGGGTTAGAAGATGATAAGGAAGCTTAGGAATAAGGTTTGAGATGATTAACAAGCTTAGGAATAGGGTTTAGAGAGCTTTAAAGAGAGTATATAGGTATGTAATTGTGTGGGGAAGTTGTTAGGAGGTGCAAGGTATTTATAGGGGGAGTCTGGGGGCTTAAAACAATGAATTTTCAGTGTGGGATCAGCGAAAATGCATTGTGGTAACTCATCAGACACCTACGGCAATCGTAGAGCCCTCTGCTGTAACCTCAAGGACACTTGCGGCAATCGCAATGATGGCTGCAGTAACCTAGCTCACAATTGGCCTATGGGTTGCCGCACCTCGTTTTTCAGCCCATTCTCATCTAGTTTTGGTATGATTTGGGCCCAGTTTGATTTTATGGGTTCGTACTTGAGTGCTGGTCATTTGAAGGTGCAAGTTTTAGAAAATTTATTTTTCAGCGGGGCATTACCCCTTTGATTCTTGCCCACTAACTAGCTAGCAGGACAACCATACGAGCTCTGTGTAGTACACTATTCTTAACAGGTGTCAAGTTACAGTTGGTTCATATGGGTGCAAATTTGAGGGTTCACAGCTGCCCCCTTATTAGAATTGGCTTTAAGCAAAAGGTGATTCTGATGATATTGAACTATAGGAAGAGGTGCCATATCGGACTATGGGCTTATGCTCATGCCACATTAGATTTTTGGCTTATGTGTTCTTGTGCCATGTCAGATTCTAGGCTTATGCCATGTCAGATTCTTAGCTTGTGATATATAATTATGCTTGTCATGTATGAGGGCATTCACACTTTGTGCAAATTGAACTTTGTGAAGGACAAACATGCTATAAGAATATGAACCTTTTGTAAAGGGGCCCCTAGGATAAATGAGGTTTCGTCAATAGCTATCGGTTCAACCTTGATGTTGGATGTGAGAATGGTCTTAGTTAATTTCAATTAAGGTTATCTATCTGGCTTGAATGTTGGAGGTAAAGATGGTTTGGTGAATTTCAATCAAGGCTACCTGTCTGACCTTAATATTAGAGATAAAGATGGTTTAGTGAATTTCAATCAAGGCTATCTATTCGGCCTTAATATTAAAGGTAAAGATGGTTTAGTGAATATCAGTCAAGACTATCTATCCAGCCTTAATATTGGAGGTAAAGATGGTTTGGTGAATTTCAATCAAGGCTATCTGTCTAGCTTAGACTTTGGAGATTTAGTCCATCTAAGAGGGGAAGATTTGGGAATTCAAACTGGTTTAGCTAGGCCACCTGTTTGGCCATACTATTAGGGAGATTGTGATCAAAGTTATCTATTTGACTTTGATGTTTAAGAGGATTAGGATCAAAGTTATCTATTTAGCTTTGGTATTGGGAGGATTAGGATCAAAGCTATTTGTTCGGCTTTGGTGCTTAAGAGGATTGGGATCAAAGCTATTTATCCGACTTTGGTGCTTAGAGGATTGGGATCAAAGCTATCTATTCAACCTTGATGTTAGGAGGATTGGGATCAAAGCTATTTGTTAAGCCTCGATGTGGGAAGGATTGTGATCAAAGCTATCTGTTCAGGTTTGGTGTTGGAAGGATTGAGATCAAAGCTATCTGTTCAGCATTGATGTTGGGAGTATTGGGATCAAAGCTATTTGTTTGGCTTTAATGTTTAAGAGGATTAGGATCAAAGCTATTTGTTTGGCTTTAGTGTTAGGATCAAAGCTATATGTTCAGCCTTAATGCTCAAAGGGATTTAGATCAAAGCTATCTGTTCAGCTTTGGTTTTGGGAGGATTAGAATCAAAGCTATCTATTTGGCTTTGGTGTTTGAAAGGGTTAGGATCAAAGTTATCTGTTTAGCTTTAGTGGATCAAAGTTATCTATTCAGCCTTGATGTTATGGGATTGAAGGAAGGTGATGTTTCTAAAAGACGAGGGGTGTGGGAATGTCAGTATGGGTGGCTTGACTAGGTTTGCCTATGGAAAGTTATGGTTAAGGATCAGTCCTTATACGGAAAGGTCCTTGCTAAGGTTTGGTTATTAGGAGGGTAGGTCAGGTGGGTCCTTAGAAGAATAGGTTGGTTTTGAGATATTAGTTTAGGTTGTGTTAGGATCCAGATCAGGTTAAGAACTATCACTTGAAAATTTAGGTTGCAAGATTTGAGCAGAGACGGTTGACCCAATGCAGTGTCTGGGATAGTGGATTCATTAATTAAGCCAACTTGATAAAGAGACCTTGAACTTAAAGGAGTCTACAAGAATTGCCAAAGTAGGTAGTTTAGTCAAGAAACTTAGGCTTTAATGATGATGGGCCTTAGTTCTGCTAACAAACCCAAGCCTTGAGATTTAGCTAAAGAATTTGATAACAGTATGCCTAGGATGTATAATCTTTGAAAGGATGGTATGGTCGATCACTTTAAGAGATAATAGGCCTAGATCAAAGTGTTAGGGGTAAAGGTGTTTTAAAGGAGATAGGTAGGATGCCATCTCGTGAGTTGATTCAACAAGTTGGACACATATACTAGGAGGTGAGACTAGACTCTGACTGATGTGGTAATGGTAGAATGAGACACAAGAGGCTAAAAACTCTAAGCAAAAATGGTGAAAACACTTAACAAGGTACAAATGTAGGGAAACATGACTCTGTGAAAGGTAAGACTGACAGAATGACTATCTTTGGAGGAGATAGGACCAACAGACTAGATAGTGAATCCAATTTGAATGAAATAAAGGTCCATCTTGAATTGTTGCTTTCAGTTGATTCCATCTTTTGGCTAAATTGCCTTTGTGGGTTTACTTACTCTAGCTGCCCTTTTGAGTTTCTTTCTCTCTCTCTCTTTGTCTCTTTGTTTTTTTCTTGTTTTTTTTCTTGTTTTTTTTTTTATTTTTTGAGCTTTTTTCCTTTTTTTTTATTTTTTTTTTGGGTTGGCAAGGCTATTTGTTCCGTCTTGCTTAGAAAGGTCTGATTCTATTTAGATCATGGGTTAGATTTCTAGTTTTCCTTCCCTTTCCAGTGAGTAAGGCTATCTATTCTGCTTTACTTATGAATATGATTGAGGATTGCCCCCAGCCTATAGTGAGGATGGGAGCTTTGTTGTTTTGCAAAATACTTAAATTTCAGCAAAGGAGTGTTAGCTTAGAAGGAAAGTGACATGGATGTCTACTTAGGGAATCTGAATATTTTCCAAGGAATTGCAATTTTGGTGAAGGCTACCTTTAAATGATCATTTGTTGTGGCCTTACATGAATTCTTGACCCTTCACATGTGATTCTTTATTGCCGTAAAAATTCATTTTTTCATTCAAATTGGATAAAAAGAAACACATAAAGAAAGGAACTTTATTACAACTTTCCTTATTACAATAAGAATGACTTGAATAGACTCAATAGGATGACTCTAACAAACAGACTCGAACAAGATGACTCTAATAGACAAACTCAAAAAGATGACTCTGATAGATAAACTAAAAAAAATGACTCTGACTTAAATGATGACTCGGACTTTAATGACACAGACTCTAACTAGTATCCTTGTTGCCTTATCTACTCACTAAGCAGCCTGAAAGGTTGATGGGTAAAAGAGGTATTCATTACCAATGAGGTCTTGGATTGATTCTAGATAGGTAAAGTTTAGCTAAAGTCAAACTCTTTAATGTTCAATTTGTGTTCTTCCTCAATGTCCAAGTTAATGGTGGCAATCTTTGATTTCCTTTGAAGGTGATCTTCAACCTTAGATGTAGTTGCAATCAAAGCTTCAAAAGTGGGTTGATATTGTGTTAACAAGGGATCTCGATAGTTTGGAAGCAAATTCTTGATGAGGATATCCACTTGTTATTGCTCAGTTGGCCTATTTACCATTAGAGCAGCTTTGGCCCTCCACCTTGTAAGGAATATGGAGGTCTCATTTGAAAGCTATTTAGTGCTTTCTAAATCCCTTCTTGTAATATCTAGTTCAATATTATAGTAGTATTATTTGACAAATGCCTTGCAAATGTCCTCTCAAGTCTATTTTTTGGTGTCATCCAAGTTAATAAACCATCTTAGGGCAACATCAGTAAGGGTTTGTTGAAAGAGTTGAGCAAGGAGCTCATTGTTGATGCCAAAGGGATGCATTGCCATTATGTGTATATTTAAATAGATCTTGGGGCTAGTAGTGCCATCAAATTTGTCCAAATTCGGCATCTTGAACTTTGGTAGTAATTGAGCATTAGGGAAAAGGCTTAATGAACTTGTATCAACCATGCATTCCCTCTTCTTTAGACTTTTTACCGAGTTTTCCATGGCTTCCAATTTGAGCAAGAAGAGCTCAAGCTTAGGATTACACATGGCTTCCCTCTATTGGGAAGGATCTATAAAAAAAGGAGGTGATTTGTGGTTGTTTAACCGGTGCTAGATGGGAGAGAGTATTTGTTTAGAGGATATTAAGTGAGGGAAGTAAAGGTAGGAGTGTGGTTTAAGAGGTTGGCTTAGTGGATGAAGTAGAAGCATGCACTTGAACTGATGTCAGATTTTGGTCCAGATTGAGTGGATTTTGAAGAGTGGGATTTGGGGTTTGGTTTATGCTAGCCCGACTTAGCATGTCTTGGACATCATTTAGTATGGCCTCCCTTTGCACTTACAATTGGGCCTAAACTTGGGCTGCTTGTCTCTTGAATATCTCTTCTTGTTGCTTTAATAATTTGGCCAGAATCTTATCCATGACATCTTTATCGAATCTAGTAGACATCTTAACAACCTTTAAGAAATGGAAAAGGAGCTAGGTCAGTATCTAGTTGCAAAAAATGGTTATGGAGTATGATGAACCAAGGACCTTTAGTTTAACGGTAATGGATGATGGTGTCTTGTGGTTAGGTTGGATGGTCTATAGGTAAAGATGATGGTGGAGGTGTATGATGTTAGATAGGTCAGTATTTAGCTAGGGGAGCTAAGTCAGATTTTAGCTTTGGATAGTTAGGTCAGAATTTAACTTTGAGTAGATAGATCAAATTTTAGCTTTAATTTGCTAGGTCAAAATTTAGCTTTGAGTAGCTAGGTCAAATTTTAACTTTGAGTAGCTAGGTTAGAATTTAGCTTTGAGTAATTGGGATTGCAATTCATGAATGGTTTACCATGGGCTTAAGGATAGAGTGACCATAGGTTTTGTGATTAGGTTATAGATGTACCATGGATTTAGATGTTAGGTGGACCATGGGTTTGGTGATTATTACATCCCATTTTCAGAGATATGACGGTCTTAGAACATGGGGAGACATAGGGTCACTATGCCTATAAAACCTTCTTACACATATACAAATCATGCCCAAGATTGTACCGAACCTGATGATACATTAACTTAAATATCCAATATCATGGGAAAACCTAATATGCAGAAGAATAGTTTAACAAATACTTTGAAAACACCATATATGAAAATAATGTTTAAAAGTCTTAAAATAAATTATCAATAATTAATATCCCATAATAAACTTCCCAGAGTGTTTATGAATATCTCTTCATAACATAGTATTATTAAAGACTTTGACAAGGAATCCCCAAGCAAAGTAAGATGCTTAAGCCATCACCTTGTCTCCTCACATTTGCTCACCTGGAACCACATAAGAAAGAAGGCGCGAGATAAATGATCTCAATGAGTAAACAATATAATACATATGTTAACATATATTCCTTTGAAAAGGAAACTCATAGTTTATACATATAGTTCATGATTTACAATTCATGAATCAAGTTGCAATTTAGCAAGGTTTTCAATTTAGCAAGTTTATAGAAATCACACTTATAACACATATAGAGTGAAGGCTATTTTCCTATCACTCAAGCACATAGAGGAGAGGTGGCATTAAACCAAATTCCAACTTCTATCACATAAAAGACGTGAAGCTAATCAGGCCCTACACTAGAACCACCCTTTTCTAGTTGAGGTGGATACACTACCCCTATCCATTAGGTTAAGATCATGTGCACAGGTTCTATGATTTTCCACATCGGCATGAGGGTTTTGCATAAAGGTTAAAGATACCATAGCTAGAGCTAATGGTAATAACATATAATAATAAAATTTAAGGCAATAATAACATGTATCATGATAGCAATAGCAGTTTAACTTTTTGAACAAAAGATACAAGAATAGTGTAGTTCCAGAAAGAATATAAGTTAGAGAAATAATCACAAAAGTATTATCATTGGAAAATAAAAAATGGTTTTTAGACCAATTGTCCTTTGGCAACCTAAGCTTAACAAAGAAATCATAGAGTTTCATTTTAGAATAGAAAGAACTTGGTTTTCAAGAATGTCAAAGGTACACATATCATGATAGCTCATACTTGTAACAATATCATAATGTTTACTCACCTTGTGGTTCCTTCACTCCTAGTACACGTAGCCCTTTTTGAACATCTCTTGTTAACATAATACCTACCTACTTTCAAAGCATGGATCGCAACTACATCCAAGGTTGAAGATCACCTCCAAAGCAAATCAAAGATTGATGCCATTGAGGAAGAACATGAACACAACATTAAAGAGTTTGACTCTAGCTAAACTTGACTTGTCTAGAATCAGTTCAAGACCTTATTGGCAATAAATACCTCTTTCATCCATCAATCTTTTAAGCCACCTAGTGAGTCAACAAGGCAAGAAGGATACATAAGGAGGCAGTGTATCAAGAAACCGACATTTATAATGCTAATTTCCTATTTTGGGTTCCATCATTGCATACAGCAATTAAGGAATGAGATGGTTTAATTTTTTTTTTGTCAAATATGGTTGAATTAACTCAAATATATAAATTAACATGAAAATATGTAAATTTTATTTTGTGAATTTAACATTTTAAATTTTTTGTAGTAATAGAAATTTTTTGTGTTAAATTTGGGTGAAATAATATTTTGGGTATCTCATGCACATATAACATTCACATACACTTAAAGTTGCACATATAAGTGCACTCATCACTTGCACATAACATGTTGACTTTAAAAGTTTTGTACACTTAGCTTTTATAGGCCCATATGAAAACCCATTATAATTCATGTCAATACCTTTCTAAGGTCAACACAATATCATTATCTCAATATCAATTCACTTTAATAATCACCTTAGTACACTTAACACTTCCTTATATGTCATCTTAACAAATAACCTTTCAATTGTCATGCTTATCTCTTATGACCAATTCATTCAATCAATCTCTTCATCAATTCAAGGTCATTAATTCATTATCAAGTCATCATACAACCTACTTCCATATTATCCAATCATATTCACATATTAATCACAACATAAGGTTAAGATACCTTAAGTATACCAAATTGCCTCTAGCCTTATCTAGAGTCATTCCTTCAACCAATCTGCAATTTAACCATTTATCATTCATACATACATGTTAATAATCAACAAAATACATCACATAAAATTTATAGACATTGGGATAAAAATTCCAATGTAGGCCGAACACACCATCAAGGAGAAAACCTGAATTTTCTTACTTTCTACACTTTCCATTTATTTCAGTAAAATGCATAAATATGGTTTGAACCAAGTTTTTTTAGGTAATAAAAAAAATCATTTTAGAACATAAATATATAAGAATCAGCAATATATAAATCCATATGCATGAAAATTTCCAACTTTAGGTTTTAAGATGAAAAACCATGAGTTTTCTTGTTTCTGGTACTTTTCGGTTATTACAGCAATATGTAAACACATTATTTAAACCAATATTTTCTATTAAATCACAAAAAAGTATCAATTTAGAACACTAATACACATCAATCTGCAGCCATGGACAATTCTCATGCATGAAAATTCCAAGTTTAGGGTTTAGAGTGAAAATCATGAGTTTTCTAGCTTTCTGATATTTTTCGATCATTACAGTAATATGTAAACACATTATTTAAATCATTATTTTGCATCCAAACAAAATAGATATTATTTTAGGATTCCATCATGCACAAATCGGCAACCATATATATACAAAATCATAGAATTTTCCAACTTTTAAGTTCTAGAATGAAAACATTGAATTTCCTTTTTTTTTGAAATTTTTCAGTCATTACAGTAATATGCAAAAATATGATTCAATTCAATATTTTTCATCTAAACATATCAAAAATAAGTTTAGAGCAGTAGCATGTAAAACTTTCCCCCCTTTGGTAATGTTTATGCATGAAATTTTTAATTTTGAGTTGTAGGATTCACCTTTGGAAAAATTGCGTAAAGAAGTTGGTGATTTTGATAGAGAAATTAATTTCTCTTTCAAGAATTCACCCAATCTACATTAAATTTGTAGAAATCAGTACTCAGTTCAAAATAATTTTCTCATAATTTATTTCATAGAAATCACATTGGAAATTGAAAGAAAAGAAAAACTTACAAATACGGTCAAGAAATCGCAAAGTTGAAAGTGTTTTTGAGAATTTCGGTAGAGAGAATTATTTTAGGAGAATTTTTCTATCAAAATACTGAAATAATAGAGTGTGGCTACAAGAATTCTATGGCTGGCCAAATTTGTTGAATTTATATGTAGGGTTTTGGGTAATTTCCAAGATTACCCTTAATGAGTTAGGTTATGAGGGTTTTAGTGTAGTAAGCTTTTAGGTATTTGGGCTTTTTATTTAATTTAGGGGCTGATTATAGGTAATTAAAATAATTAAATTTTTTTATTATTTTCTGTAAAATCTTTCCTAAAACATTTATTTAAAATTTATTTTAAAATACTCATAAAATTATTTTACGCTTAAAAATTGCCTTTTTGCATGAAATTCATTTTATGTAAAAAAAATAAATTATGCTAATGCACTTCATGTAAATCATTTATTTTATAATAATAACTCATATTATGCATATTAAAATTAATTTAATATGCCACATACTCATCAATCACATAACACATAACTTCCCATAAAAGCACACACTTAGCTTCGATAGTTCTAAGTCAAGCAAATTGTCGTGAAAATTCCTAGGGTAGGTGTGGGTTGTTACAGTGATAGTTGGATAATGGGTTTGATTGGACTCGATCGTAGGCTTAAATGGACCATGGTTTTGGATAGTATTGTAAAAGATGAAACAAAGTCAGGGTTTAGTTTGGGTAAGGACTGTGGATAAGAATGAAGCTAAGTTAGTTTTTAGCTTTGGTAAGGATTGTTGAGGATAAGGCTAGATCAGTGTTTAGCTTTGGTAAAGATTGTTGAGGATAAAGCTAGATCAGTTTTTAGCTTTAGTAAGGATTGTTAAGGATAAAGCTAGAGCAATGTTTAGCTTGGGTAAGAATTGTGAAAGATGAAAGCTAAGTCAGTGTTTAGCTTAGGTAATGGTTATGAAGAATAGAGCTAGGTCAGTGTTTAGCTTAGATAAGGATGAGGGTACCATAGATGGATTTGGACAGGACTGTATCATGGGTTTAGGCAGACCATGGGTTTTAAGTTTTGAATATGGGTTTAGGTGGACCATGGGCTTTAGGTTTTGACAATAAGTATAGGTGGATCATGGGTTTTAGGTTTTTGACCATGGGTTTAGGTAGACCATGGGTTTATTTGGACTATAGGTTTTAGGTTTTGACCATGGATTTATATGGACCATAGGTTTTGGGTTTTTGACTCTGGGTTTAGAGGGACCATAGGTTTTGGGTGTGAAGATGTTTGGATAATTTTTGACTTTTCACAAGGTTTAAGCTATGCATGCATGTATGAATGAATGATTAAAAAAGGTTTCATGAAATACCAAGTTCAGTATTATGGTGCATACAATCCTAAAGGAAGGTTCTATGAGTCATAACATAAAAGCGTAAGGGTGGTTTGAAAGGAACTCGTCACACTAGAGATACGATATACCTAATCACATATGAGTTAAGGAGTCTCACGTGGGTTTAGTGGTACTTACATACTCATTACACCTCTAAAAGGATTAAAGGATACATTGCGGGTTAGATGATTTCACTATCAACAAGCAGACCTAAGGAAGGTTGTCTACTCGATATTACCTTTTATCCTTTGTTTCATAAGAAACTAGGGGTTTGGACAAGGAGCCTAATGTAGTGATGCGTGAAAAGCTATTTTGTACTAAAAAGCCAAAATTTTTGTTTTACCAAGAGTAGTCCACTTTCATCTTTTATTTTGAAAAAGATTTTGGAGTCCCCAGTGGAGTCAGCAATTGTGAGGCCTCACCCAAGTGCATACCCATTCCCTTAAAGGGAATCAAAATGCTCTTTTAAGAGAAATATCACGATTAGAACCCGTTATGTGTTTAGAAAATTGTATTTTGTAAGTTGTAATTTGTAAAAGGAGTCTCCATTTTATTTTTGTTTATTTTAGTTGGGAAAATAAAAAATAAAAAAAAAACCTAATTTGATTGACTCCAAAATTATACTATTTGTCCTAAGAAAAAGCACTAGTCCTCAAATGACCAAAGAGGGCTAGAGGACTAGATTTTTGTTAAAACAATACAAAAAATTAGTTTGGCTTAAATACAAAATAGCTTTTATAAAAAGAAGATTTTATATATGCATGAATAGATGTAACATGATGCATGAAACAAATATTACTTATGCAATGCATGGCAAACATGAGATAATAACAATTACAAAATGTGAAAAATAAAGGAAAACTACTTAAAACTATTACAAATCAAAATGTCAAAGTCAGGGGATCTTTTCTCTAACCTTTATGGGTTAAGGAAAAGCATACATTCCCCAAATATAAACTAAATAAATAAAGTAAGAAAAAAATAATAAAACAATTGGAAAATAATTAAAGTTTCAATTTTTATTTTAGGAAAAGCAATTTTGACCCTAAACTATGTGAAGAAGGTGATAGAGAGAAGAAGTTCTTAATTTTAATGGAGTTGATGCCTTAGAGATAGAATGCCTGCGTATCCCGTTAAATGGGAATCAAACTCTACACAGTTCTTCCTTCTTGCAAAGGAGGGTTTTCTAAGTCATTACTTTGTTATCATGTTTTGATTGATTTTAAGGGCTTAGGGATTTATTAATTAGGTCAGATTTTAATTAATAAAAATTAGACCTTTTCACAATTAGATCTTAAAATTGGAATTGAAAAGGAAAAGGAAAGAACTTTTACTTTAGGCTTTCGGAAGCTAGGAATGTAGGGAGCCAGCTTGGCATCATATATAAGTTCCACCTTGGCTTAGGGATAGCACGAGCACTCCTTTTAGAAGAAGGACTCATGAATAGCGTGAACTCTTCTTTGAGGGACTCGAATTGCACTTTTGCTTGAGTACCATTAATTCCCTTTAAAAGAAATAACTTGAATTGCACCTTTTCTTGATTAAGAGGCTTAGAGAGACAGTTTGAGGTGATTATGAGGCTTATGAATAAGGTTTTATGTGATGGAATAGGTTTTGAAATGGGGTTTTAGAGATTTGGAGGTCTATAAATAAAGTTTGAAGATGATTAGGAAGATTAGGAATAAGGTTTGAGGTGATTAGGAAGCTTAGGAATAAGGGTTAGAGAGCTTTAGGGAGAGTATAGAGGTATGTAATTGTGTGTGGAAGTAGTTAGGAGGTGCAAGGTATCTATAGGGGGAGTATGAGGGCTTAAAATAGTGAATTTTTGATGTGGGATCAAGGACAAATGCGCTGTGGTACTCGTCAGGGATAGCAGTAACCACAGAGCCCACTGCGGCAACCGCAGCCAACTGCGAGTTGGCGCAATTGGCTCGCAGGTTTCCACACCTCATTTTTTACTCCATTCTCATTTGTTTTGGATCCGATTTGGGACCATTTTAATTCTATGGGTTCGTAGTCAAGTGCTGGTCATCTAAAGGTGCAAGTTTTAGAAAATTTATTTTTCAATGGTGCACTACCCCCCTTGACCCCTACCCGCTAACTAGCTAGCGAGATAGCCATATTGGCTCTGTGTAGCGCACTATTCTTAACAGGTGTCAAGTTGCAACCGGATCATAAGGGTGCAAATTTGAAGGTTCACACTAAGATAATGTGGTGAGATATAAAGTGCATGGGCAAAGTGCCTTTGTATAAAATTGTGAGAAGTTATTTTGTGAGTGTTAATTAATTAGTGGTTGTATTTTATTGATCTATTAGTGGATTTGTTAGGTAGAGTAGGCTTATACTAAACCATGTTAAACTTTGATTTTCCATTCTTTATATTACTTATTGTGTGAGGTATTTTTCATAACAAGTGATATCAAAATTGTTGGTTCAAAATGTCAAATATTGTGCGAATGAGGGGATTAAAGTTTGAGGTAGAACTCTTTGATGGGAAAAATAATTTTAGTTTATGGTAGAATACCATGAAGGATATCCTTGTATAACAAAGATTAATTAAAGCTTTGAAAGAGGAGCATCCATCGACATTAAAAAATGAAGAATGGGAGGATTTACAACAAAAGGCATTTAGTACAATTCGATTAGCATTAGCCCCTAATGTGAAGTATGATGTATTGAATGAGACTTCTCCAACTAGCTTGAGGAAAAACTAGAAGAGCTTTATAAGTTGAGGCCACTCACTAATCAACTATATTTGAAGAAAAAATTGTTTGGATTGAAGATGGATAAAAATGATGATGCTTAAGAACCTTAATACGTTTAAAAGGTTAATCACTCAGTTGGCTAGTTTAGGTGTAATGATTGAAGATGAGCCAATAATTCTTTTGGCCTCTCTCCTATCTACTTATGAAAGTTTAGTGATAGCAATGATAGTTGAAAAGAAGTCAGTGATAGTGGATGAAGTTACTACTGCTATTTTAGAACATAAGAAATTGAAGGAGTCAAAAAATATAAACAATGGTGGAGCTTTTGTAGTGAGTACTAGTCATAATAGAAATAAGTCAAGAGGAATACATGGAGGAAATAGTAGATCAAACTCAAGTATGAGATAGCAAGTAGACTATGTTGATAAAAAATGTTATTACTATCATTAGAAAGGGCACATCCAGTACAATTGTAGGAAGATGAAAGAAGATCTTGCACATCCAATACAATTGTAGGAAGATAAAAGAAGATCTTATAGAATTTAATCAATTTAAGAAAAGTTGCATCAAGTCTGCAAATGTTGTAATTGAAGAGAATAGCTTTGCAAATTTTGCAATTAGAGATGATGGTATTTTTGAGACTAATGTACTTATTGTTGATGTGGTTGATGAACAAAAAACTATAAGTGATCTATTATGTAATGAGTGGGTGATGGATTCTACTTGTGCCTTCCATATTTGGCCGAAAAAGGAATGGTTGATAAAATTGAAAATTGCAAAAATAAATATGTGAAACTAGCCAATGATAAGAAGTCAAAGATTGAAGGTATTGGCAGAGTGAAAATTGAAATGCATGATGGAAGTGTCAAAATGCTTGGTGATGTGAGGTATGTGTCACAACCCAAATTCTAATCTGTGATGGTCCTAAAGCTTAGGGAGACATAAGGTCACATAAACCCATAGAACCTTATTGAAATTATCATTATTTAGCATTTACCATATTATATCTTATCCCAAGATCATATCCCAATTACTCTTTACTATTTTCAAGTTATTACTCTATCTTTTTACTTATAGCTAATACATATAAATGCCATTTCATATCCATTGCTTGGAATTCTTATTTTAGATATTAATAAATACCATCCATACATCTCTTACTTACTACAATATTCATCCATTGCTACAATATACATTACAATAATTATCAATTCGATGCATTTTAAAACTAGACCTTCATACACTATGGAGCTCTAGATCGATTGTCTTCAAAATAACATAAACAAAACTCAAAACATGGATATTTAGTAGAGCAACTTCCAAGCAAAGGAACACAGCTCAAAATTTACCTTGCTAATATGTCATCCTGACTTAAAAAATTTAAACAACTATGGAATGAGACAAGCTCAGTGAGTACATAATAATACAACATAATATAAGGGCAATTTAAGAGATTATCATTCGAATAGATTCAATATAGCAATGGGGTGATGTTAATAAAAATTGATCATTTTAAATTAGGATTTACATTTTAGTAGAAACGATAATGTCTTGGAAGTGAAAAGCTTCTCACACATAAATATTAATGAGTGGCAACCTAAGTCTTGCCCACTCGCATGCATCACACTAGAAAAACTGAGCAAGTCTTGCAATTAGACATTTTTCCCTAACAGAGGTTGGATACTCTTGCCCTACCCATAGGCTTATACCAAGTGCATAAGGTCTGATATATTTTCTCACATCAAAGAGGATTTTTGCTTAATAATAGGTATCATTAAAAAGACATATACAAAATCCATACTAGGAATTCAATAGAAAATAGAATGGTATATCAATGTTTCTCATCATTGGTCACAATATAGGACTAATGTTGGAGGCTTACAATGGTAAATGTCAGACAAGAAGAATATGGGATTTCAATAGTTCAACAATCAATAAGTCAAGGTATATGTCAATATGTGATAATTCAAACAATGGCTACATACAAGTATAGCTCAATCATATCATATTATTAAGCACTCACCTTAAACTCCTTTGATCCTATTAGTGTTCACTTTTGATTAAAATAATGTCCTTCACGGTCTTGAGTAATGTCCTTGCCCTTGCCTTGAGATTCTACACCTATGTTATTTTAATTACATATTAATTAATGTTACTAGTTGTAACTTATGTATCCTATACTTGTTTCATTATTTTAACTCACAATGGAGGTATACTAATAATACTACATTTATACATATTCCTATTTCCAATCATTTCCAAGCTTAATTCCTTATTCAGTTTCATGAATTCAAGTTTCAATCTCAAAATCCCTAAATTGATCCATAAACCCTAGAATTTAGGGAAAACCATCAATTTCTCTTTCAAACCTCAAATTGATCATAGATTCATCAAATTAATGCTTGACCAATTAATTTCTATCAATTAATTGAATTTAAATCACTTTAATTTATAAAACCCTAATTGGTCCTATTTAGGAAAAATTTAGGGAAAACCTATAATTCCTTATCAAATCTTTAAATTAATTATAAAAATATAAAATTAACATATCAAAACACTTATATGATCAGTCAAATATTAAAATAAGTATTAAAACACTAGTTCAACCTTTTTGCTAAGTTTATGCCATTAAGATTCTTAAGTCTTGAACCAAGCTTCCCTAATTTATCTTGACACTTCTAAATTATTTTTCTCCACCTAAACAACCTTAGATGCTTTCAATTAAAATTTGGAATACTTCCTTGCCACTTTTTTATAATGGCCGAACCATGCCCTTACATTTACTTAGATAAGTTTCATTCTTTCCTTGTTTATTTTTCCCATATTAAGCCTTTAGTTCTCAAACCAACTTACATGCTTAATCAAAGGATATGCAAAACAAATGTTCCCCTAACTACAACCCCTTGGCCGAATTCTATGGAAGAAAAGAAAATTTTTTACAACTATTGTACCCAAATCATGTCTAGTACAAAGAGTAAAGAAGATGAACATAATTTCTTACATTAGATAGCTTTGAATTTTTTAAGATTCTATGTTGATGCTAAAGTAAATAGTTTTTTCATTTTGTTAGTGTGAAATTTTGGTGTAGAGCTAGGCAAATGATGTACATGTACATAATTTTGCATATATATATGATACGTTAAATGGTGAGGATTTGATCAAGCTTACTTCAATGGTTACGATTTAATCATAATGGATGGCTATGATCTAATTCAATTGGATGGCTAGGATTTCATCTAATTTAGTGGTGGTCATCATATGGTGTTGAGATGCTAAAAATGTATCTAGATTTTTATGTAGGAAGGATGGGAATTCAATTTGCTTAAGGATTTGACTTAGTCAATTTTGGTGGCTACTAAAGGAACGATGGAGCCAAATGCAATGGAAGCAAGTTGGTGGGGTCAAATTTTAAACATTTTAAAATTTCACTTCATCTATTTTGGTCCAAACATCCATTCAAGTAATTAATTAATTTGTGTGTAAGACACATATGTATAGAAAGAAGAAGGAAGAGTAATCATATTACCTCTTGAAGATTCCTTCTTTCTTTAACAAAGAGCTTTCCAAGTGGGAAGCTTCTAAATCATCCACACCTAGCTCACCTTCAAGTTTCCTTTTAGTTTCTTTAGTGTTCTTGAATCCCTCTTATGATTGCCCAATTATGATTCAACATTTTCCCTCAAAAACCTTTAGGAAGTTAAGGTTTCTCTTTGATTTGTTTTGGATTAAACTCATTTTTAATTTGCAAGTATTTATTCTTTCATAAAAAATAAAAAAAAAAAGAATTGGAGATTAAAAGAAAAATTGAAGAAACTCTTTCTTCATATTTTCTTTATCTATCTTAGCTTCTCTCTCTAAAAGCTGCAAATAGAAAAAATGATGTTCAACTCTCATTGAAAATGAACATAAACTCTTTTATGTACATCTTTCTCAAGACTTAACTCTTAAGTCTTCATAAAGACTTAAATGCCCTTTTTAGCTCATCATTTGATGATGGGGCAAAGATGGACTTTGCTTTTTTAAATAGTGAAATGATTATTTTATCCTTTAGAGGTAAAATAGAAATTTTCATTTGTTAAAAGATGTAATTTCAATTTTAACCTTAGTAGAAAATTCTCTAACCCCTAAACCCATCACATAGACTTATAAATAGTAAATTTTCTCTAA
Organism: Reutealis trisperma; assembly: GCA_947687605.1. Taxonomy (NCBI): domain Eukaryota; kingdom Viridiplantae; phylum Streptophyta; class Magnoliopsida; order Malpighiales; family Euphorbiaceae; genus Reutealis; species Reutealis trisperma. The sequence goes on from CANTUT010001088.1 coordinate 89,015, forward strand.
CCCCCTAAATTGCCTCTTTTCTATATCACATATGGGCTTAGGCCACATCTCATATGTTTAGGGTTTTCACTAAGTTTAAAATTAAGTTTTTGATTTAGTCCAAATCAATTTTCAATTTAATCTTTCTTATTTGCATCATATAAAAATTAAGATTTAATTTAATTGAAACTATTTTAGATTTAACATTAGGACGTGCTAGGGTCCTTATAAATTTAATTATATATTTAATCATTTTACCACTTATCAATTAATTAAACACTTTAATTAATTATTAAGGTAAACCTTTTATACTTGAAAGGTGATCATTATTGGGTGTGTGACCTTCTAGGTTCATATCTAATTAACAATGGGAATGAGAAAATATTTTTCTCTACTAATGTGAAATCCCCACTTTACATTTAGTCTCATAAGTCATGAGTGATAGCTATCATTCCATATCACGAATACTAATTAGAAATTAATGTTTATAGTTGATAATTTTAAATATCACATGGATGATCAATCATAAATTATCATGCACTAGAAACCCTTTATTAAAGATTCCAATCTCAACTAAGGTAATGGTTTATATCAAATCCTAATGTACATCAATTATATGTCCTTATCTCAATTCTAATTTTTGATGATATTAGATTCCTACTAAAAACTCTTTCTAGTGAATCTGTCAGTCATGGCTAGGAGCTTTAATTATCAAGAATAACTAGATAGCATAGGATCTTAACCTCATTTACTTGAGGTAATGAATTCTATCTTGGTGATCACTTACCTTTATATATAATAAATTAGAACTATCACATGCCATATATCCATACATGAATAAGACATCTATATAAGCAGTAATAAATTCTAACTACCTATGTATGAGATATAGTATCCCTCAAGTCAAAGGACTATATACACTATTATGACCTAGACGATAAATAATTTACAAGTTGTAAAACTCCATATTATTATCATCTAACGTCACAATTTGACTATTCATCTTATGAATATCCATATGTTTATATCAACATCACATGTCAAGCAGTATGAGACTGACTGCCTCTATAATTATTCATATCACATACTAATTATAAAAAACAAATAGAGGTAATGGTCTTCCGAAATTAATGATACCTAGTTATTAATAATATGACCATAAACATATTTAAAATATTTATATAAGAGCGATCTGTCTCCCATATTCTCAATATTTGAGAATAGATTTTTTTACAAATACTTAAGAACTATATTCAATAATATAATACCCTTTTTACATTATGAATAAATTAATTATATCATTGAAAATTAATATCTACTATTACATAACTATTGTATAGCTCATAGGGCATATACTGTTATCAGCTGCTAAGTCAAATTTGTTGGTTACCCTTCCAACATCAAATTTTGTTTTGGGCTAATTATTTTAACTTAAAAACTTTGATGTTTATTCAATCATGGGCTCATGGACCGGCCATTCTTATTGGGCTTGGGCCTTTAATGTTCAAAAACCTATTAACAAGCCTATAAGCCCATTAACAAACTTAGAAACTTTCTTTCTTTCCTTTCACTTTGACTTTCTAATTTATATTATCTAACTTCTTTATAGACTTCATTAATTATCATATGAACTCTATTCAATTCACTACAACATAATTAGTCATTATAATATCATAAACTAGATAAACAATTTAAATGGTGTTACAAAGTTCCTAATCAATTCCCTTTCATTTCTATACTATGTTAATATTTAAAGATTTTGTCCTATAACATCATTAGTGACTACAATGAGCAATGAAATCCTTGGATATTATAGTATGTTCCCAAGTTTAAGAGGAATTTAATTTTCCTGGATAAGTTGGATTCATTGGATTATGTATGTTTTTTGAGAAATGGAGTCATAAGAGTTAGTTGAGGTGTTCTTGTGATCGTGAAGGGTAAAAGGTTTGAAAGTAGTTTTTATTGGTTAATTGGTAGCACAATTCTTGATGGTGTAGCGTATTGTAAAGCTTGTAATAATTAAAGAATAAAAGTTGAAGAATTAAAGATTTGATGAAATTTAAGTCAAAGTGGAGATTGTTAGGATTTTGTCTCACTTAATTAGTTTGAGTTATTTTATGAGTGTTTAATTAATTAGTGATTATATTTTGTTGATTTATTAGTAAATTTTTTAGATGCAATAGCTTTACACTAAACCACGTTAAACTTTAATTTTTTGTTCTCCATATTACTTGTTGTAGTACATATACACACGCAAATTTGCACGTAAAAAACTGAACAGAATATATTCCTTCCTCTTCTCAATAAATATATTACAAAATACCATTTAAAATAGCCTAAAAATAACCAACAATTCACCTTTCTGCTACCATAACATCTGCTCGTACTTGAACTTACAATTTTACGTCACAAATTAATTATTATATATTTCTCTAGAGATTTTCAACATAACAGCAATTCAACATGTGCAAGTAGCTGGTGTTTGACTGAATTTAGACCTTATCGATAAAACACGTTTTAATTATTTTCTTGATGCTCTCTTTCGTTATTGAGAAAATAAAAGGGTAACATAAATCATTTTTTGATATTAAATCAGTGTACAAAAACATAATTACTAGACATTGAAAAAATTCAGTTATTAGATTAACAATAATCATTTTAGAGGATTAACAATAATCATTTTAGAGGATTTATATTCTTTCACTTACATTAACTTGATATAATTTGAATTTAAATACACAGTTGAAAATTTTAAAAATTTAATTTGAAATTATAAAAAATGTTTATGTATTTATTTATTAAATAATATTTTTTATCATTCACTTGAATTACATTTGATTAAATGACTAAAAACTCATATATGATAAGTACACTATATTAAACCATTCGTTATCTTTTTTAAGTAGGTAAAAAATAATTTTGGACTAGTTATGTGTCAATAAAGACTAAATTTGTTATTTAAGTGATAAGGCGAAAAGTACACTTTATATTCAGTTTATTTATTCAAAAATCATCTTAGATGTGCTGTCTTTGAAAATCAAATTTTGATCAATAAAGGTTGAATTAAAATCTCTTACTCTCTATGCTAATTATTATTATTATTGCGTTCAAAAAAGTTCCAAGAAACTCAATTAATTAAATGGGGTGCCACCTCATGATTCACTTGTTCTCGTCGTTATAAATATTGCATACTATCAAGTGAGTGAATCAATAGGCATTTTCTTCCTATCTCATTTCATTTTTGGTATTTCTTTTTTTTGGCTTGAGCTTGGGAAATGGCGTCTCCAAATCTTGAGAATGTTGGCCCTTCCACAAATGGGTGCTTGAAGAAGATATGCTATAAGATAGTTGAGAAAGCCTGGAAAGCGAAGAAACTAGGAAAAGATGATCCTAGAAAGATTATTCATTCATTAAAAGTAGGACTTGCTCTTACGTTGGTTTCCTTGTTCTACTACTTTAGACCAATTTATGATGGTTTTGGCGTTGCAGCCATGTGGGCTGTTTTAACAGTAATAGTAGTCTTCGAGTTCTCTGTGGGTAAGCTCCATGATTTCATATTTCTGTTGTGCGTAGCGCAGGAGATTAGGATTTAAATCCATGATACTAAAATAAAAATTGTTAATGTACAAAAAAAAAAAAAATCTTTGTATTTTCTTTTCTTTTTTATTTTCCTAAAAAAAAAAAAATTTAGATGCATTGATCTTAATTGCAGGAGCAACACTGGGAAGAGGATTGAATAGGATGTTGGCAACATTAATAGGAAGTTGTTTAGGGTTTGGAGCTCACTGGATAGCGACTCATTCTGGAGAGACAGGAGAACCCATACTCATTGCTATTTTTGTGTTTATATGTGGTGCGTACAATTTAAGAAACTTTGACTCTATAGAGACCATATACACACAATCAAATCAACTATTTGTTGCCATAGACGAAGAGTTAGCTTAATTAGCAAATAGATTTCTCTTTTTTAATTTGATATGAATGAAAAATAATAATAATAATTTTATCTATCTCTTAATTTCATTTAAGATAGGATGTTAATTTTATGATTAATTATAATTTGTTTGGATGCAGCTGCAATAGTTACATTTATACGATTTTTTCCGGAAATGAAGGCCAGATACGATTACGGATTGCTGATATTCAACTTGACATTCTGCTTAATATCTGTGTCTGGTTATAGAGACGATGAGGTGATACACATGGCTCATAGAAGAGTAACAACTATCATTATTGGTAGTATTACTTCTGTGATTATTTGTGTCTTAGTCTGTCCTGTATGGATTGGAGAGGATCTTCATAATTTGGTAGCTGCAAATTTGGACAAACTTGGGAACTTCTTAGAAGGTAATTAATAATTATTTAATAATGTTGCCTAATAATGTCTGCGTGTAGAAAGAGAAATCCTACACTTTAGGATGAGATATTCTACATATCTTCCTACCTTGTGGGACATATAACAAATGTAAGAAGAAAGAATATAGGATAAGTATATATGTATATACATGTATATTTTGAATTAATTTAATTAAATTAGAACCAGAGTTTGCACTCGCAATCTTATAGATATGATGAAGATGACTCTATAGCATCACTCAAACCAATAACTTATAATGCGAGTTTGTGCTTAAGGGGACTCCGCATGGGTAGAAGTTTTGTTAGTTTCAGGTCAGAATCTTGCTTAAGATCGGATGTGAATAATAATAGAAGTAACTTTTTGCATATGAAAATATAATTAATAAGTAATATATTCCAGTAAAATGGGTTGATTAATTAACTATTTACTTATCTTTAACTAATCAAAGAGGATAAACTTGCAGGATTTGGAGGTGAATACTTTGGAACATCTGAAGAAGGACAAGTTAATAACACCGACAAGTCATTTCTTCAAGCATATAAAAGTGTTCTCACTTCAAAAAATAGTGAAGAAACTATGGTGGGTAAAGTATTCCTCCTCCTGCAGCTTTTAATCCAAGCAAGTCTTCTATTATAGATAGGTGATTGACATTAAATACGTACATTATTTATTTATTTTTTGCAGGCTAATTTAGCTAGATGGGAACCATGTCATGGTTGCTTCAAGTTCAGGCATCCTTGGAAACAGTACCTCAAAGTTGGTACCCTAACTCGTCAATGTGCCTATAACATTGAAGCCCTTAGTTGCTGCATTAATTCCAAGACCCAAGTATGATAACAAATCCTTATAAAGCATAACAGTTCATGCATGACCTAACATATATATATATATCTTATTACTTGATTTAAATTTGCGTAAACAATAACTGAATCCCACATTTCTTTATATATATTCATTTTTTTATATCTAGAAATTCTTAAAGGAGGAAAAAAAAATGTCAAAAGGCTTGAATCTTGTCCTTCTTGTTTTACAAAGACATGTTATTATTTTTTTTTTTTTAAAGGAATTACAAAACATGGTCTTAATTTTGTTTTCGGTACATGAGACATCTTTAAAGATGGGAAGTAGAATTGGAATTTCTAATTAACCACGTATATTACGAGACAAGTGCTCAATCAGTGGACTACTTATACTTAATTGCAATTTTATGTAGATGTCAGGTACTAATTGAGCTTTTGTTTCTTGCAGACACCGATGGAAATACGAAACAAAATACAAGAGATATGCACAAAGATTAGTTCAGAAAATGGCACGGCGTTGAAAGAATTAGCATCAACAGTTAAAACAATGACAAGATCATCATTGGTAGATACCCACATGGCCAACTCTAAAGATGCAGCGGAAAGCCTCAAGTCTCTACTCAAAACCGGTGGCTTATTTGAAAATAGTTCCCTTCTAGAGATAATTCCAGCTGCTACTGTGGCTTCACTGTTGATCGAAATCATTACATGCACAGAAAATATATATGATTCTGTTCAAGAACTAGCGTTGCTTGCTCATTTCAAAAATGCAAATGCCACACAACAGCCCCAATTACTTCGCCGAGGAACAATACGACCAGTTTCAGATGGATCAAATCACATTATTACTATTGATATGCCATCTTCAGCTTCAACGGATTGACTGCTGTTACTGGTAGACAGATGGAAGTTTAATTGGTGTGTTGATTGTTCCTCATTTTTTTTTGCCATGATGAAGTTAACGAATGTGTTACCTCTTAGGCTGTTGAAAATATAAACTTGTTTTAAAACCCAAGTTTAATTAAAACTTAATCCAAATGTTAAAGTCCAGCTCAAAAAACCTTCTAATATTTTTCACATGATGAATTACAGGTCAAAAATTGGTTAGATTGTTGAAAATTGTGTTTGTACATGCATGGTTATTATGTTTGTTAGGTGTAAGTTTAGTATAAGTTAGGTAAAAGTTAGATATGTTTATATGGTTTGTATTGAATTAGAATTAGTATAAATACCCCCTCCCTCTTTGCATTGTATTATCAAGTAAAAAAAAAAAAAATCAAAAGCAAAACTTGTGAGTGTTTTTAAGAGTTTGCTGTAGAAGAAAGAGTGTTATGATTTAATATAATAAATTTTTCTTCAAAGTGACTTTTTGTGTTAACAAAGTAGTATCAGAGCCAAACATAGGCATATAAGATATCAAACCAAAGCCCTCAGAGAGACGAATCCAACGCCACTAGAATCAGCCCAAACAGACATCGGACGGGTCGCCAATCGCTGCTGGAAGTTTGCTGCCCAGATAACTGAGTTGACTCATTGAGTTGATCTGAGTCAAGATACTGAGTTGAGTTGAGTCAGACCGAGTTAAGCCATCAAGCCGTTTGACCAAGTCGTTGATTGAGCCGTTTGACCAAGCCGCTAAGCCAGTGATTGAGCTGTTGACTGTTGACCATTTCAACAATTGACTTTGACATTTGACTAAAATTTGACTTTTCATTACTAAGTCTATCTTAAGATTTTTCGGCATTCCGAGGCCATCTGTGCAATTGGATTTTGTAAATTCTTTCCAGATTTGGAGATATGGCAAATAATGTGGCATCATTCCAAGTACCAACACTCAACAATAACAACTACGACAATTGGAGTATCAAGATGAAGGCTCTCCTTGGTGCACACGATGTTTTGGATATCATAGAGAAATATTATAATGAGTCAGAAAATGAAGACGGTCTTATACAATATCAAAAGATAATTTTGAAAGATTCAAGAAAGAGGGACAAGAAAGTTCTCTACCTAATCTATCAAGCCTTAGATGATGATGGCTTTGAGAAGATTTCAGATGCAAAATATGCCAAACAAGCATGGGAAAAGCTTCAAACATCCTACAAAGGAGAAGAGAAAGTGAAGAAGGTGCGCCTTCAAACTTTAAGAGGTGAGTTTGAATCATTGCACATGAAAAGAGGTGAGTTAGTTTCTGGTTACTTCTTTCAAGTTTTGGCCATTTCAAATCAATTAAAAAAATGGTGAAAAGTTAGAAAATGTGAGAATCATGGAAAAGATACTCTACTCACTTGATCCAAAGTTCGAGCATATTGTTGTGACAATAGAAGAGACAAAAGACTTGAAGGAGATGAAGATTGAAAAACTTTTAGGTTCATTACAAGCCTATGAAGAAAAGCATAAGAAGAAACATGGGATCGCCAAACAACTCCTCAAGATGCAACTTAAGGAGGAGAAAAATGAAAGCCAAGTCAATCAATGTGACCGAGGTAGAGGTAGAGCTCAAGGTCGAGGAGGAAATCGTGGTCGTGGATGAGGTTGGAATTACAACAACAATTCCAACAACTATGAAAGAGGTATGAAAGAGGAGAAAGTTCTACAAGAGGACGTGGAAGAGGAAATCCTAATTTGAGGTATGATAAATCTCAAATTCAATGCTATAATTGTCATAAATATGGCCATTATGCTTCAGAATGTAAAAGTTCAAAAGTTGAAGAAAAGTCCAACTATATGGAAGAGCAGATTGAAGAAAAGGCAACTCTTTTCATAGCAAAGAACGAGAACGATGGTGGTCAAGAGAATTCTTGGTATCTTGACACTGGTGCAAGCAATCACATATGTGGAAAGAGAAGCATGTTCATGGAACTTGATGAATCTATAAGTGGTAATGTCTCATTTGCAGATGATTCTAAAATTGAAGTAAAAGGGAGAGGTAACATTCTCATCTGTTTAAAAGATGGAAGACATCAATTTATTTCAAATGTTTACTATATGCCTAACATGAGGAGTAACATCTTGAGTTTTGGACAATTATTGAAAAAAGGCTATGATATTCACATGAAAAATGACAATCTTTCTATAAAAGATGACAAGAATAATATAATAGATAAAGTACCAATAACAAAGAATAGAATGTTCGTGGTCAACTTACAAAATGATGTTGCAAAATGCTTGAAAGCTTGCTACATGGATGCATCATAGCTATGGCATCTTTGATTTGGGCATCTTAATTTTGGAGGATTGGAGCTTCTATCCAAGAAGAACATAGTGAGAGGACTACCAAGCATTAATCAACCTGAACAACTTTGTGAAGGGTGCTTACTTAGGAAGCAATTCAGAAAAAGCTTTCCAAAGCTGTCAGACTCAAGAGCAAAAAAGCCACTGGAGCTTATATATGCAGATGTTTGTGGTCCAATTAGGCCAAGTTCATTTGGTAAAAATAACTATTTCCTTCTCTTTATTGATGATTTTTCAAGAAAAACTTGGGTATATTTTTTGAAGCAGAAATCAAATGTTTTCAAAGTATTTAAGAAATTTAAAGCTAAGGTGGAGAATGAAAGTGGCCAAAAGATTAAAGCAATGAGATCTAATTGAGGAGGAGAATTCACTTTTAAGGAGTTTCAAGAATTTTGTGAAGAAAATGGAATTCAAAGACCATTGACAGTCCCAAGATCCCCCCAACAAAATGGAATCGCAGAAAGGAAAAACAGAACTATCCTTGACATGGCACAAAGCATGCTCAAATGCAAAAAATTACTGAAAGAGTTTTGGGCTGAAGCAGTAGCTACAGCAGTCTACCTATCCAACCGATCTTTAATAAAAAATGTATGGGGAAAGACACCACAAGAAGCCTAGAGCAGAAGAAAGCCTGGTATTTCTCACCTCAGAGTATTTGGAAGCATAGCTCATGCTTATGTACCGGATGAAAGAAGAACCAAGCTTGATGGTAAAAGTGAAAAATTCATCTTCATCGGCTATGATGCAAGTTCAAAAGGCTACAAGCTGTACAATCCAAACAATGGGAAGATCATAATCAGTCGAGATGTCATATTTGATGAAGAAGGCGAATGGGAATTCAACTCTCCCATAGATGACTTCAATTTCCTTCCATTTGATGAAAATGAGCAATCACTAGATGAGCAAACAGAAGAAGTTCAGCAAGAGACTGCTACACCACTGACTTTGCCAACATCAACTACCCATGGAGATGGTTCACCTTTATCAAGTGATAGTTTTGAAGAAAGAACTATGGAACGTACAAAGAGTCTTTGAGATCTTTACGAAGAAACTGAACAATAAGATAATCTTACATTATTTTGTCTATTTGTTAATTATGAACCAGTAAGCTATCAAGAAGCAGCAAAGGAGAAGAAGTGGAGAGATGCAATGGACGAAGAAATCAAGGCGATCGAGAAGAATGAAACATGGGAGCTTGTTCCACTTCCCAAAGGTCACAAGCTAATTGGTGTAAAGTGGGTTTTCAAAACAAAGAAGAATGCCAAAGGAGAGGTTGAAGGCACAAGGCGAGGTTAGTTGCAAAAGGATATAGTCAGAAAGCTGGAATTGACTACGATGAGGTATTTGCTCCTGTTGCACGACTAAAAACAATTAAACTAATCATTTCTCTAGCAGCTCAAAACAAATGGAGAATACGTCAAATGGATGTAAAATCTGCATTTCTAAATGGAGTCCTTGAAGAAGAAGTCTACATTCAGCAACCATCAAGTTACGAAATCAAAGGCCAGGAGGACAAGGTGTTAAAATTAAAAAAGACTCTCTATAGGCTAAAACAAGCACCAAGAGCTTGGAATAGCCGAATAGACAAGTATTTTCAAGAGAATGGGTTTAAAAAATGTCCCTATGAGCATGCCCTATATGTCAAAATCAAAGATGGAGATATTTTGATAGTGTGCCTTTATGTTGATGATTTGATCTTCACAGGAAACAACCTAAGCATGTTTGATCGATTCAAGAAAGTGATGATGAAAGAATTCGAGATGACAAACATTGGGCTCATGGCATATTACCTTGGTATTGAAGTCAAGCAAAAGGATGAAGGTATATTCATCTCCCAACAAAGTTATGCACAAGAAATACTCAAGAAATTCAAAATGAGAGATTGTAAGCCAATCAGCACTCCAGCAGAATGTGGAGTCAAATTGACCAAGCATGAAGAAGGTGAAAGCGTAGATCCAACACTTTTTAAAAGTCTATTTGGAAGTCTACGTTACTTGACTTGCACGAGGCCTAACATACTTTATGCAATTGGACTTGTTAGTCGCTATATGGAGTTTCCAACAACCACTCATTTCAAAGCTGCAAAGAGAATTCTTCGCTATCTGAAAGGTACAATTGATTATAGCTTGTTATATTCAATTTCTAATGATCACAAGCTTGTTGGATATAGTGATAGCGATTGGGGTGGAGACATGGATAATCGAAAAAGTACTACTGGATTTGTATTCTTTATGGGAGATACTGCTTTCACATGGCTGTCAAAGAAACAACCAATCATCACACTCTTAACTTGTGAAGCTGAGTATGTAGCCACAACTTCAGCTGTTTGTCATGCAGTTTGGTTGAGAAACTTATTGAAGGAGCTAAACTTAGCATAAGAAGAACCAACAAAGATTGGTGTTGATAACAAATTAGCAATTGCTTTAGCAAAGAATCCAATGTTTCATGATCGATCAAAGCATATAGATACTCGATTCTATTACATTAGAGAATGCATTGCAATAAAGGATGTACAAATCAAGTATGTCAAGTCACATGATCAAATTGCTGACATTTTCACTAGGCCATTGAAATATGAAGACTTTACGAGAATAAGGAATTTGCTTGGTCTCATAAAACAAGTTTAAGGGGGAGTGTTGAAAATATAAACTTGTTTTAAAACCCAAGTTTAATTAAAACTTAATCCAAATGTTAAAGCCCAGCTTAAAGAACCTTCTAATATTTTTCACATGATGAATTACAAGTCAAGGGTTGGTTAGATTGTTGAAAATTGTGTTTGTACGTATATGATTATTATGTTTGTTAGGTATAAGTTTGGTATAAGTTAGGTGAAAGTTAGATATGTTCATGTGGTTTGTATTGAATTAGAATTAGTATAAATACCCCCTCCCTCTTTGCATTGTATTATCAAGTAAAAAAGAAAAAATCAGAAGCAAAGCTTGTGAGTGTTTTTGAGAGTTTGTTGTAAAAGAAAGAGTATTGTGATTTAATGTAATAAATTTTTCTTCAAAGTGAGTTTTTGTGTTAACACAGGCATCCCAAGACTACTCAAATTGTTTTAGTAAATTTTTAACGATTTGAGTTTTTATTTTTGTTTTTGTTTTTTCATCGGTACATTTAGAATAAATGAATTAGAAATGTAAATTTCATTTATAAATGAATTTCAAATAATATTTATTTACAAATGAATTCACTTAAAAATAAATTCTCATATTTGAAATGACAAATTAAAATTTGAAATTCAATTGAATTTCATATTTTATATTTGAAATAAATCTATAATTAAATTATTTCTACTCTTATTTCTTAAAATGCGCTCAATTTAATTATTTGTTATTAGAAAAAGAAACAAAATTCAAAAATAATTATACCTCATATTTATAGTTATAACTTAATATTTAACTTATAAAATATAATAACTTAATATTTATATTTAATAACTTAATATTTAACTTATAAAATATAATAAAAAAATTATTAATTGGGAAAGAAACAAGTAAAACATAATAAAAAGAGAAAAATATTTGAGAGAGGGAGAGAGAAAGATTAAATAATTACCAGGAAAGGTGCAATAATCGTGAGTTGTTGCCCAATATTCACCAAAAAGTGAGTTGAATTGGTGGGAAATTAAGAATTTTGGTTTAATGGAATTTAAAGATAGTAAGAGATTGAAAGGAAGATAGAAATGTAAAGATTTATAGTGGTTCAAGTGTTAACAAACCATAAGTTCACTCCCCTATTAGTGATTGGGTTTTTCACTAACACAATTACACTTACAAGGAGTTTTCCCAAACTCACTCTAAACATAGTGTTTCTTAGCTCACACCAAATCCTTTGCATATGTGTTTTTGGCTCACACACAACCTTATAAGAGTTTTTCTCATACTAGACTAACTCTCAAACCCATTACAATATGTTAACACTCAAACCCTCAAGAGTGTTAAAGGTTTTATAACTACCCAAAATACAAAGAATTGAATGCAAAAGGTTGAGAATCAAATTGCAATAATTTAGCCTTAAATATAGTTGTTGTTCCATCTTAAATGGCCTATGGAGTGAGTATTTATAGTGTCTTCCCTCCATATGGCTATTACATATAAGTCATGGGCTGAATCTCCTCCAATAGTTATAAAATCTACATTAAATGCACTGTTAGAGTTTAGTCGCAGTCGAGAAATCAATATTGTGATCGCGATTATCAAATGAGTCCAATGGCGAGATGACACATATCATCTTCTTATACATTTTACAACAACTGATTGCAACTGCTCCATTCTCTATAGAAGTCATAGTCGCGATCAAGGTTTTGTGTCAGATTTCATGGTTGTAAGGCTAGGCATGATGGGTGCGATATCCTCTATGCCTTACTAGTTTTCAAGCTTCATGTAACACCCAAGATTTCCCTAATCTATTAGAATCAGTGATGGTGACACCATAATATTCATCTACTATACCATTCAAGGCCTTTCTAAAATATTAAGAATTATAAGAATACCATAAGAAGTAATTTTAAATGAATAATGTGACAATAAGTGAAGAATATAATCAATTTTGATAAGCACTTTTATGATAAAATAAAAGTCAAACCAAATTTGACTTAATGTGACTATGTTTATAATTTATTTGAAATGTAAATCTAAAGCGCTAGTGAATAGGCATTAACATCTCGTAAGTCATTGGGAGATAATAATAGTGACATGAAAAGTTGATTTCAATCAAAGTTACAATAGTACAATGGAAATCAAACTTAGTTTGACTGAGTGAGTATATATGATTTACATACTTGAACAATGCTAATGAAGGGTTAGAAAATGCACACTATAGAGTTAATAAGATTTATCTAGTAATGTTTAGAGGGTTATTGGTATTAGAAGGTAGAAATATGTATATTAAAGTGAAAGAAATGAAATGGAAAATGTATTAAGTTACCAAGTTTGAAATATGCATCTATAGATTCGTTAATGGGCTTTTGGACTCTAAAGACCAAGCTCATTGGATGGTCAGCCCACAAGACTCAAGAATAGATAAACATATACTTAACTAGAGTTGGAAATAGCTAACCATGGTTAAATGGGTGTAGGATGAGCTAGCCATAAAATTTGACTAAGAAGCCACCATTTTTTACTAAGACAAATCCTTTTCCAACTTGAATTCTCACTTTTCCTACACCAAAGTGTACATTTATTTTTGCCCTTTCCACACCATATGATGACTATCACAAAATTAGATGAAATCTTAGCCATCTAATTGAATTAGATCATAGCCATCCATTTTGATTAAATTAAGTGTGATTAAATCACCACTATTCTTCACTTTTGCAAGAGCTATCACAAAAACACAACTCCTAGAGAAAACACTCTCTAAATTTCAACTACCCTCTTAGAAGTACAAATTAAGGCTTTCCAAGGTAAGGAAACATACTCATCTCCTTCCTTCTGTGTTCTAAGCATATATTTGGTGAATTAGTTACAAAAAATTTCTCTTTTCTTTCACCTATATATGGATGGGCGTAAGAAAAATAAAACTAGAAGATATTTGTTTTGCATATAAATTGATAACATATAGAATTTAAACTTGGGAACACAAAGTTTAACAAGTAAAAATAAGCAAGAAAAGCATGAAACTCACCTAAGGGAACATAAGAGCAAAGTTTCGACCTCTATTTGACTTGGTATAAAGAATTGTTTTAAAATTTATTTGATGTTATCTAAGGTTATTTGGGATGGAGAATAGTGGTTTGGAAGAGTCAAATTGAATTATAGAAGCTTATTTCAACACTTGAAATTTTAAAGACATAACTTAGGTTAAAAAAGGAAGTTCAAGATCTAATGATTGTTTTCCATGTTTAATTAGTGATATAGGCATTTTAACATGCTAATTTCATAATTCTATGATCAATTTGAAGATTAGATGAGGAATTAATGGTTTCCCTAAATTTTAGGGTTTATGGACAAATTGGGGATTTTGAGAACTAAAATTGCATTCATAGAATTGAAGGGGGGATTAAGCTTAAGAATGGTGTAACATGAATTTTGTTATGTTAATTTCAAAATTCAATTAATAGAAATATTTTTTCTCAAATTTAATGAATTAGGTTCATTTACTGAATTGGAAGGTGAAAGTAGAATTAATCTTATTGAATATTGGATATTGTTAAATTGATTCTAATTGGGTAATATGAAATTGAAAGAGGAAATTGAGAGAAAAGGAATTATCTTTCCTTAAGTGAATATATTTAGCCATTGGAAAACAACTAAGGGACAATGTTAAAATTAGTAGCTAGTATATGTATAGTGTGTCTTGGCCTTAAAATTTTTAAGTTAGTACTACAATAAATAAGATAAAAGTGTTAACAACTTAAGCTAAATTTAAATTAATGATATAACAAAGAAGTGATTAATGTGTAATTGAAATGCAAATGTGTAGAATCTAAAGATAAGGAAAAAAAAAATCCAAGAGTGCGAGAAGTACTACTAGCGTCAAAGTTAAACATAAATAGGAGCAAAAGAATCCATGGTGAGTACTTAATAATATAATATGATATGAATCATTGTTGATCAAAGCATCCTTAGTTGTATATCTCAATTTCTTATTGAACATGAATCACCTATTGAACGATGTGTTTGCATATGATATTCCTTTATGGCATTTGGCCATTGTGAATCCTTTCACATTGATTTCATAATGTGACCATTAATGAGAATTATTCTTGTATTACCATATTTTCCATTGAATTCCTTATTGTGAATTCCCTATGAACCTTCTATTGAATGTCTATTGATAAATAGACATACCCTTCTAATGTGGGGTAATACATCTAATCTTATGCATTTGATATAAGTCTGCGGGTAGGGCGAGAGTACCCAACCTCTATTAAGGGGGAAAGACTAACCGTAAGACCTGATCAATCTTGCATAATGTGATGATGTGAGTGAGCAAGGCTTAGGCCGCCACTCTTTAATTTATATGTGTGGGAGGCATTTTACTTTCAAGAAATTACTATTTTGGCTAAAGATATTGTTTTTATCTTAAATAAGAAATGATTCATAATGACAATTTTGATTAACATCGCTCCATTGCCATAATGAGCCTATCATGATAATGATCATTATACTCACTAGACCTGATCATGTGTCCGGGTGCCCGCCCGATAAAAATACTAGGCCTGGACAAAGATTTTTTTTTTTAATACCCGGCCTGAGCTCAAACCCGAAAAGCCGTATTTTTTTGGGATGGGCCTGGGATTAACTGAATTACCCAGGCCCAGCCTGAATAATATATATATATATATATATATATTAGAAAAATAAAATGTTAAGATTGAGAATTGAACTTGCAACCTCTTATCAAGTTAAATTATTATATACCATTATAACAAAAAAACATTTTATGAAATTTTAATATTAAATTATATTTAATCTTTATAATGCATTCTCTATTATATTTAAAAAAATAAATATATGGTTTATTTTATATTTTAAGTACATATATGTGTCATTAATTCATTATTATAATTCATAAAAAAAAAGGTGTAAGAATTGCGGGCAGGCCTGGGTAGCACATATTCAATTGGGCTAGGCTTGGATATTGAGTCAAGCCAGATCAATCGGGCTGGGCCAGGCTTGGTTTTAATAAAAAATAATTGAGCCCGAATTAGCCCAGCCCGAGCCCGGATTTTGAATAGGTCCAATACTCACTATATTATATTATTATGTACTCACTGAACTTTATCTCATTCCTTAGTTGTTAAAATTTTTTAGGTCAGGTTGATGAGTCAGCAAGGTAAATTCTAGGCCTTGTCCTTTCACTTGGAAGATACTCTACTAAATTCAAGTGTATGAATTTCAATTATATGATTATGAAGATCATTGGTTTAGAGCTCTATGGTTACTAAAGGTTTAGTACCAAAATGACATTAGGTTTATACGCATTGTAAATTGTATTGTAATTGCTATTGTAATAGTTTATTAAGTAATGAATATTCAGATAGTGTCATGAAATACAAATCTGAAAATTTTACTAGTTAAGTACATAAATGGTATTAGTAAATATTTGGCAATATGTGAAATGATAAACTAGCAATGGGCAATAAAGAAAGGTAATCAGGTTCTGATCTTTGGATAAGGTTTAACTTGACAAATGATGAATAATTACAAGTGCAATGAAGTTCTACGGGTTTAGATGACTTTATGTCTCCCTATACCCTAAGACCATCACGGCTTAATAAGTGGGTCGTGACATTTCAATTCATTGGAATTATTCGTGATCGCGCTTATGGTCATCGCGGTAACAGTTTAATGTTTGCAGGCTCAACTTTTTGATCTCTGGCATGATTTATAGGTCATTCTGCACACTTAGAATTTTCTCTATGTTTTTTGATTCTTAAACCTTTTTAGCTTAATTTCTTGCATCAAAACAATTAATACAAACATTAATACTTACTCATCTTAATTATCAAGATCAAAATCAAGATTGACTAAGTTGTTACCCCAACTTAGGTCAACAATATCCCCCTTTTTTATTTTAACAATAAAATTAAGCTTAAAGGAGAAATTAAGTTCACAATACAAACAAATTGAAATTAAGTTCAACATACAATCATTTAAGAAAATTAAGTTCAATAAACAAATAAATTAAGTTCGATAAAAAATATTTCCCTCAATTTATGCTACGATCATTTAAGTTTAATCAAATTTTCTCTCCCTCATCGAAAGAAGGAACAATAAGGAGACATACAGATAGAGAGAAATAAGCCAACAAATTGAATAAACAAAAGCAACCATTTCATTAAATTAAAAAGAAAGAACAAAGATAGATGCATTCATATAAGATCATTACTTTGAAGTACCAAAAAAAAAAAATGATTGCATGAAATGAAAATGAAAAGAAGAAAACATAAAAAGAAAGAAGAATTCCTAATAGAAAGAGTCACATCCCGTTTTTGGAGACATGATAGTCCTAGAATATGGGAAGACATAAGGTCACCCACGCCTATAAAACCCACTCATGCATATAATAACTTTGCCTAGGATCATACCGAATCTCATACATTAACTTAATAAAACCTTTTATATAGGAAAAACTTCAAGTTGCATAAGCTAAAAAATATACTTTATACAATCCATAAGAAAATAATAATAAGACTTCAAGTAATGTCACAAACATGATATTTTAAAATAAAATTTCTATAATAATTCCCGGTGCATCTAAGGACTCATCATAGCATGGTATTATTAAATTTTGACAAGAGAATTTACCAAGCAGAGCAGATAGCTTAAGCCATCACTTTGCCTCCTCATAATGCTCATTTGGAACCATACAAGGAAAAATGGGTGAGATAGATGATCTCAATGAGTAAACAATATGACTTATACAATAACATATATCCTTTAGAACATTTCATAGCTCATAGTTCATAATCTATGATTCACAGTTCATAGCTTGTAACTTAACAAGGTTTATAAAAATCAACTTATAACTCATAACATATATAGAGTGGAGGCTGCTGCCTTGTCCGCTCGTAACGTAATATAGAGTGAAGGTTGCTGCCTTATCCATTCATAACATAATATAGAGTGAAGGCTGCTACCTTGTCCACTCATAACATAATATAAAGTGAAAGCTGCTGTCTTGCCCACTCATAACATAATATAAAGTGAAGGTTGCTACCTTGTCCACACATAACTGATAACATGTAAAGTGAAGACTGCTGCCATGTTCACACATAACATAATTCATAACATATAAAGGCAACAGTAGCATTGAAGGATACAATCACATGTAACATAATAGCAGTAGAAGTTTAGCTTGTTTAACAAAAGATGAACAATAATGTAGTTCCAGAAAAAAAAAATATAAGTTAGGGCAATAATCACCAAGGCCTTATCATTGGATAATCAAAAATGGTTTTGGATCAATTATCCTTTGGCAACCTAAGCTTACAAAGAAATCATTAAAATAGAAAAGAACTTGGGTTTCAAGATATCAAAGATTCATAAAACATGATAGCTTACACTTGTAACTTGAAACATAATGTCTACTCACCTTGTGGTTCCTTTGCTCCTAGTACACATAGCCTTTTTGGACCTCTAAGACTCCTCAAGCTCTATCATAATATTTAATTCAATATTTAGTATTTGTTTAGTCATGATGCTATCCTATCCTATAACTACCCCTTGCACATATAATATTCATATACACTCAGAGTTGTACATATAAGTGCACTCATCACTTGCACATATATGGTGACTTTAAAAGTCTTGTACACTTAGCCTTTATAGGCCCATATGAAATACATTATAATTCATGTCAATACCTTTCTAAGGTCAACACAATATCATTATCTCAATATCAATTCACTTCGACAATCATCTTAGTACACTTAATATTTCCATATATGTCAACTTAACAAATAACCTTTCAAGTGTCATGCTTATCTCTTATGACCAATTCATTCAATCAATCTCTTCATCAATTCAAGATCATTAATTCATTATTAAGTCATCATACAACCTGCTTCCATATTATCCAATCACATTCACATATTAATCACAACATAATGTTAAGATATTTTAAGTATACCAAATCACCTCTAGCCTTGTCTGGAGTCATTCCTTCATCTAACAAGCAATTTAAGCATTTATCATCTATTCATACATGCCAATATTCATTAAAATACATTGCATAAAAATTATAGACATTGGGATAAAAATCCCAATGTAGGCCGAATGCTCCATTAAGGGAAAAACTGAATTTTTCTTACTTTTGGCACTTTTCATCTATTACAGTAATATGCAAAAATATGGTTTGAACTAAGATTTTTCATGTAATCAAAATACAAATCATTTTAGAATATTAATCCATAGGAATCAGCACATATATAAATCCATATGCATGAAAATTTTCCAACTTTAAGTGTTAGGGTGAAAACCATAAACCTTTCTTGTTTTGGGCACTTTTCGGTCATTACAGTAATATGTAAACACATATTTTAAATCATTATTTTTCATTCAATCTCAACAAATATCAGTTTAGTACATTAATATACACAATTCGGCAGCCATAGATGTTTCTTATGCAACAAAATTCTAAGTTTAAAGTTTAGAGTGAAAATCATGAGTTTTCTAGCTTTCCAGTGTTTTCCGATCATTACAGTAGTATATGAACATATGATTTAAATCATTATTTTCCATCCAAACATAACAAATATCAGTTTATAACTCCATCATACTCAATTCAGAAGCCATATACACATGAAATCATAGAATTTTCTAACTTTTAAGTTATAGCATGAAAACCTTGAATTTTCTTATTTTTCTGAAACTTTTCAATCATTACAGTAATATACAGAAATATGTTTTAATTCAATATTTTTCATCTAAACACATAAAAAATTCATGTAGAAAATAATTATATAGAAATTTCCCCCCTTGGTAGTGTTTATGCATGAAAATTTCAATTTTGAGTTGTAGGAATCACCTATAGAGAAATCGCATAGAGAGGTTGGTGCTTTCGGTAGAAAAATTAATTTTTCTTTCAAGAATTCACCTATCCTGAATTTTACAGTAAATATTAAGTTCAAAATAATTTTCCCATGTTTAGTTTCATAAAAATCAAATAGCAATTTGAAGGGAAGAGAAAAACTTATGAAACGGTTGTGAAATCACAAAGTTTGAAGGTATTTTGTGATTTTTAGTAGAGAGATTAATTTTGAGAGAATTTTTCTGCTAAAATAATGAAATAATAGAATGGTGGCTGCTAGAATCAAGGGTTGGCTGAAATTTTCATTAACATATATAGGGTTTTGGGTAATTTCTAAGATTACCCTTAATGAGCTAGGTTAGAAGTGTTTTGATGTAGTGGACTTTTGGGTATTTGGACTTTTTATTTAATTTTGGGGTTGGTTATAGGTAATTAAAAATAAAATATTTTTCTTATTATTTTCATTAAAATTTCCCCTAAAACATTTATTTAAAAATATTTTAAAAATACTCATAAAGTTATTTTATGCTTAAAAATCGCCTTTTTGCATGAAAATTCATTTTATGTAAAATAAATTATTTTATGCTAATGCACTTCATATAAATCATTTATTTCATAATAATAACTCATATTAGGCATATTAAAATTAATTTAACATGCCACATACTCATAAATCACATCATACATGAATTTCCATAAAATCACATATTTTGTCGCAAAAACTCTAAATTCAAGCAATTTGTCACGAAAACTCTTAGGATAAATGCAGGTTATTATAGAAATAATCTAAGGTTCATTGCCATCTCCATCTCCATGTTCATCTTCCTCTTGTGCATGTTCTTCCTCATCTCAACTAAACTCCCATTTTTGTAAATTGCATTGAGGAAGACCTATGTGACATTGCATTTCATAAATGTCATGATGAAAGTGATTTAAGATATTGAGTCTTCTCAAGACTTTGTGAAGGAACATATTAGTCTTATTTTGAGGTTAAGGTCAAGGAGTTTGAGGACAAAGGGGGGGGGTGTGGGGGGGGAGGGGGGGGGAGGGGAGGAGGGAGGTGGAGAGAGGGTTTATTGGATGATTGGTCATCTAGAAGGCTGTTCTCCTATAGTTTGGCTCGCTTCTCCTTGGACACTCACCCCTGTCCTCTTTTTAGTTCTTTTAGATTCCACCTCATGAAATCCAATAAGCTTAAAAATATACTTATAGTTCCCTTCCTTAGATCTAATACATCTAGCATTAGTGAGATACTTAATATCAATGAAGCTAGAGTTGTAAAGGAGAGGGGGCCTTTTAAGAATAGATTGATTTTCTGCAGAGAAGGTGCCAACATACTTGGCAATAAGGGTGATTTGTGAGGAAAGGAGAATGGTTCCTTTGGAAGCAGTGGCTAAATGGCTAAGCTGATCAACAAGGAATTAGCCATTTGAATTTTATGTTTCTTAATAAAGCCATGAAGGGAAAGGAGGTCTTTTTATGAGACCTTCTCATTATCATCACCCTTAATGGTGATGAAGAAGGTGATGATCTTATGAAGGACCTAATGAGGAAGGAATTTAAGTGATTTGGAGAGAGAGATTTTGGTGTCGTACCTAGTTTGAATTAATATTTTTTTCCAAAAATCATTATCCATGGAGGAGTCCATGATGTTTGACATGTCTTCCTTGTGAACACCAAAGACATCCTCCAACTCATCCAATTTTAGGCCATATTCTTCCCCAAAGAGATGGAAGGGAATCCCATATTGACCAACAGGAGAATCAAATCTTTTATGAATCACAATAAAGGAAAGAAATTTTCCTGTGAGCTCTCCAAACCAATGTTCACCACAAGAGATGAACCTTCCCTAATTCATGAAATTAATGCGCTCTTTAATTTCCTTGTCAGTTCCTAGTGCCATAAGGCTTGGCAAACTAGGGGTTTTGTTGGGAAGAATGGTTTTGTTAGAGAAGATGAGTTATCTAGCCTTTTCCTCTTGACTGATCCCTTTCATAAGTTCAAGAATGTTTGGAGCTTGGGAAAAGGTGGCTATACCCTTTCCCTTAGACACTCTAAAGGCTTTTTTGGGTGCCATGGAGAAGAATAGAGTAGAGAAATGTAAGGAAAAAAAAAACTGATTTGAGGAAGAAAAGTGAGAGAAAAGCAAGAAATTAGAGAGAATTACTTTAGTATGATAGAAAATATTTGGAAAGGTCAAAATATGCAAAAAGAGGGTATAAAAATCTATAAAAAAAAAAAGGTCAAAAATAGATTTAATGAAAAAACTAGCCTTTTTCTGACAGCTATATTTTTCAATGTTTGACGAAAGTCCTGGTAGTGACTTGAAAACTATGAGTAACAGACAAATTTTAAGCAAATTGCATTTGTGAAGATTAGATGGCGACTGCGGCTTATGAATTTCTACTAACAGATAGACATATTCAAAAGTCATGACCACGAAGGAGTTACAGATGCGATTTTTGGACTAGTTTTAAAAAATGTGAAGAAAAAGTTGTGAAAACTGATTTTATCTATTTGGCACATTGAGTTATTATCAAAGTAACTATAAATGAATGATTGATACTCATGAAATGAATATAATTCATAAAGCATCCCAATCAATCATTGCAACATAGATCAATCAAGAATTTTATCAAAAATGTTATCTATTCACTCAATAAGTATTCAAGATTAACAATTATCAACCATATATCAAAAACATGTGCATGAAATGGACTGACATGCAATTTTAAAAAATATTATGTCAAAGAGTTCCCATTAAGTAAAATGAAATTCAATATTTATTCATTGAGGGGCTTTGTGAAAATATCAGCAAGTTGATTTGTTGTATCAATAAATTATAATACAATATCACCATTTTGCATATGATCTCTCAAAAAATGAAGCCCAATGTCTTTACACTTATCTTAGAATGTTGGATGGGATTTTTTGAAGGATTGATGGCACTTGTGTTGTCACATTTGATGGGAATGTGATCAACAACTTGACCATAATTCTTAAGTTGTTGTTTCATCCAAAAGACTTGAGTGAAACAACAACCCGTCACTTTGATTTGTGGCAGTTAGATTTGTTCATGGACTTGGATATCCGCTCGACACCTAAGCCCACTCAAAAAATTTGGGTTTCGACATAATTTTTTTTATATTTGCCCAAGCCTAAACTCTAAATAGGATGACTATTTTGTTGTCATGTTTAGGAATATCATTTCTTTGAGACCTGCCTAACAAGGGTGCCTACCCAAAATATTTGTAATTATATATTTTTAGATGTAAATAGGGCTTGGTTGGCCAAGCTCGAGCTTAAGCTTTGAAAAAAGTCAAGCCTGATTAGCCTGAATCTAGCCTAACTCGCGGTTTGGAAAGGTCTAGCAGCGATGGAACCTAGCAACTATGAGCGATGATGCTTAAGAAGCAGTGGTGGAGGTGTGATCTCTATTGTTGGATGATCACCAACTACTGTCGATCTTGGGCTGACCAACAACCTAGTGTCGCCATAGTTCATCCTTGCTTCCAATCGTTGCTGTTTGAACCCTGTTGGTTGCCTGGTTTCGCATTCAAATCGTGCACACTAGCCATGATCCAGCACTAGCAAATCGCATCACATGCCGCTCACAAACACAAGGTTGTGCCTCCTTGCCACTAGCCATCATGCACCCTCTATGTTCAATCTTGGTCTATTGCTGCTATCAGTCCCATCATCGTCGAACCAAGTGAGTCTTCTTCTTCTTCTATTTGTGTGTTTTCAATTTTCATACTTTTTTCTTTTCTTCTTAGTTTTTTACTTACTTAAAAATAAAATATTAATTTCATTATAATTAATTTTTAGAAATATTTTCTAATTAAAAATGGATTACACTATAATGGGTTAGATGCTGCATCATAAAAAAATATTTTTTATTAAAGTTTTTTTTATGTCAGCTGAGATTGATGGTGTTAGGATGTTACACTCTTAATTACTCACTACAATAAACAAATATAATATTTTGCAAAAAAAAAAAATCTACATTTAATTATTCACAGAATAATTTATAAACAATTAAAAAATGTTTGTTTTCCGTACCATAACATCCGATCGTACTTGAACTTAACAATTTTATGTCACAAATTAATTATTATATATTTCTCTAGAGATTTTCAACGCAACAGCAATTTAGCATGTGCAAGTAGCCGGTGTTTGACTAAAGTTAGAGCTTATCGATAAAACACGTTTTAATTATTTTCTTGATACTCTCTTTCGTTATTGAGAAAATAAAAGGGTAACAAATAATTTTTTGATAATAAATCAGTGTACAAAATCTTAATTACTAGACAATAAAAAAATTCAGTTATTAGATTAACAATAATCATTTTATAGGATTTATATTCTTTCACTTACATTACCTTGATATAATTTCAATTATTGAATTTAAATACACAGTTAAAAATTTTACAAATTTAATTTGAACTTATAAAAAATGTTTATGTATTTATTTATTGAATAATATTTTTTATCATTCACTTGAAACACATTTGATTAACTGATTAAAAACTCATGCATGATAAGTACGCTATATTAAACCATTCATTATCTTTTTTTAGTTGGTTAAAAATATTTTTGAATTAATTATGTGTCAATAGAGACTAAGTTGTTATTTAAATGAAACGGAAAATACACTCTATATTCAGCTTATATATTCTAAAATCACCTTAAATGTGCTGTCTTTGAAAATCAAATTTTGATCAATAAAGATTGAATTTAAATCTCTTACTCTCTATGCTAATTATCATTATTATTATTATTATTATTATTATTATTATTATTGTGTTCAAAAAAGCTCCAAGAAACTCAATTAATTAAATAGGGTGACACCTCATGATTCTCTTGTTCTCGTCAGTTTTAAATACAGCATACTAGCGAGTGAATCAATAGGGCATTTTCCTCCCATCTCTTTTCATTTTTTTTTTTTTTTTTTTTTTTTTTTTTTTGGCTTGAGATTGAGAAATGGCATCTCCAAATCATGAGAATATTGGCGCTTCCTCAAATGGGTGCTTGAAGTGGTTCCCTCCCCGTGAGGGCCTACCAAAGCTTGTACACTAAAAAAAAAAAAAAAGAGAGAGAGAGAGAAAGAAAGAAAGAAGATAAAAGCCAGCACCGTTTGTTTGTTTTTTTTTTTTTTTCGTGCTTTAAAGCATGGCTTAACCATTAACCAATTTGTTGACAATCAATTTGTTGATAAATTAGTTGATGGATGCCTATATAAGGCATGGAGACGAAGGCCCAAATGCAAGTAAGAAGAAGAGAAAGAGAGGAGAGATGTAAGCTTTGAGCATAGCAAGCTAGAGAAAGAAAATTCTCTGAAGAAAATAGAGAGAGAGTTTTTGTGTATTTTTAGGAAATAATTCCTAAGAAAGGGAATGGCAAAATAGTGAAAAAATACTTTGAAATATTTTTGAAAAACACCGTGAGTATTTTATTCCGATGAGATCTTATTTTAAATATTGTATTACCTCTAGGATTTTTCTAGATAAGACTCTTTTGTACCTACTATTTTTAATAGTGAAAGTTCTATTCAGAATTTATCTTGTGGACTTAGCCCAAAATCAATGGTGAATCATGTTAAATTGCTAGTGTCATTTTTGTTAATTATTATTATTTCGTATTTATTTTGTTGATTATACCTACTGTGCCCAACAAGTGGTATCAGAACTATTGATTTTAATTTTTCTTGAAAAATTAAAGAATTATCTGTGGTTATAGTTTTAATTGACTTTCCACATCAGAAAAATTTTCTTGGAAAATTATTACTGTGAATAGTACTATGAGATACTGTGCAATTTGTACTATTCACGGATATTGATATTGTTCACATATACTAGAGTTTAACTGGAAATAAGTATAGTAGTGTGAAAACACATGTCTAGAAAAAGTTTTAGTTAAGGAAAGGTGGTATTTAAGTATGCTCGTTATGACCCGCCTATCTTTCTTAGAAATTTATTTAGAATGTTGTTCACTGACTACGGTCACTGGTCTAATTTACGATTTTGTTCACATGACAAAAGAAATGGTGGCAAAGACAAGCAAAATGATCAACTTAAATGGCACAAATTACAACATATGGAGAAACAAAATGAAGATCTCCTATTTGTGATGAAATTGCATTTACCAATATTTACTATGAGTAAATTCGATGACAAATCAGATGAAGAATGGAAGTTTGAGCATGAGTAGGTATGTGGTTTTATCTGACAGTTTGTCGAAGATAATGTGTACAATCACATCTGCAATGAGACTCAGGCAAGAACATTGTGGAATAAGCTTGAGGAGCTTAATACTTCTAAAATCGGCAACAACAAATTATTTTACTTGGTAAAATTGATGCCAGTAAAATATCGAGAAAACACTTATGCAGCAGATCACCTTAAATACAAGGGATTATGGACCAGTTGTTGGGAGTGTGCAGAAAGTTTGATGACAAATTACTTGCTCTAATGGTGCTAACCTTTCTACCAGAGTTATGGGAGATTTTGAAGATCTCAATTACTAATTCTGCACCTAATGGTGTGGTAAACATGGAGGCTATCAAAAGCAGTATTCTCAATGAAGAAATGAGAAGGAGATCATAGAATTTCTCCTCTTCATCACAACCAAATGTCTTGATTATAGAATCTAGAGGAAAGAGCAAATCTAGGGGTCTAAAATCTAGATACAAAAATAGAGGAAAGTCAAACAAATATGCAAATGTTGAGTGTCGTCATTGCAAAAAGAAGGGGCATATTAAGAGATTCTACTGGCAATTCAAAAAGGAGCAAAAGAAGAACAAAGGCAAAGAGATAAAGCAAAATGATAGCAGCGATGATTAATAAACTATCACCATCAATGAATTTCACATCATTCAAGATGTGCATTGTCTTTTACCTTTACGAACTGCAATAAAAAGATCAAGATCACTAGTCATGGGATCTGATGGCGTTGAAGTTACTAGCTCAGGACATGAAGGAAGAAGCCTTTGCCTTCTAGAATAAATCTACCAAATAGGTGGTCTTGGTGGTGGTGGATTAGGATCATCAAACAAAACAGGAGTAGGAGGAAGAGCAGATGACTGAGATGTGACAGTATAAAGTAACAAATCATCATATTCCTCCAATTGACTAGAATAAGTGGAAGGGGTGGAAAAGAAAGCAATATGGTCATAAAAAGTAACATCGGCTGACACAAGATATCTATTAAGAGTAGGAGAATAGCAACGATAACCTTTTTGTAATTGGGAATATCTAAGAAAGACACATTTCAATGACTTTGGATCTAACTTAGTGAGATTAGATCGAACATCACAAACAAAGTAGGTACACCCAAATACACAAGGTTCAATAGGAAACAAAGATTTAGTAGGGAATAAGATATGATAAGGACTCTCACCATGAAGAATAGACGAAGGCATCCGATTAATCAAGAAACATGCTGTAGAAACTCCATATGCCCAAAACTGTTTAGGAACTTGCATTTGAAAGAGAAGTGCTCTTGCGGTTTCAAGAAGATGTCTATTTTTTCTTTTAGCTACTCCATTCTGAGATGGGGTATCAACATAAGATGATTGATGAAGAATGCCATTGAATCATATAACTCTAGAAAGGTTTAGAAAAATATTCTTTTGCATTATCACTTCTCAAAGTTTAAACAGAAACATTAAATTGGGTTTTTATTTCTACACAGAAAGCATTGATATGAGTAAATAACTCAGAATGACTTTTCATTAAGTAAAGATAAGTAACTCTAGAGAAATCATCAACAAATGTAACAAAATATTTAAACCCAGGTTTGGACAACACATGACACAAACCCCAAACATCTTAATGAACCAACTTAAATGGAGAAGTAGCTCTTTTATTGACTCGAGGGAGAGAACGCAAACGATGATGTTTAGCAAATTGACACGACTCATAATCTAAAGAAGATACATCTGTGAGGCCTCGCCCGAGCACCGGTCCAATTCGCCGAGGGATCAAAATGCTCTTTGGGATAAACTCCATGATTGGAACTCGTTGTGAGTTCGAAAAATTGATTTTGTAATTTGACAGTTGAAAAGTGAGTCGCCACTTTAATTTATTTATTTTAATTTGGAAAATTAAAGAAAACCCAACACAATTGACTCCAAAATTTGATTTATCCCAATGGAAAATACACCAATCCACGAGTGACCAAGGAGGGCTCAGGGATCAGGTTTTGGTAATTACACAATTTAAAAAATGTTATTTTCTTTAGTTTGGCTAAAAATGCAAAATAACTCTTAAAAAATGAATTTTTGTATATGCATGAACAGAAATGTAATGATGAATGAACAGATATATATATATATATATATATATATATATATATATGATGTGATGGGATGACAATAACAAATAAATAGGCAAAATAAATCCCACTTAATTATTACAATATCAAAACAAATGAAATAAGGAGGATCTTTCCTCTAGCCCTTATGGGTACTAGGAAAAGCACACATTCCCCCCAATAAACTAATAAAAATCATAAACAAAAGATTAATTAAAATAAAAAGGACTAAATATTTGATAAAAAGATTTTTGGAGTTGATACCCTTCAAAATGGCAGCTTGCGTATCCTATCGAATAGGAATCAAACCCCACGCAGTTCTCCCTTCTTGCGAAGGAAGGGTTTTAAAAATGTGTTGATTTGCTTATTAACTTAATTCTGATTCTCAAATTAACAAGTTTTTAGATCTTTTTAGTTTTAGACCTAGAGAGAATTCTAGATCTGAATTTAGAATTTTAAAAATAGGAAAGGGATTATACCTTTGATTTTCTTGGCTTTCGAATGAATGGAACGAGTTTTGCTCTGGATCTTAACTCCACCTTGAATTTAAAGGAAACTTAGAATCTGGATCTAGAAGCAACAAGCATGTGAGTATAAGAACGAATTTATGCTTTGAAATATGCCTCAACTGCTTTGAAATCTCTTGAATTGCTTTGGAATGCCTTGGAAGTCATGCCAAATGAGGCTGGAGGAGGCTTTTATTTATAGAGTTGCCAGAGGAGGTTTTGGCGGTACAGCAGCGGCGTCGGTGCGGTACTAGTGGCATGGGCGGCACGGCCGATGCGCCGGCCTCAACTTGTGCCACACACGGTGGCACAGCAGGAACTTCAATGGCACGAAATGCATGCTGCCTTCTGGGCGGCACGAAAAACATGCCTCCCAAACGACAGCGCTCAACTTCGTGCGGTTTGACCTGTTTTTATCCGTTTCAGGCCAATTTCAATTTCGATTCGAGCTCGGTTTGATCCTGTGGGTTCATAACTGATAGACAGTCGACTGGAGGTGCAATTTTGAGGGTTCACAACATCATGAAACTGAGAACACAATTTCTTCAACACAGGTAAAGATGGATGACCAAATTGATAATGAGCTTCAAAAGGGGTGAGAACACTAGAACAAGTGATATATCTTGGCAGTTTTGTGTCCAGAATGTAGAGGCCTCCAGATTCATATCCCCTACTAATAATTTTCTTCATCAAAAGATCCTGAAAGATACAGTAATCAAGAAAAAATGACACAAAATAATTTAGGGCATGGGTGATTTTATTAACAAACATGAGATTGCATGAAAAATCAGGTAAACTAAGGATAGAGGATAATGACAATAATGGAGTTAAATCAATGGTGCTGGTACCAAGGACAAAAGAATTAGATCCATCTGCTAAGGTGACACTAGATGAAAATGGGTGAGACTCAACATTGGATAGGAGATTATGATTACCTGTCATGTGATCTATGGCATAAGAATCAATGACCCAATCAGACGAAGAAGAAAGGAGACACATACTTGGGTTACCTAACTCAGCAATGGCAGAGATAGATTGAGATGAAGACTTCAAAACTTCTTAGTACTGAAGAAATTTACCATATTCATCTGCAGAAACTATAAACGTGTTGTCAGATGAGGAACTAGAACTAAAAACTATATTAGTAGCTGTAACATGACCTGAGGAGGACTTCTAATTTTTATTCAGCAATTTTCTACAATTGCGCTTCGTATGGCCTAGTTCATAACAGTAGTAGCACACTACTCCCCCTGAATCCTGAGTCCAATTATCTTGATTGCTGAGACCTCCACTTCTATTATTATTTCTATTAGAAGACTATACTATTTTTGATCCACAACTGATAAGAGCATTACGAGTTTGAGCAAGAGGAATGACAGATGGGCTGTTATCAGTACGCAAAATCCTAGTAAAAACCTCATGCAGGGAGAAAATTTTAGCACTAGAGAGAATTTGAGACTTAGCAGTATCAAACTTAGAATTAAGACCAGCTAGAAAACTCATTACAGCCATCTATTCTTGTTGAGCCTGCTGGACTTTCACATCAGAGTTAAAGGGCAATAAGACATTAAGTTCTTCATACATTTTCTTGAAGTGCATAAAATAGGCCATCAATGACTTTTCTTGCTGTTCAGTTTGATAAAAATCCTTACAAACATCATAAATACATGAAATATTTCCTTTACCCGAGTATAAGAATTCCAAGTACTCCATTAGATCTTTAATAGATTCGCAGTGACTAACAAGGGAAGTTACCTTAGTGTTAATGGAGTTTCTAATCTGCAGAAATAGTTGAGCATCCTCCTGCAGCCATACTGTGAACCCTCAAAATTGCACCTCTAGTTGACCATCTTTTAGTTATGAACCCACAGGATCAAACTGAGCTCGAATCAGAACTAAAATGGACCCGAAACAGATGAAAAAGTAGGAAACAGGTCAAACCCACATTTCGTGTCGCCCTGACGTGCCACTATGGGCAACACTGAATTGGTGCCAATAACAAGGCGGCACATTTAATGTGCCACCCAGACACCCTGCACGTCGTTGGTGTCACCTGTTTCATCGGTGATGTGCTGACGCCTCCGTCCGTACCACCGGCACCCCCCTGGCAGCTCTATAAATAGAGCCTTCTTTAAGCTCATTTGATGCAGACACACACTCTTCTCACAAGACTTTTCCCAATTGAACTTAACTTGCTTTTTAGTCAACTTGGTCAATAAAGCTACTATCTTAGAAAAATCCTGTACGAATCTACAATAATATCCCGCCATGCCCAAGAAACTCCGTACATCCCAAACTATTGTGGGCTTTGGCCAATTTACTACTGCTTCAACTTTCTTAGGATCAACTTGAATCCCTTCTTTACTTATTACATGTCTAAGAAAGTTGACAAACTCCATCCAAAACTCACACTTGGATAACTTAGCGTAGAGTTGGTGATCACGTAACATTTGAAGCACGATCCTCAGATGTTCTTCATGTTCTTTTTTATTCTTTGAGTAAATCAGAATGTCGTAAATGAACACAATCACAAACTTGTTAGGGAATGGTTTGAATACTTGATTCATCAAGTCCATGAAAGCAGCAGGAGCATTCGACAAACCGAATGGCAAAACTGTGAACTCATAGTGTCTATATCTAGTACAGAATGCAGTCTTGCAAATATCTTCTCTTTGGATCTTTAGTTGATGATAGCCAAACCTTAAGTTGATTTTGGAGAAATGACCAGCTCCTTACAATTGGTCAAAAAGGTCATCAATCCTCAGCAATAGGTATCTATTCTTCATAGTGACTTTGTTAAGCTGGCGATAGTCAATGCACATTCAGAATGAGCCATCCTTCTTCTTCACGAATAGCACTGAAGCGCCCTATGGTGAACTGTTTGGTTAAATAAAACCCTTATCAAGTAGATCATGCAATTGTGTCTTTAACTCCTTCAGCTCCATTGGTGCCATACGATATGGCGATATCAATATAGGTTGTGTACTAGGTAGTAGTTCAATGTTGAACTCAATCTCACGATCAAGTGGTAATCCGAGTAAATCTTATGGAAAGACATCCATAAATTCATCCACTACTGGAATGCTCTCATCTCAAATGGTAGCTTCCTTGTCAGTATCAATTACATGAGCTAGGTATGCTTGGCATCCTTTCCTTAACATCTGTCTCGCTCCTAAGACCGATATCAAGTTCAAAGGATTCTCATTCCTATCTCCTTGGTACACAAACTCCTTCCCATCTCTAGTTTAAAAATCAACAAGTTTCTTTCTACAGTCGATACCAGCTCCATGCTCATATAACCAGTCCATCCCTAATATCACATCAAATTCTAGTACATCCAATTCTAGCAATACTATCAGAAGTTTTTGTCCATTAATATCTACATCACAGCCCTTATACTCATACCTTACTTCCATCACTTCCCCTAAAGGAGTTAATATTACTAATCGTTCACTCATCAATTCCTTATCTATACCTAGGTACTTAGCAAAACAAGGTGACACAAAAGAATGGGTAGCACCAAAATCAATTAAACATTTTGTGCTAGAACTTTGGATGGGGATGATACCTGTGATGGTTGTGTGCGAATCGTGAGCCTCTTGCTGATTTAAAGTGAAAACTCAACCCTTGCCCTTATTCTCTGTCGTTGGTGCATTCCCAACCATTATTCCTTTGTCCTCGACTCCTTGTCCTTGCATTTT
Organism: Reutealis trisperma; assembly: GCA_947687605.1. NCBI lineage: Eukaryota > Viridiplantae > Streptophyta > Magnoliopsida > Malpighiales > Euphorbiaceae > Reutealis > Reutealis trisperma. Next base: position 121,386 of record CANTUT010001088.1, read on the forward strand.
GAATGGTCTAGATTGTGGTCAGACTATGGTCCCATTCCCTTGACTCCTCATATGAGGGCAATCCTTTATGAAGTGCCCCATTTGCCTACACTTAAGGCAAGCACCGGAATCTCTTCAGCAAATTCTAGGATGCTTCTTTCCACATTTTTCGCAAGTGGGAAATTCTTGCTTAGTTTGATCATTCCGTGGTCTAAAGGATGAAAATTCCTTCTTTGAGTCTCCTCCATTTCCATGCTGTCCCCTATGACTTTTGTTCCTATGCCTTCCCTTCTAGTCTCGTTCAACTCATTTGACTCTCTCCGCTTTGTACCTTTTCTCTATTATCTTGGCCTTATCTATAAGCTTCGCTAAGGTTGGAAACTCTGTTGCTGCCAACAAATTGAATAGAGGTGTGATCAGTCCTTTTAGGAAACAATTGATGTGACTTGCTTAAGTAGGAATGATGTTGACGGCGAATCGGCTAAGTCAGTTAAACTCCTTAGCATAATCTGACATGGACATCCCTCTCTCCTTCTGGTAAGAAATGATCCATTACTTCTTGCGTAAACTCTGCCCACGTAGGTGGGTCTGCCCCATAAAGCCATTCTTTAATACTTCTCTCGTACTAATACCAAGCTTCTTTCTTGAGTTGGAGTCCTACCAACTCGATCACTTGGGCATTTGATCAAGATAAATGACGGACTAGCTTATCCATCTCATCCAAAAATTCATGCGGATCATCTCCTTCCTCACTAGAAAAGGTAGGCGGTTGCAGCTTCTTAAACCCCGCTACGGTCATCCCTTCGTCAGGTATCCACTTCCTCTCTCTTTGAGCAGGTGCCACTACCACATGTGGCATAACTCCATTCCTTTTTTGATTTGGTGGTGCTTCCCACCTTTGAGCTCGTAGCTCATCCAGTTCTTTGCGCAAGTCTCTCATTTCCTCACGCATGGCATGCACTTCTTGCAAAGATGCTTGCTCGCTAGAACCCATAGTTGGTGCCCTCAAGTTGGATCTTTCTCTTGACCATACAAGTGCAAAGGCAGCATTCAATGCAGTGTTTGATATGACATCATCATTAGCCCTAACGGATTAGGCAGCTGTGCGAACCTTCTTCTTGGGAGGTATTCTGTCTATCATAATAAGGGAATTTAGTACTAATCCCCTAACCTAACCCCTTCAATCCCATCACTATACTAGCATAAATCATCATGCATTTATCATGTCATTTTCCTAAGCACATGTCATATATGTATCACATATCACACATCATAATCAAGTAGCATATATCTCATAACATAACATCATATCATAATAATAAAAGAAATCATCTCATACTAGGTAACTAGGCAATCAAGGAAAAATCATTCATATCATATAGAGTGCTATGCCGTTATGTCAATCATCACCATCTACTTGACCTAGCTCTCGTGTCCACCTCTAGAGTAATCAAGAGTGACATGGTCACTGCTGCCACATCGGTAGCAAAAAAGATCTCCATCTTGTCAGTGATTAGTCGAAGATACAGACCTCACTGGTGAGTAGTCTCCTCTATGCTCAACAATCCCTGACTTGAGTTACTCCACATCCTCCCTTAGGGCATGAATCATAACCTTAAGACGTCGATTTTCCTCCTTTAAGTATGAGTAGTTATCCTCCAATTTTTGGATCTTACTATAAACCCAATCAGGATCTAAGTGCTCCTCAGGTCCTCCTATTCGTCAGGGGTCTCCTCCTTCATTGGGCAAATCATAGATATGACTTTCTCAAACATCTCTAGCCAAGTCCTCTTACAGGTCACACTGGGTGCTCTAGGTCGCGATCCTCGAGCAAGTGTAATTTTCTTGGTCATTTGTTAGAAGAATGGTAAGGTAAGCAAACAATAACAAGGATTACTAAAATCTACTAGGATTTTGTGGAACTATGCCAGCCATAGACTACAAGTGACAAGACAAGAAAGTTCCTATGCTCTAGGATTATACTTAAGCAACTCATTAAAACAAGCCTAAACTAGACTTTTAAAAACTACAGCTCTGATGCCACCTTTTGTCACATCCCAACCTTAGAGATATGACGGTCCTAGAATATGGGGAGACATAAGGTCACCCACGCCTATAGAACCCACTTACATTTAAACAAATCATGCCTAGGATCATACCAATCCTCTTACAATAACTCATTTAAGACATTTAGATGAATACCTTTAATTGCGAAAGTCTATAATTTAACATTACACATAAAATCCATAATTAAAATAATATATCTCAAAAATTATCATTCAACATTCTCGGAGCATCTAATGACAAGACTTCATAAAATAGTATTATTGATAACTTGGATAAGGAATCCCCCAAGTGAATTAGAGTGCTTGAGTTATCACCTTGCCTTCTCACATTTGCTCACCTGGAACCATACAAGGAAAAAGGGGTGAGATAGATGACCTCAATGAGTAAACAATAAAGCATATACATTATCACATATTCCTTTGAAAGGAAACACATAGCTTATACACATGGTTCATGATTCATAATTCATGAATCAAGTTACAATTTAGCATGGGTTCAATTTGGCAAGTTTGCAAAAATCACACTTCTAACTTATAATGAGTGAAGGCTATTGCTCTATCACTCGAACTTATTAAGAAGAGATGGCCTTATACTAAATTCCAACTTCTATCACTTATAAGGCATGAAGCTGATCAGGCTCTATGGCTAGAACTGCCCCTTTCTAGTTGAGGTGGATACATTACCCCTATCCATCGGGGTAAGACCATGTGCATAGGTTCCGATGATTACCCGCATCGACACGAGGATTCTGCATAAAGGGTAAAAGGTACCATAGCTAGAGCTAATGGTAATCACAATTAATAAAATCACATAAGGCAACAATAACAAGTATCCCAATAACAATAGTGATTTAACTTTTGAACAAAAGATACAATGATAGTGTAGTTCTAGAAGGAATATACATTATAATCACAAAGGTATTATCATTGGATAGTCAAAAATAGTTTTGGACCAAATGTCCTTTAGCAAACTAAGCTTAACAAAGAAATCACATAGTCAATTTAAAAATGGAAGTGAACTTGGGTTTCAAGAATCTCAAAGGTTCCCATAACATAATGATGATAGCTTGAACTTGTAACAATAGCATAATATTTACTCATGCTTGTAACATGAACATAGTGTTTACTCACCTTGGGGTTCCTCTGCTCCTAGTATACGTAGTCCCTTTGCATTTCTAAAGCTCCTCAAACTCTAACATAATATTTAGTTTAATACTTAGTATTTATTTACTCATGATGCTCCTATCCCATAACTACCCCATGCACATATAGCATACATATACACTTAGAGTTCACATATAAGTGTACTCATCACTTGCACATAACACGTTGACTTTAAAAGTCTTGCACCCTTAGGCTTTTTAGGCTCACATGAAAATACATTACAATCATATCAATACCTTTCTAAGGATATCACAATATTATTACCTCAATATCAATTCACATTAACAATCATCTTAATACACTTTACCCTTCCATACATGTCAACTTAACAATTAACCTTTCAAGTGTCATGCTTGACTTTTATGATCCTTTTTATTCAATTGTCACTTCATCAACTCATAACCATATGTTCATCATAAAGTCATCATAACATTTAGTTCCAAATTTCCCAATCACATTTGCATTCTAATCATAATATAAGGTTAAGATACCTTAAATATACCTTAAATATACCAAAATGCCTTTAAGCTCATCTAAGGTCATCCCTTCAATTAACATGCAATTTTATCATTTATTACACAAACATACATGTCAATACTCATCAAAACACATCACATAAAAATTATAAAAATTGGGATAAAAATATTTATGTAGGTCGAATGCATCACCAAAAGGAAAACTAAATTCTCTTTCTTTTTGCACTTTTCGTCTATTTCAGAAATATGTAAAAACATGGTTTGAACTAAGATTTTTCATGTAAACACAACAAAAATCATTTTGAAGTATTAATTCATGTGAATAGGCCACACTTAGTATTGTTCATACATAAAAATTCAACTTTTGGGTCAAAGGGTGCAAAATCATAAGTTTTCTTGTTTTTGGTATTTTTCGGTCATTTCAGAAATATGTAAACAGGTTGTTCAAACCATTATTTTTCATTCAAACTCAGCAAATATCAGTTTAAAACATGTCCATGCATGATTCGGCAGCCATAGATAGTATTTATACAAAAAATTCCAAGTTTTAAGGCTTAGGTGAAAAATCACGAGTTTTCGCGCTTTTCATTCATTACAGCAATATACAGACACATGATTCAAATCATTATTTTTCATCTAAATAAAACAAATACCATATTAGAATGCTTTCTCACACAAATTGGCAGCCACATATTAATTTAGTAATAGAATTTCAAACTTCTAAGTTCTAGCACAAAAACCTTGAATTCTTTTGTTTTCCGAAACTTTTCGGTCATCACAGAAATATGCAGAAATAATATCTAATTCAATATTTTTCATCCAAACAAATCAAAAATCAGTTTAGAAGACAATAATGCACAAATCTCCCCACTCTAGTGATGTTTATGCATAAAAATTGTGATTTTAAGTTATAAAATTCACCGTTGGAGAAATCTCGCAAAAAGATTTGTATTTTCGGTAGAAAATAGATTTTCTCTCCCAAAAACTCACCCAAACAGAATTAAATCTATAAAAATCAGTAATCAAATAGTTCAAAAAAATTTTCCAATAATTTATTTCATAGAAATCAGTTTAGAAATTGAAAGAGAAGAAAAACTTACAATTACGGTCAAGAAATCACGAAACGGAAAGGTGTTTTCTTAATTTCGGTTGAGAGAAATACTTTGAGAGAATTTTTCTGCCAAGATACAGAAAACTAAGGTGGTGACTGCTGAAAAACCTAGGCTGGCCGAATTTTACAATATATATTAGGGTTTGGATACAATTTCCACTAATACCCTTAATGAACTAGGTTAGGAGGATTTTAGTGTAGTGGGTTTTTAAGTATTTAGGCTTTTTATTTAAATTTTGGGCTGATTATAATTAAAAATAAAAAAATATTTTTCTTATTATTTCTGTAATATTTCCCCCAAAATATTTATTTTAAAAATTATTTTAAAATACTCATAAAATCATTTTATGCTTAAAAATTGTCTTTATCCATGAAAATTTATTTTATTTAAAATAAATTCCTTTATGCAAATGTACTTCATGTAAATTATTTATTTCACAATAGCAACTCATATTATGCATATTAAAATTAATTAAATATGCCACATGCTCATCAATCACTTAGATTATTAATTTTCACAAAAGCACATACTTAACCATAATAGTTCTAAATCAAGCAACTTATCACGAAAATTTCTAGGGTGGGTGTGGGTTGTTACAAATATATAAACTAAATTCTTCATAAATAATCATCTCAATCATGTCCAAAAAAAAATGCAAAAGAAAAATACAAATTTTTTATCTATATGTCATATATATATATAATATTATTTATTTATTAAAATAAAATCATCAGGAGTACATATATAATAGATTAACTAATTAAATATTTCAAATATCTATTGTAATTTGTAACCCATTGAAGTATTGTTAAATAAAGATAAGATATAGCAAACAAGAAGTTCATCCTACAAAAATTAACTAAAGTACCAAACCTATCAAATGGTTATCGGACAAATGAAAAATCTTTAGCAGCATTAGATTTTCAATACCTGAAGGAGTAACACCAGTTAATCCAGATCTTGTTAGGCTTAATTTCATATTCAGCAAAATTGAAATTAATTTCATATGCCACATTGGTTTGTTGCTTTCAATTTTCACATCAACAAATTATACTACCATGACAACATGGCATGAGAATCACATAAGATAAATAATTAATTAAGACTAATTCAAGAATTTTAAGCATTTAGTATCCATAATAAATAATTCTTACATGTGATGTCGAGGACCATTGATTAACATTGTCTAATATAGGATCCTAATAAAATCAATCTTTTAAAGACTTGTAGACAATGGATTTAGTTTTTCAGGAACATAAAATAATTTTTTAATGAATTGGGATACTAGATTTTAGGATACTTAGTTTTTTAAGAACTTAGGCAAAAATTTTTCAGGAATTTATACCTTAATTATTTATTTAATTAGTTTTTCAGGAACTATAAATAATACTAGTTTCTTTAGAAATTAGAATTTGAAATATAGATAGTTATTTATTTAATTAGTTTTTCAGAAACTATAAATAATACTAGTTTCTTCAGGAATTAGAATTTAGAATATGAAACTAGTTTTTTAGGAACTATAAATAACATTAAGTTTTTCAGGAATTAGAATTTAGAATATAGTACTAGTTTTTTAGGAACTCTAAATAATACTAATTTCTTCAGGAATTAGAATTTAGAATATGGTATTAATTCTTCAAGAACTATAATTTACTTAATGAAAATTAAATAACATCAAATAATAATTTTTTTTTTATAAAAATGATAATCAAATTATTATTAAAATAATAACATGTAATAAGAAACGAAAACATATATATAAAACAAAACAAAAACATTTTCATAATAATATAATATTATAACATTTGTTTTATATGATAACAAAATAAAAACCGATTCATAATAATAATAAAAAAATATTTTGCATGTTAACAAAAAAAAAATTCATATCAAATAATAATAAAAAAATGATTTTATTGTTGGGGAAAAAAAATGTATATACAATTTTTTTTTTATGCCCACATCAAAAGGCATAATATACATATATATATATATATATATATATATATATATATATATATATATATATATATATATATATATATATATATATATATATATATATTATTACCTTCATAATTTATGATTTTCCACAATCAAATTCTTCAATATTTATAAATTTATAATCCCCATAACAAAAAAGGACCATCTATTATTATAATGCTAATTAGGTGTAAATTGAAGTTATATTATATCATAATGTTAAAAAATGATATTTTTCTAGATGGAAGTATAAAAAGGGATTGATTATACACAAAACTACATAGTTTTAGATTCTTAAAAACCCTTATACCTACAAATAAATTCATCACTCTCCCATTGTACATCTATACTTCTCCCAACTACCATTGTACTCCAAATCCTGCAGTATTGTTCTACATTGGATCATCATAAACAGTTAAAGTAAGCGTTATCATAATCCCTTGTTTCTTTATTTTCTTATTGTAAATCAAAACAAAGATGCCCTTATCCACTTCTTTGTTTGTAAATTATTTTTATTGTTTGCACTAGAACCTCATGGATTTTGATAGTGAAATTATTATTTTACAAATTATTCCTCATTTCCCTACATTTTGGTTATATTGTGTTTTCGATGAAATAAGGATCATTTTTATTGCATTGTTTATGACTCCATTATGTTTATATATATATATATATATGATATATATTTTTTTAGTTTATTACCAAAATAATTTTCGTATAAAGATATATTTTTAATGGGACATATTATTAATATCTTTGTGGTATTTTGGACACTGGAATTAAGAGTTTTAATGGTAGTAATATGTGTTCCCAAGGAATAAATAACATTGATTGATTTATGTTTGCATATTCTATGAGTGTACAGATCGCACAAGTAACATAATGATGAGTCGAGTTATCGTTCCACTAGGGACAAGGATAAATACTAGCTCAAACGTTGACTGTTGTCTAGTTAATAAAAAATTTGGGTAATGTTTAAATTAAAATAACTAAACTAGATTAAAAACTTCAATTAAGATAATATAAAAGAATTGTAAGAGAAGAATTAATGGTAGAAGCTACCTAGGTATTTGAATCCTCCTAGACCCTATGTGTATTCATGAATGGAAACTCAACTAAACCAAACATCGGATTAAATTAGCATTCCACTAAGTTTGATTGAAACCTCTCTCGAGCGATTCAATCCCTAATTACTATGTATTATAAAAGGAATCTCTTCTTAATTTATAATCAAATAGAAATAACATTAAAGTCGAGGAATCATAAACCAAAGAATCTTGTAGGTCTATCTCTAGTACCCCATTCAATTCTCAACCTTTATGAATGATCAATTCTAACTAAGCTTTCTCAAGTCAATTAGCAAGAAAACTGGTTCCAATTATCAAGCATGCAATTGACAATTAGAAATAACAAATATAAATCATAAAGATAAATCAATCCCAATGAATGATTTAAATGATTAAAAACCCATTCAATTTGTACAAAGTAATCTAGGATTCATCAAATACCCAGGTATGACAAATTTAGTTCATAATGAAAAAGTAACAAGAATAAAAGATAACAAATAAAGAAATCAAGCAATCCATAATGGATGAATGATAATCTAAATTCGAATCTTCAATCCTTGACTTGAAACGTGAGGGACTTTGATCTTCACCTTCAATTTTCACTTCAAAACCTTAATTTTTCCTCAAAGAAACTGCCTTCAATTGATAGATTTCAAATCCCCTAATTCTTGTGCAAAAATTTCTTATATACTTTGATAGAGTCACTGCCACGCCTAACCCCACGCCTGTGGCCTTGGGTATGGGAACAGGCAGAAAGACTTTTGGCTTGGCAAAATCAAGCAAAAACTTTTCTTCTTGCCCTACTAGCAGACCCATGCCTATGGCTTTGTGCATGGGAATGGAGCGATTAGGCAAACTCAGGTAGAAGCCTTTCTTCTTGTCCCACGGGCACACCCATGCCCATGGCTCTAGGCATGGGAACAGGACCATTACGTGAAAATAAGTAGTAGGTTTTCTCCTTGTCCCACGGGCACACCCACGCCCATGGGCTTAGGCATGGCTCAAGCTCTACTTTGCTTTTGCCTATTCAAAATGCTCGATCTTTTAACCAAACTCTATCATTCTTTTGTATTATCATCTTATGGCATGTTAAAGCACAAGGTTTCTGAAAAGGACTGAGAACAACACTAAAACAAATAAACCAAACTCAATTTTAAGCATAAATTATGATAAATGAGGGGATCAAATGTAGGCATTTATGTACTTATCAAATTCCCCCACACTTGAGCATTTGCTTCTCCTCAAGCAAATTAAAACAAGATAAAAAGAATGGAATAAAATCCCCCTACCTCAGACAATAAAAATCAAATGGTTTATATGGCAATTACTTGGAATCGACATAACTTTAAAACACGGTAGCCAAATGACCAACTTTACAACCTAAAGTTTGTAATCTATAGTTACAAATGTGAGCAACAAATTCCAAAATGACAAGAGTTCATGCAAAGCAGTCTCTAATGATTTTTCTCCTAGGTGCATGACTATCTTGTTAAAGTTTCACTTTTCCTTCTTGAAATTATTTTATTATTATTATTATTATTATTATTATTATTATTATTATTATTATTATTATTATTTATTCAATTTGTTTTCATTTCATTTTTTTTTGTTTTTTCAAGGAGTCTGACTTGTTTGAATCGTCATCCTAGCCTTTTTATGCAAATGCAAACACTTATGGTGCCGGCCTCCGGTTACTTAACTAGAATCACACTTTCAAATGGCTACTAGCACTATTTTTTATCTTAATCCTTTATTGTTTTAAAGGAGCCAAGAACAGCAGAATAAGTTTTAATTTTCAAAACTCTTTTGCAATTTGCTTTTGATTCTCTCTTTATTTTCAAGGAAAAATAATCATACAACCTTGGATATTATATAATTCAACTACTCAAAACTAAAGTAGCAATGGAACATTTTAGTGCTCAAAAATGTAACTAAAGTTTCAAACTTTAGGATTTACAAAATTCTTCAATTCAAAACCCTAATACGACTACCAAATCTGATTCACAACAAAAAATTTAGTCATTTACTATGCATCAACCAAGGCATTACCATTCAACCATAATTACTTTATCAACTAAGGAGGGAAAATTTCATACCATACTATTATCTAATCTCAATTAGCTTGACCATTACAATCAATCAATCACAAAGAAATCAATAAAACCCCTCCCCTATACTTATGCAGCACATTGTCCCCAATGTGTTAGAAATAAATAAAAAGAAAAAGAAATAAAGGAGAGAAAGTGAACTGCCTTGTCATTGCCATCATATACAAATTATAGAAATGCTGTGTTAGAATCCATACCATTGCAAATATTGCTACAGATCCAGAAGTGTGCTAGGAAAAAGAAAGAGAAAAGATCCAAGAGAATAATAACAGTCATCCAAAATAAAGCAAAATAAAATCAAAAATGAAAATAAAAGCAATCTTAAATAATAGAGTACAGTAATCTAGAAAATAAAATAGAAAGAAAGGAAATAAGAAAAAGAAAAAGAAAAACAAAGAGGAAACTAGCCCTCCATAACATCATTGGCACCACCATCATCTTCGTCATCGGAGCCGTCGACTGGAGATGGAGGTGATGGTGAAAGTGGTGGTTGCCTGGTAGGATGGAAATCAGATCTTTACTAGAACTCCATCAAAGAGTGCTCTAACCATCGATGATGCTTGGCCTCATAATAAAGCTGAGCCTACTATTGTCGCATCATTTTTGGCATTTGGGTATGCTTGGTGTGAAGATACTATTGTTAGAGATTAAGACGACCCATTTTACTCTCTATACAATATAGCTACCGCTCTAGATCGGTCATCTTCCGATCATCATCCTTGATAGCCCAAATAAAATGGCCTTAGTCCTGAAGAGGTGGTCCAGAGGAGAAAGGTACAGAACTAGTGGTGGAAGGTCCCACAGGAGCAAAGGAGCCAGGGATATCAGCCTTCGATGGCGGAAGGGCAATAGGCACATCAGGTATTAGAATGAAGGTCTTCTAAGGATCTAGCCAAATCAATGTGGGCATTCCCAGGCACTTTAGCAAACCATCAAGTGTCATAGGAGGAAGACCTTCCAAAACTCCCAAGCCTTGGGCCAACCTCGTGATGTACATGACCCAAATAAAGCCCTTTTAGGACCCTTCTTAGACTGCTGAAAGAAGAAATGAGCCAGGGTATAAGCAATATTGCATGGGCCATTCTCTACCATACACATTAAAAAGAACAAGCCAAGTCACCGTACCAGTACTGTCCTGACGAGCACAGAGGGTATAGGCCAAAAGATTGTGCACCACCCAGAGAGCAAAAGACTGAAAATTAGAAGCCTTGGACATTATTGGATTGTACCCCGCTGCCCCTGGAGCCAGTTGCTGCCATATTGTCTTAGGCACCTCATCATTAGGAAAATTAACCTTGGCGCCCTTATAAAGATCAATGGCAAGCTTCAATTACTGATATAACCCCATAGACACCCTAGGTCATTGATACTGAGGTGGAAATCCTTTAACCCTAATCAAAATTGGAGTGATGGCTTGCTCACTCTAATTATCTTCTTGTCAAACCGGAGAGAGCAATAAAACTTGAGAGTCAATTCTCGATATGCAAGCTCAGATATCTCAATGAGCGGCTTCCAACCCAGTTGATTCACTAATGCCTTAACAATCTTTGATAAGCCATCACTCTTTATGGCCCTCTAATCAATTATTTGTGTTGGCTCAAAATCCTTATTGGACAACTATTCAAATTTTGCTTGTTACTCCTTATCAGCAAATTGAATGCAGGGGTGATCCATGATGAACATGATGTGTAGGGCTACTACTGCTGGTGGGCGGTGAGAACTAGTCTCACCTCTTACTAGCTTGGTCGGTAGCTTAGCTAATTGTTTGGAGGGTGTGGTTTTCTTTGGGCCCATTCCTACAAAATAATCAAAATACACACCCAGAGCAGGAGAAAAAAAAATCATAAAGCATGTTAGTTGAGCAGTAATTGAAGCAAAGTAGTCTTAATAGCACCAAACCACAATTCTCACAAATCATAATCCTCACTCTAACCAATCTAATACTTCTCACAACAATTCACAGGAAAATACATAAACCCAAATAACCATGAGATCAATTCACTCCACATACTTATGACATAACAATGGTTCCATCATGATAGTGCAAAATCTCAACAGAAAAATCAAAAGAATTGCACAATAGCTAAACCAAACATAAAGTTTCAAGAACAAAAATTAGGAAAATTTCTTTAAAAATATTAATGGAACCCCAAATCATGCAATTTAGATGTAGCCCAATAAAAAACTATGATTAAAACCTAAAGTATTCCAATTTGTATATCCTAAATCATAGAAAATTCGAAATAAATACAAGAAGAGAACAAAAAAAGGACAAATCTGACAGTGTAGATGCAAAAAATTTGAAATTTGGTGTGTGCAAATGTAAGAAATTGCTTAACTCATCTTCTTGAAACTTAAAATGAACTTTGTGAGTGTATGGGTAAGTGGATTTCATGTGCTAGGGTTTAAAGAGAAAGAAGATTGAGAGAATGGTGTGAAGAGAAATGGAAAAATAGGTGTGGCTATCTATTTAAACTGTGGCCATGCCCACAGCCACAGGATTGCCATTGGGCATGGCAATGGAATTTTTTTTTTTTACTTACTTACTTACCTTGTCCTATGCCTATGACTCTAGGTGTGAGTCAAGGAGTGGGACCTTTCTGGATGGCAAAAAGAAAATGTGCCTTAAGCCATGCCCTATTCTGTGCTGCAAACAAAATTAGACTTTTGGGCCACGCCTGTGGGTCTGACCATGACCTAGGGCATGGCAGGCTAATGGATAGATTTGGTTTGTGGTACTTATACCATGCCTACAGTCACAGGCATGGTTTAGGGCGTGGCATACTCCTGATCATCCATACCCAGGCAAATTTTTAGCCTTTTTCCCTGCACAAAAATCACCAAACTAAAGGTGCATTATCCTTAAACAAATAAACACAAATAGAATAAAGAAAAACATGCTAGAATACTAAGAATGGTGGGTTGCCTCCCACCCAGTGCTTTTTTAATGTCATCTTAGCTGGATGTTTAGGATGATTGCTCACCCTGAATCCTAGAGATGCTCAATCTCTGTCACTTAATTCAATTCTCCCCCCAAGTACATTTTAGGCCTTTGACCATTCACCTTAAAATCACCCTTCTTAGGGTGAGTTAATGTCACATCCTAACTTCTAAGACATGACGGTCCTAGAACATGGGGACATATAAGGTCACCCACGCCCGTAGAACCCACTTATACTTATATAAATACTGCCTAGGATTATACCAAACCTCTTACATTAACATAAATAAACCTTTTTTTTTTTTAGAAAACCTTAAGTTGCGAAAGTATAGTTAAAATATACTTTAAATGTAATCCATAAGGAAATAATATTTAGAATCCAATTAAAACCTTGAAAGATAACATTTCAAAATAAACATTTAAAAATAAATATTCCTGGAGCATTTAAAGATAACTCTTTATAACATATTAAACTAATTATCTTGCACAAAGTATTCCCCCAAGCGAAGTAGAATGCTTGAGCCATCACCTTGCCTCCTTATACTGCTCACCTGGAACCACATAAGGAAAAAGAGGTGAAATAGATGATCTCAATAAGTAAACAATATAGCACATATGTTAACTTATCTTCCTTTAAAAAGGGAAACTCATAGCTTATACACATAGTTCATGATTTACAATTCATGAGTCACAATTTTTAGTAAGGGTTCAATTTAAAAAGTTTATAGAAATCACACTTATAACACTTAGAGGGTGAAGGCTATTACTCTATCACTTGAACACTTAGAGGATAGGTGGCATTAAACCAAATTCCAACTCCTATCACTTAGAGGGCGTGAAGCTTATCAGGCCCCATGGCTAGAACCACCCATTTCTAGCTGAGGTGGATACACTACCCCTATCCATCGGGTTAAAACCATGTGCACAGGTTCCAATGATTACTCGCATTGGCACAAGGACTTCTGCATAAAGGTTAAAGGTACCATAGCTAGAGTTAATGGTAATCACATATAATAATAACATTTAAAGCAGTAATAACATGTATCACAATAACAATGGCAATTTAACTTTTGAACAAAAGATACAAAAATAATGTAGTTCTAGAAAGAATATAAGATAGGGCAATAATCATAAGGAATTATCATTGGATAAACAAAAATAGTTTTTGGACCAATTGTCCTTTGGCAACCCAAGCTTTACAAAGAAATCACTTAATCATATTTGAGGATAGGGTTTCAAGATCTCAAAGGCTCACATAACATGATATCACATATTTGTAACATAATATAATGTTACTCACACTTAAAGCAAGATTACAGTGTTTACTCACACTGGTAACATGAACATAGTGTTTACTCATCTTGTGGTTCTTTTGCTCCTTGTACACGTAGCACTTTTGAACCTTTAAAGCTCCTCAAGCTCTATCATAATTTTTAATTCAATTCTTTGTATTTATTTAATCATGATGCTATCTTATCCCATAGCTACTCCATGCACATATAATATTCACATACACTTAAAGTTGCACATATAAGTGCACTCATTATTTGCACATAACAGGTTGACTTTAAAAGTCTTGCACACTTAGCCTTAATATGCCCATATAAAAACACATTATAACTCATGTCAACACCTTCCTAAGGTCAATATAATATCATTATCTTAATATCAATTCACTCTAACAATGATCTTGGTACACTTAACACTTCCATACCTATCAACTTATTAATAGCCTTTCAAGTGTCATGCTTAATGCTTATGATCCATTCATTCAATCAACCACTTCATTAATTCAAGACCATTAATTCATTATCAAGTCATCATAACATCTATTTCCATATTTCTCAATCACATTCACAATCTAATCATAACATAAGGTTAAGATACCTTAAGTATACCAAAGTGCCTCTAGGCTTGTCTAGTATCTTCCCTTCAACCAACACGCATTTTAACCATTTGTCATATATACATACAAGTCAATAATCATTAAAACACATCAAATAAAAATTATAGACATTAGGATAAAAATCCCTTGGTAGGTCGAATGCTCTATTAAAAGGAAAACTGAATCTTTCTCACTTTTCGCACTTTCCGTTTGTTACAGTAATACGTGAAAACATGGTGTGGATCAAGATTTTTTATGTAAACACAACAAAAATCATTTTAGAACATTAATATACATGAATTGGTAGCAATAGGTATGCCTCATACATATAAATTCAAATTTTGGATTTTAGGATGCAAAACCATGAGTTTTCTTGTTTTTGATATTTTCCGGTCATTATAGTAATATGTAAACAGATGGTTTAAACCATTATTTTTTATTCAATCATAGTAAATATCAGTTTAGAACATTCTCATGTATGAATCGACAGCCATTGATCATAATTATGCATGAAAATTCCAAGTTTCAAGGTTTAGGGTGAAAATCATGAGTTTTCGCGCTTTCTGCACTTTCCGTTAATTACAATAATATATAAAATCATGATTTAAATGATTATTTTTCATCTAAACAAAATAATTATTAGTTTAGAATATTAAACATCACAAATTGGCAGCCATTGAATTGTTAAATCATAGAATTTTCTAACTTCTAAGTTCTAGCACAAAAACCTTAAATTTCCTTGTTTTATGAAACTTTTCAGTCATTACAATAATATGTAGATATATGATTTAATCCAATATTTTTCATCAAAACACATCAAAAATTATTTTAAAATTTAATGATGTAGAAATCACCCCCCATGGTATGGTTTATGCATAAAAATTTTAATTTTGAGACACAGGATTCACTTTTAGAGAAATTGCTTAGAAAGATTTGTGTTTTCAATAGAGAATTAGATTTCTCTTCGAAAAATTCACCCAAACTGAATTAAATATGTAAAAATCAATAAACAACTAGTTCAAAATAATTTTTTCATAATTTATTTCATAAAAATCAGATAGGAATTTGAAAGAGAAGAAAAACTTACGATTACGAGTGAGAAATTGCAAGGTTGGAAGTTTTTTGGAGAATTTCGGCAGAGAGAAATATTTTGAGAGAATTTTTCTGTCAAAATACTAAAAAACAGAATGGTGGCTACTGGAAATCAAGGGCTAGCAGAAATTCTCAATATATATTAGGGTTTGGGATGCAATTTTCACTAATACCCTTAATGAGCTAAGTTATGAGTGTTTTAGTGTAGTGAATTTTGGGTATTTGGGTTTTTTAATTAATTTAGAGGCTGATTATAGGTAATTAAAAATAAAACATTTATTTAAAAATTATTTTAAAATACTCATAAAATTATTTTATGCCTAAAAATTACCTTTTTGTATGAAAATTCATTTTATGTAAAATAAATTATTTTATGCTAAAGCACCTCAAATAAATCATTTATTTCTCAATAATAACTCATATTAGACATATTAAAATTAATTTAACGTGCCATATACCCATAAATCACATCACACATAAATTTTCTTAAAATCATATATTTGTCACAATAACTCTAAATTCAAGCAATTTATCAAGAAAACTCCTCGGATAGATGTGAGTTATTACAGTTAACTTAACTATTCCATAAGGAAAGACTTCTTTAATTGTAAAAGGACCTGACCAATGAGATTTTAACTTACCTAGAAAGAGTCAAAGCCTAGAATTGTTGAGTAATACCTTATCTCCTGCTTGAAACTCTTTCCTTTGCTTAATCCGAGCATCATGCCATCTCTTGGTCTTCTCCTTATACATTCTTGCATTGTCATAGGCTTGCAATCTCCATTCATCTAGCTCATTGACCAACAATCTTCTTTTCTCACCTGCACTAGCTAGAATAAGGTTAACATGTTTTATAGCCTAATAAGCATTATGTTCAATCTCAACAGGTAAATGGCAAGCCTTGCCATACACTAGCCTGTATGGCATAGTATCTAAGGGAGTTTTGAATGCCATCCTAAAAGCCTATATAGCATTATCTAACTTTTTAGACCAATCCTTTCTTGATCACTCTATGGTCTTCTCAAGAATTCTTTTGAGCTCTATATTTGTGTTCTCGACTTGACCACTAGTTTGAGGGTGGTAAGGAGTAGCCAACTTGTGTGTAAGGCCTAGCCTCTTGAAAACTTTCTTAAGCTAAGCATTATAGAAGTGGTTACCACTATCACTGATAATAGCCTTGGGTGTACCAAATCGAGTAAACAACTTCTTTAAAAATTTTACTACTACCCTAGCATCATTTTTAGCTAAGGCTTGTGCCTTAGGCCATTCTGAAATGTAATCAATAGCTACAAGCTATGAACCCTTAATTTTACACCTCATCATTTGGTTGCAGCTTGATACCTGCTAAGATTAGTGTCCTACATAGTTCTAGCATTGCGGTCCCACTTCTGACTTATGGAGGAGCATGCCGTAATCAACCTGATCAATCAATCTGATCAACCCGTAAATCCCACCACTTAATCATGGAATGAACTACATAATCAACCATATCTGAACCTTAGGGTTCCATCATGAGTCTAAACCCGAATGACCATCTTGATTCCCTTTAGCAGACTAGGCTAGTGCTCAGGCAAGGCCTTACAGCTAGGGACTCTGCTGGGGACTAGTTGCCACCTTTTTTTTCAATAAAAAGAAAAATAAGAAGATTACTATTTGGTTAAGGAAAAATTTTCCAAAATAATCTCTATTTGGTTTATTAAGTATAATTTGACTTTCATGTATCACTTTGCATAATAAAGGCTCCTTGCCTAACCTTCTTTAGGAAAACTCTTAGATGGTGAGTAGCATTGGCTCGATAACTCTCTTTGAGTATATTGGGAGATAGTGAAAGCATTCCACCCTGCAATGAATCCCTAATCATTTTGGTGGTGTAACGAGCATTTAGTACTATTGGACCCACGTGAGGCTCCTTGCCTCACATGTGGTTAGGTATATCGATGCTCTAGTAGGATGGGCACCCTTAATCAAACCACCCTTCATCTTGGTGCATGTAATCGTCCTAGCATTAACCCTAGGTTTCATGTATCGTAATAATAGAAATATTTATGCATATACCCATGAAACCTTTTTTGGCACACATCATGACATTGCCATGCATACATGATAAGAGAAACTCGACAAGGTAAACCCTCAAACATGTTAAAATCGGTGGTTTGTTACCCCAAAATACCTCACACACTCATCTTGTCAATATGTAAACCCGATAACCAACCACGTGGGAGGAATCCTTTTCTCGACACACTTTGCCTTTTTTTTCTTCACAAATTTGTATTCTTACCTATTTTCCTATTTTCTTTTTTAAACCCAATCATTTTAGTGGTGTAATGAGCATTTAGTACTATTGGACCCATGCGAGGCTCCTTACCTCATATGTGGTTAGGTATATCGATGCTCTAGTGGGATGGGGACCCTTAATCAAACCACCCTTCACCCTGGTGCATGTAATTGCCCTGGCATTAACCTTGGGTTTCATGTACCATAATAATAGAAATATTTATGCATTACCCATGAAACCTTTTTTGGCACGCATCATGACATTGCCATGCATACATAATAAGAGAAACTTGACAAGGTAAACCCTCAAACATGTCAAAATCGATGGTTTGTTACCCCAAAATACCTCACACACTCATCCTGTCAACATGTAAACCTGGTGACCAACCACGTGGGAGGAATCCTTTTCCCGACACACTTTTCCTTTTATTTTTCTTCACAATTTTGTATTCTTACTTGTTTTCCTATTTTCTATTTTAAAGGTACTGATAGCCAACACCTCTAGCCCCTTTGACTAAGACACAATGAGCACCTTTTTCATCAATCTCCTTAAAAAATAAGAGGAAAATTTTCAAGCTGCACTCGCCATCACTCTTAAGACCCAAGCTGAAACTTTCACCAACACTCTTAATGCCCAGTCTGCCACCTTCACTAATGCCCTTAACTCCTAATGCCAGTCGATCATTAATGAGGTCAAAGAAATGACCAATGCCATTGTCCCTCCTCCTACTACTTATGTTGAGCCTGTATCTACCTAAGCTGGGACTAGCCATGCCCCTACTCCTACTCCCCTTATTATCGATCTCACCGATAAAGGGAAAGCACCTGAGACTCCAACCTCTCCTACCGTGGACTTAAACACAACCACTCCCTCTTCCACTATGAATCCTTTTCAAGGTGGAGATTTCTTTAACTTTCCCAAACCTAAAAAATTGATGGACAAAGTTAAGGCCATGGAAAGAACACTCAATAGCATCAAAAAGCATAAGGACATGATAGATGCCAACTCTTTAGCTCTCTTCCCAAATTTACGAGTTCCACTGAAATTTAAAATGCTGGTCATGGACAAGTTTAATGTCACTATATGTCCCAAAACTCACCTCAAGATGTATATGGGTGCCATGAGACCTTTCGGTGTGGATGACAAGCTCTTTGCTCAGTTATTCCAATAAACCTTGATCAGAGTTACTGTTAAGTGGTTATTATATCTCAACCAAAATCACAAAAAGACATGGGATGACATATGCAATGCTTTTGTTAGGTAATACCACTATAACATTGAGGTGGATGTCACTTGTTGAGATTTGGAAACCAGCAAACAAGGGCAAAGAGAATCATTTACCGTGTTACTTATAAGGTAGAGGACAAAAGCAGCTCAAATGGTGAATCATCCATCTGAAGTAGAGCAAATTAACATCCTCATTAAGAACCTTCACCTATAATGTTAGGCTTATCTACAAACTCAGTACCTCCCAAGTTTTAAAGCTCTCATTGTCACTGCCACCAATATCGAGGATTTGATCCAATCAAGACAAGTCAAGGATCAGTCCTCTGGTTCGAGGTATTATAAGAACACTAACTACACCACCAATACCACCAATTCTACCACCCAAAGAGAGGGAGAGGTAAATGTTGTCTCTTGCCATCAGCCAATGAAGTTAGAAACAAGGAGGACTTTTTCCGAGCTAGGCATCCCTCTCAGCGTCATTTATAAGAAAGCCTTAAAGGCTAATCTGGTTAAGCCTTTAGACCCATAACCTCCTCTAAACCCCTTGCCTAAGGGTTACAATGCTACTGAGCACTGCAACTATCATCAGAGGCCAGGGCACAAAACTGATGCATGCAATGCTTTGAAGCATAAAATTTAAGACCTTATTGATAGCAGAGACATCATTGCTCCCAAACCTAAAGTCTAGCACCACCACTAATCCTTTTCTGAACCACCGAGCTCATCCAACAATCTCAAGCTTTACCTAATAATTGGCACTTTAAGAAGAGTGCCAACACTGCTGTACTCCTATCTAAGTCTTTTGAGTCCGAGTCTGAGTCATGTAAGCCTGAGTCAAATTTTGAGTCTTTTGAGTATGTTTTCTAGTAAAATTTTATTTGAATTTGAGTCTATCAGGTCTTATCATTCTGAGTTTGCATTTTGCTTTCTACGCTTATCCCCTAATGTACTCACAATGGGACTTCTATTAGTAATAAAAAGTTTGAACTTTTTGATATGCTTTAATTTTTTTTTTATTCATCTTTAAATGGGACATCTTAAAAA
Source organism: Reutealis trisperma (assembly GCA_947687605.1). Taxonomy (NCBI): domain Eukaryota; kingdom Viridiplantae; phylum Streptophyta; class Magnoliopsida; order Malpighiales; family Euphorbiaceae; genus Reutealis; species Reutealis trisperma. The sequence goes on from CANTUT010001088.1 coordinate 141,805, forward strand.
AATCAATAAAAAAAAGAGAACAAAAAATAATTAAAAAATAATTAAAAAACAAAAAAAAAAGAAAAAGGCAAAAGGATTAATTAATTATGGCACAAAAAAAAAAATCCAAAATCCATATATAGCATTTGCATGGCAGTAGTGGAAAAGCTCATGGATTGTTCTATATAAGATAAGATAGGGGTGATCCAAACATCGCAGTTCACAAGATCTATACTTACATGCATAAGAAGCTTGTCAAAGAGAAGCCATGGAGAATGAAGATAGAATAGACTGAAAGGTATCATGACTAGCTGGATGTCATCAACGAAAAGAGAATCGATGCTCTATATAAAATTCAGGGCTATCATTAATGGAGACTAGCTAAGCACTTCAACTAGAAGGTGAGAGATAAGGGTTTGTAAGAAAGAAATCCAGTTCTTGAAGAAATCCAAAAGCCCCTATTCATGATCCAAGAGGAAGTTCAAACTAAACTGGGCTGGACAGTACAAGAAGATCCTATTCGATGGAGGCACCATCTTCACAGACATGGACTGAAATGAATTCTCCCATCTTGGCAACCTAGATTAGTTGAAATAATACATCATCCAAAGGTGACATCTAAATGCATATGTAATCAAAATTATGTGGACCTGATTCTCCTTGAAAAAAGTATTAAAAAAAACGATGATGATAACTGTAAGGGATATGTAGGCAGCTCGTATTGGGTGTGATCCAAATCATAATACAAAATATTTTATTTGCATTGCATTCTCATTTTCTTTATGCCTAGTACATCATTCACTTCTTTTGCCTAAACCAAAAAGAAAAGAGAGAGAGAGAGAGAGAGAGAGAAAAGACAAAAAAAAAAAAAAAAAGAAAAGAATGCTCGCTAAGTTGAAAACCCAAAAGGGCGGCTTAGGCTGAAATTAGAGCAAAAATAAAAGATATCTCATTTAATAGTGATCAAATCTTAAAAAATACAAACCCATCATTATGACAAAAAGGATAACCTTTTCAATATTGTTTATAGCTTATCCTGTTTCATGTATTCCTATTAACATGTAATTATTTCAAACAAAAGGCAAAAAAAAAAAAAGGGGGGGGGGGGGTGGGTCATAATCCAGCCAGTCCACCTTTCTACCCTAACTATAGTAGTCTTTATTTGAACCTCTAATGTAGTGTCATCCTATCCTCAATGCAGTCGCAATCTCCTTTGTCCCTGCCATTATAGTTTGAGTCACTACTGCAACCTGTGGTGTCACACTTTCAGTAGATCCTTGAGTCTCCTTCAAAGATCAAGTCACCCTTTGTCTATGTTGCAATCCTTTCGTCACTAATGGTTCCTCATACAGTCTCTCATTCCTCAGTTGTGTCATCCTTTGTTACTCGCAACAAGGTAGCCTAGTACTCTTTCTCAATTACCTAGCATACCTCTCTGTCGTCCTAAGTAAATTCCTAAAATAAACAACATGATAACTCCTCAGCCAGCCACCACCTGATAGCTCTAACTATGGGAGCTGTGATCTCCACAGACTATAAGAAAGAAAAACTGGGGGCACATCCTGAGTCTGTCCCACCTGCCTTAAGACTCTTATCCCCAAGTGGACAGTCATTCAAACTAAGCCCAACAGGTAAACCACTTGACACTCATGGCCCCTAGTTATGAGAGATCTAATCATTTACCATTGGCAGTGCTTAAAATATGTCTTTTAATGGCAAGCTGCAAGCAACCATCCTATTTGATCTATGACAAAGTGTCAATAAGGCATGTGTGGACTAAAAAATAAGGGCCATCACCCAAAAATGATCCATCAGCCATACCCACAAAACAACCCAAAACCTAAAACAAACACCCACAAAGCACCCCCAACAGAAAGGATAAGAATAGATAAAATTTTCTCACTTGGTGAATAACTGGCAAGATAGTTCATCTCTCTAAATCTCAATCAAAATAGTCAAGGCTCATCAATGTCTTTTCAACATAGCTCTAACCAAAAAATGCCTTTGCTTCATCTATCACTGGCATTTCCCCAATCAGCACGCTTGTATCTGACTATCTAGCAAAAAACCAAGGCCTTCATCCTGAGCCTCCGTCCCCCTCATATCTCCTTAGTCACTAGGATCATGAAACTTTTCAATCATAATGGTTAAATTCACCTGGCCATCATCAACCACCGTCTGGCCTACAACATCTTAAGGGAAGTCTAAAACTCCCAAAAAATATAGAAAATGCCAAACTCCTAGAGAATGGACATAGCTCCTTCTCAGCAACACTAAAATAGAAACTTGAGCCACCATACCTTAAAAATGAAGCCCTCAGAAAAATCTCAATCCCCTTAAACTCCTTGTTAAGCTACCATGGCAAATATCCCATACCAGTCTAAGTTGAGTTTCTCAAACTTTGTAAAGTTTCTTAATCCACAAATGTATGTCTCCATAGAACATAAAAGTCATGTGAAAAAGAATTACATTCACAAAGCAAATGCATGAATCCACCCTTATGCATCCATGCAATCATCTATTATAGACATCATTATAAATCATGCATAGCATAGAAGTCAAATAAAAGGTCTATGAATTCTAAAACATACATGCGTTATCTAAGCACCAACATTTATGCAATCATCTACAATCATGCATCATCATGCATAAGTTAAGCCAATAGCCTTACCGACATCTCCTAAAGCTAACCAATACCTCCTCAAAGCTGACCAACACCTCCTAAGGTTGACCTGTGCTTCTTTAAAGCTAAATGATACCTTTCTAAATACTAATCAATGAAGTTTCTAAATACTAATCAACGAAGTGTGACTTCCAGAGTCCCTTTACTTCTAGCAAAGTTCCTTTGAGCTTTCTGAAAGGCCCAACCCTTTACATTCAAAAGCCTAAGTTTCTCTAGCACAACCAAAATCTTGTCAGAATCTATCGAGCTAACTCTCTATAGACCGAGGCTCTCCCTTTACCAAAATCTTCTTAGAATCTCTTGAGCTAACTCGCTATAGGTCAAGGCTCTCCTTTCACTAAAATATCTTGTCCAAAATTCTTTTCCACCCATAAATGTCTAGAAACGATCACTAGACATCCATATGGTTCCACTTTCCACGTTTTACCCAAATCATCTTTACCTCTAACATTAAGGCCAAACAGATAGCCTTGATTGAGATTTATCTAAATTCTTTACCTCTAACATTAAGGCTGAAAAAATAGCCTTCATTGAGATTTACCCAAATCATCTTTACCTCCAACATTAAGGTTGGACAGATAGCCTTGATTGAGATTTATCCCAAACTATCTTTACCTCTAATATTAAGGCCGAATAGGTACCCTTGATTGAGATTTACCCAAATCATCTTTACCTCTAACATTAAGGCTAGACAGATAGTCTTGATTGAGATTTATCTAAATCATCTTTACCTCCAATAATAAGGCTGAACATATAGCCTTGATTGAGATTTATCCCAGATCATTCTTTACCTTTAATATTACGGCTGAACAGATAGCCTTGATTAAAATTTACCAAACCTTCTTTATCTCTAACATTAAGGCTGAACATATAGCCTTAATTGAAATTCACCAAGACCATTATCGCATCTAAGATCAAGACTGGACCAATAGCCATTGATAAATCCTCATTTATCCTTAAGAGCCTCCTCCCAAAGGACCTAACAAGAACACACAAGCCTAGAGTCTGACATGGCACCTATTCCTAACTTTCACTATTATTAGAATCACCTTTTGTTCAAAGCCAATTTTGATGAGGGGGCAGCTGTGAACCTTTAATTTTACATCTTATCATTCAGTTGTAACTTGATACCTGCTAAGATTAGTGCGCTATGCAGAGCCAGCATAGTGATCCCACTAGTCGGTTAGCGAGCAGGGGTTAAGGGGGCAATGCCCCTTGCGAGGGAGTAAAGGGCAGCGCCCTTAGAGCTAAAAATGGACTTTCAGTCACATTAGTATGAGGATACTTAATTTTCAAATACTAGCACTTTTCCTACCTTGACCAAATCTTCTATATCATAAAATATTTTTCCAAAACTAATCGGATCTTTTCTCAAACTGACTATTTAATTATTCTAAAATTAATTTCAAGCCTAAAGATACTAACTGATAATTTTTTTGAGTTTCATAACTCTTGAAAACTAACTTGAAAGCCCCAAAAACAAATTAGAAAGATGCATGAATGAGCTTGCTGGGCTGCATCAGCTTATGACGAGGCTCCGCGTTAGAAGCACGGCTCTGCATCCGAGGTGGTATGGAGCTACCCTTTCTCCAATGCAGCCTGCCGCACCTCCTAAACATAGCTACTGTGTTCTAAAGACACGGCCCTACACTACGTAGCCAAAAGTTATTGAGCTGAAATGCCCAAAATACCCTCAGTTCATCTTTTTTTAATATTTTTTAGCCTATCCTTTTTGTCATTTTACATTTTTACTTCCCAAATCACCCCTACCTCATTTTTCCTATAAGTAGCCATTTCATTTCTTCATTTCAAAATACACCTTGAGTTAATGTTGATAGCTATCCTCTAATTCATCTCTTCTTCTCCCTCCAATCACTTTCTAATTAATTAATTAATCTTTTTAATTAATTAATTACCTCACCCTAACCAAGTTAATTAATTTTTTTAATTAACTAAAATTCTCTTTTTTTAATCACTCAATTAATTAATTATTTAATATTTTTAATTAATTAATTAATCACTTTTTTTAAAAAATAAAATTAATCATTTTCTTAACCCACTTTTCATCCAAATTAATTAATTAATCTTTTTAATTAATTAATCCATCCACCCTTTTCATCATATTAATTAGTTAATTAATCCTTTTAATTAATCAATTAATCCTCCAAAATTAATCATTTTCTTAACCCACCTTTCATCCAAATTAATTAGTTAATTAATTATTTTAATTAATTAATTAATCTACCAATCAATCCAATCACCCAGTCCTAATAAAAAGGAACTTCGGTTTTGTAAAATCCTCCGTCCAACAAAAGAAAAGGTATCGGCTTTTTCTTTTCACAACAAACCCAAACCAAATTAGCTAAATTAATCAATCTGATCAACCCCCTAAACCCCTCCACTTAATCATGGAACAAACTACGTGAGTTTTGATCCCCATTTTATGGGGTACGTAAGCACATTTGGAATTTAAATCCAAATCCTAATCATTCTCCTTTCCCCTTTTTAATTAACTTGAGGATGTTTTATTTTCTCCTTGCACTTATATTATACTCATGCATTAATTGTCATATAACATTTGTTATCCATGAAATTAATTTTTCAAAGTCAAATTAAACCTAAGAGCCAAATTTAGATTATTTAAAACCAAAAACCTAGTCCTCAAACTCAACCTGGTTCGAGATTAGTGATTTTATCCTTGGGTAAATTAATTAAAAATTAATGAATTGGAGTCAATTTGGGTTTTTCCCTTAAAGTTTTCCCAACTAAACAAAATTAAGGTGTCGACTCCCAAAAATCATTTTCAAAATCAAACATATCCAAACCCGAGGGTTCCATCATGAGTCTAAACCTGAATGAGCATCCCGATTTCCTCTAGTGAACTAGGCCAGTGCTCAAGCAAGGTCTCATACAAGCACATACTTGTTACCAAAAGAATTAGGAAATGGTCCCATAAAGTTGATGCCCAAACATCGAAAACCTCACTAACTAAAATTTCATTTTGGGGCATCTCATCACGAGACGAGATATTTCTAGTTCTTTGGCAACTATCACATCATTGCATAAACTCATAACTATCTTTAAACAAAGTGGGCCAATAGGAACCTGATTCTAAAACTTTTTGAGCAGTTCTATTGGCTCCCATATGACCCCTAGCTGGTCTAGCGTGGCAGTGATAAAGAATACTCACTATTTCAGGCCATGCCACGCAAAGCTGGATAAGAAAACTCTTTTGGGAGTTCCCTAGTAGCCAAATAGTCTGCAAAATCAACAAACCAATTTAGTTTAAAGTTAGTATTACTTAAAATACCTACCATGGCATACAGCTACTCATTGGGGAAGGTATCCGAAATTTCTCCCTCTGCAAGTTCCTCCAAATTGGGGTTCTTCAGGCAAGAAAGATGATCTATTGTAAGGTTTTTAGCTTCCTTTTTCTCTTGAATCTCTAAGTCCAACTCTTCAACCTTGGCTTCGCATCAGTTTTAGAAAACAAGTACTTCAAAGCTGAATGATCCATATACACTATCACTTTTGACAAGATCATGTATGATCGAAACTTGTCAAAAGTGAACACAACAGCCAACAACTCCTTCTCTGTGGTTGTGTAGTTTGCTTGGGCCTCATTCAAAGTTTTACTAGCATAGTATACCGGTTGAAAGTTCTTCTCCCTTCTTTGACCTAAAATGCCCCAACTGTAAAATCACTCGCATTACACATTAACTCGAATGGCAAATTCTAGTCAAGGGCCACCATGATTGGAGCATGAATTAGTTTCTCCTTGAGAGTGTTAAAGGACTTAAGACAATCCTCATCAAACATGAATTCCACATCCTTTTCAAGTAGCCTTATCAAAGGATGAGCAATTTTAGAGAAATCTTTTATGAATCTCCTATAGAAGCCTACATGTCCCAAAAAGCTTCTAATTACCTTAACAGATGTGAGAGGTGGTAGTTTCTCAATAGTCTCTATCTTAGCTCGGTCCACCTCAATTCCCTTTTTTGATATCTTGTGACCCAACACGATTCCTTCTTAAACCAAAAAATTACATTTCTCCTAGTTGAGCACTAGATTCATTTCCTCACATCTCACTAACACTCTCTCAAGATTCTCTAAACAACTATTGAATGAGTCACCATGAAAAGAAAAATCATCCATAAATACTTCCATTATGTCCTCAATCAACTCATCGAAGATTGCCATCATGCACCATTGAAAAGTGGTTGGCACATAACATAACCCGAATGGCATTCTCTGGTATGCAAATGTTCTGTAAGGACAATTGAAGGTTGTCTTCTCTTGGTCTTTTAGGGCAATAGGAATCTAAAAGTGGCCCAACAAACCATCCAAAAAATAATAGTACTTATGCCCAGACAACCTCTCCAATATTTGGTCGATGAAGGGTAGTGGAAAATGGTCCTTCTTATTGCATCATTCATCTTCCAGTAGTCAATGCAAACCCTCCATCCTGTGACTGCACTTGTAGGGATGAGTTGGTTGTTCTCATTAGGTACCACTGTCATCCCTCTTTCCTTCAGTACTACTTGAACCGGGCTCACCCAAGAGCTATCTAAAATTGGGTAAATGATCCCTGCATCAAGTAGCTTAATTACTTTAGCTTTCACCACCTCTTTCATCTTCGGGTTTAGCCTCCTTTGTGGTTGCACCACTAGCTTAAACTCATCCTCCATCAAGATCTTATAAGTGTAATAGGATGGACTAATACCCTTGATGTCTGCTATCTTCTAAGCTATCACCTTTTTGTGCTTTTTCAATAACTCAATAAGTTTAGCCTTTTGCTTGAAGGACAGACGAGCATTCAAAATAATTGGCAACTATCTCCCCTCTGCCAAATATCCATACTCAAGTTCTAAAACTAGTGGGTCCACTGTGGAGGGCTTCATCTTTTCTTCCTTGGCATTTCAATGGTCTCATATTCCCTATTCTTGCTTAGCTTGCTTGCCTCCAAATAAGCCAGTTGCTCTATTGCTTCTTGATCCTTAACATTTTCCTGCACCAAACATAACTCAAGGGGATCCTTGGAAACAATGTTAGTAACAAAATTGACGATTTCATGCTCAACAACATCATTACATGAATCCGTGTCATCAAGTGCAAGTGGGTGCTTTATGGCATTAGCACTATAAAAGAAAAATTTTTCACTCCCCACTCTCAAAGTCAATGTGCTGTCATGGACATCGATAACGGCATAGGCTGTATTTAAAAATGGCCTACCAAGGATAAGCGAAACATCCGCGTCTTCATCTATATCGATGATAACAAAATCATTGGGGAAAATGAAATATTTGACTTTTACCAACACATCCACTATGATACCACAAGGATAAACTACTGACTTATTGGCTAATTAAATTGTCATAAGTGTTGGTTTGGATTCTCTAATACCCAATTCCTTAAATACCTTGTACGGCATAACACTTATACTAGCCCCCAAGTCAGCTAAAGCACTTTCTATCTCAAGGTTACCTATGAAACATAGAATATTAAAACTACCAGGATCTTTTAATTTCTTAGGTAACTTTTTTGCAAAATTGTTGAACTCTTTTCCGACAAATGTACCAAAAACACTTCTTTAAGCTTTCTTTTATTAGAAAAGAGATCTTTCAAAAACTTGGCATATTTGGGAATTTGTGATAAAGCTTTAGCAAATGGAATATTAATATGAAGTTGCTTAAAAATTTGACAAACTTACCAAACTAGGCATCAATTTTATCCTTGTGAAAACGTGTAGGGTATGGCACTCAAGGTCGATACTCCTTGCCCATTGGGGTAGGCTCTTGTGTTGCTTTTTCTTTCTTTTTCTCCACTACTGCCTTCTCTCCTGATGCAACTTCCTTTTTAACTTCCTTAGCATTGGCATCTTGCGCCTCTCTCTCAACCACTTCTTCTTGGTTTTTTCTCAACAGCCCCCTCAACTTGCTTACTACTCCTCATAGTGATGCCTTGTAGTTGCTCTTTTAGATTTGCCTCGATGTTGCTAGGCAAACTACTTGAAGGTCTCTACTAAGGAGTTTGGCCATTTGCCCCACTTGATTCTCAAGATTATGGGTGGAAGCTTATTGATTCCTAAGGGCAGTTTCTGTTGCTTGAAATCTTATTTCAGAGGCAGCCATAAAATTTTCCATCATGTCCTCTAAGTTGCTTTTTCTAGGAGGAGCTGGTTGAGGCTAAGGAGCTTGGAATCCCATATTTTATTATTGAAATCCTAGTGGAGGTCTTGTGGCATTTTGGTTGCCCTATGAGAAATTTGGATGATTTCTCCACCCCGGATTATATGTGTTGCTGTAGGGGTTATTTTGCTGTCTTTAAGGTGTTTCCCACATATTCATCTTGCTTCGTCTTGGAAAAATTGTTACCACTTTGGCAATCATGATTTTGTGGTCACCTCTAAACAAATCACATGACATCACCTAGACTGTTTTCCTTGAAAAGGAAGCTAAAGAATCAATTTTCTTATTCATCACCTCCAATTGTACTGTAAAAGCTATAACAGGGTCTAGCTGATGTGAACCACCTATTCTTAATCTTTCTTGTTCCCTTGGTACTTGCCACTGATAGTTATTTAAAGCCATGTCTTCAATAAAATCCCTTGCTTGTTCAAGAGTCTTGCTATTAAAAGAACCACCAACTACAGCATCTATGGCTTGCTTGCTTGTGTAATTAAAACCATTGTAAAACATTTGAATTACAACCATAGTGGAAGCCCATGATGTGGACACTTCCTTAGTAAATCCTTATATCTTTCCTAACCATCATACAATGTCTCGCCATCTTGTTGTAGGAATGATGAGATGTCATTTCTAAACTTTGCTATCTTTGAGGGTGGGAAGTACTTTTCCAAGAACTTCTTAGCCAAATAGTCCTAAGTAGTGAAGAGACTAGGTGGAAAAGACTTAAGCCATTTTTTAGGCCACTTCGCAAAAGAGAAAGGGAACAATCATAACCATATGGTGCCATCTAATGCTCCATTGATCTTAAGAGTGTCACAAATCTCCAAGAAATTCTCCAAGTGATTGTTAGGATCCTCATCAGGGAATCCATCAAATTGGTAGTGTTGCCGTATCATTTGTATGAAATTCAACTTGATTTTGAAGTTGTTGTTCATCATTGCCAGTCTCCTAATGCTTAACTCAGTCCCTTAAAGAGTGGGTCAACCAAATTCTAGCATTGTTCTTAGTTCATTGTCCTCCATTATCTATATTTCCTCCTCTTCACTTACTTCAGTAGATGCTTCAGAATTCTCTGCCTCCTTCACCAAAGCTATTTCCTATTTCTCTTTTTTTTTTTTTATTCCTTAGTGTTTTTTCTAGCTCTGGCTCAAAGGCAAGTATTTCAGAAGAACTCACTCTTGTCATGCAAATAGAAGAGTTCCTGAAATGACAGTAGACAAACTAGAACAAATGCTTAAAAACATGAAAACAAAAACTAAATCAACAATCTCAATTTTATTGCTAGTATTGAGAACCGTTGTCCCTGGCAGTGGTGCCAAAAACTTGTTACATATTCTGCAAGTGTACAGATTGTATAAGTAATATAATGATGAGTAGAATTATCATTCCACTGGGAACAAGGACAAATACTAGTTCAAATGTTGACTGCTATCTAGTTAATCAAAAGTTTGAGTAATGTTTAAATTAAAATAACTAAACTAGATTAAAAACTTTAATTAAGATAATATAAAAGAATTGTAAGAGAAGAATTAATGGTAGAAGCTACCGAGGTATTTAAATCCTCCTAGACCCCATGTGTATTTCATGAATGGAAACTCAACTAAACCAAACATCAAATTAAATTGGCATTCCACTAAGTTAGATTGAAACCTCTATCAAGCGTTCAATCCCTAATTACTATGTATTACAAAAGGAATATTTTCTCAATTTATAATCAAATGGAAAAAGCATTAATGTCAAGGAATCATAAACCAAAGAATCTTGTAGGTCTATCTTTAGTGCCCCAATCAATTCTCAACCTTTATGAGTGGTCAATTCTAACTAAGCTTTCTCAAGTCAATTAGTAAGAAAACTGGTTCCAATTATCAAGCATGTAATTGACAATTAGAAATAACAAATACAAATCATAAAGATAAATCTATCCTAATGAATGATTTAAATGATTAAAAACCCATTCAATCCATACAAAGTAATCTAAGATTCATCAAATACCCAGATATGACAAATTTAGTTCATAACGAAAAGTAACAAGAATAAAAGATAACAGATAAAGAAATCAAGCAATCCATAATGGATAAATGATAATCCAAATTCGAATCTTCAATCCTTGACTTGAAACATGAGGGACTTCAATCTTCATCTTCTATTTTCACTACAAAACCTTAATTTTTCCTTAGAGAAACTGCCTCCAATTGATAGATTTTAGATCCTTAAATTCTTGTACAAAAATTTCTTATATACTCTAACAGAGTCGCTGCCACACCCAACCCCATGCCCATGGCCTTAGGAGTGGGAACGGCCAAAAACACTTTTGGCTTGTCAAAATCAGGCAAAAACTTTTCTTCTTGCCCCACGGGCACACCCAAACCCATGACTCTAGGCGTAGGAACAAAGCAATTAGGCAAAATCAGGCAGAAGCCTTTTTTCTTATCCTATGGGCACACCCATGCTGGGCATGGGAACGAGACCATTACGTGAAAATAGGTAGTAGCCTTTCTTTGTGTCCCACGGGCACACCCACACCCATGGGCTTAGGTGTGGCCCGAGATCTACTTTGCTTCTGCCTCTTCAAAATGCTCCATCTTTTAACCAAACTCTATCATTCTTTTGTATTATCATCTCATGGCATGTTAAACACAAGGTTTCTAAAAAGGACTGAGAACAACACTAAAACAAACAAATCAAACTTAATTTTAAGCATAAATCATGATAAATGAGGAGATAAAATGTAAGCATTCATGTACTTATCAATTTAATATTGGTTCATTTGGCTAATCTGTGTACAAAATTTTCATTTCATTCAATAGCCCTAGATTAACTAAGTTTATGTATTTCTATGACTATAGATTGCCTTTTCTAAATTGGGAGATGGGGAAACGAAAATATACATAGTCTTTGTTGGTCGCATTCTTGGCATATATTTTAATTGTGAAAGTTGCAAAGCTAAAGTTATAGGATTTCCTAATTCTATATACTGTAAGTTTGATGATATAGATGAGGCTTTATCTGCTTATGCAAAATTTATTGCAAAGCAAGATTGGTATTCTGAGGTATTCAATTCTTGGGACATTATTTCGGTTTTCTAATGCTATCTTATGCTCATTTTGATGTAATTTATAACTTTGTTTGAACATATAGAATCATATCTACAAGTGTCAATGTTGCAGCAATGGTATTAAATTCGAAATTTCTACACCTCGGAAAACCATAGGATGTCATTATTATAATTGTAAAAATGTGGTAAGTTCACTCAATATTTGGTGTTTTTTTAAATGCTTCAAATCATATTATTTCTTGGGATTAAGAGTTTGATTTATTAGAAAGATGTTGATGTGATTTAACCTTAATTTATGTAAAGGGTTGCAATCATTTTGAATGGGTAGAATATATGTGAAACCAAAAGGTATACCATCATATTTTCAAGTCACAATAATATATATACATTTTTTTTCTTTATCAGATTGTACAGGACATAAAATTATTACAATTATAATAATGACGTCCTATGGTTTTTTGAGATAGGGAAATCTCTAAATCAATCAATGCAAATTGATTGGAATTTCTTTATTAGATTATACATGACATAAAATTATTTATTTTATTCATGTTTGTATGCAAAATATTAAACACACTAATATAGGCTTGTGAATTCTACTATGTGTTTTTTATGAGACAATTAGAATTTTTAGCATAATAGATGGTTTCATTTTTTTTTCTCTATATTAAGTTAGAGAAAAATAAGACATACATAGTCTTTGTTGGGTGAATGCCTAGCTTTTACGAAGATTAGGAAAGTTGCCAAGCTGAAGTTATTAGATATCCCAAATCTGTATATTGTAAGCTTAATGATATAGATAAGGCTATAGCTATGCATGCAAAATTTATTGCAGACAAAGATTGGTGTTCTAAGGTAAATAATCCTTTCAGTTATAATCATAATATATTATATGATTTGGTAGGAACCCAATGTCATATAGCATTATTGTGTCAATTGTAGAATCCAGCATACGTATGTCCTTATTGTGAATAGTGTATTAAGTTCGAAATATCCAATTCCAGAAAAATAATAGGCCTTCATTATTATAAATGTACAAATGTAGTAAGTGCAATATTTTATTTCATTCCATACTTACCATTGTAGAATAATCTTCAATATATGATATAATTGTTAACTAACCTTATATATTGAATTTCCCCAAGGGATGCAGTCATTTTGTTTAGGTGAAAGATTTAAGGGTGGAAACAGTAAGTTTTTATAGATATAAAAACACGAGGTGTTAATATTTGAATTAACATAAATGTAAGTTGATGTTTGTTGTCTGTAGGTTGGAGACAAAATTAGTACCTCCCATCCATTTGACTCTATCTATGATAATACATATGAAACATTGGCTTTAAGATTTACAAGACTTAGGGTTTAACCTGTACTTGACGCTTTCAGAAAGGTATTAAGAAATGATGAACTTACCTTAGTTTGCAGGTTGCATAGGGACAACAATAGTAATCAGGTTTAGAAAGTTAATGATAAAATGGATTTATTGCAGTTGCATTGAGACAAAATTTATAAATAATAATAGATTTGAATGCACGTCAAGTGAGTTAAATGTATTCTTATCAATGGTATGTTTATATTTAGCTTTCGTGAATGTGTAAAATGACAACTAACCTGCAAAATGAAATATGAGAGGACAAGAAACTTTTAAATATTGTTTCTATTTTCAAACAAATTACCTAGTGTATCACAATTAGGTGAATAATATTATTCAAGCAATGCTCGAAAACTATTCACTCATTGAAGCAGACGTTTTGAAAACATGGGCCACCTATTACAATTGGAATAAAAAGTACATAAATGCAAGAATAAAGTAGAATATCTAAGAACAAACTGCACATTATAAAGTATAAATTTACTTTCATGTTATTTAAAAGTTATTGTAATATATGTGGCAGTTTAATAAAAATTCCGATGTGATGACAAAATTAAGTTGTAAATGTTGCCAAACTTAATATAGGAACAAAAGATGATTTCATGATATATAAAAATCTAATATAAATGTCCTATAATGTATATGGTTGATGAGTAGCTAAATTTTTTTATCATCTTAAATTACATTGGGAGCATACATTATTCATACATAGGCCACAAAGTGATAAAATTCATTTTTATGAGCGCTGTGATAGGTAATATTTTGCTCCGCAGGAATAAAATATTCAATAATATATGTATCAACATCTGCAATTTAAATATTGGCATTACTATATTCATCCTATGGTTATGTTTTGTCTAATATGATTCAAAAATTCTCATACATTAAATTTGCCGTTACCACAGTAGCATATTCTGAAAGTTTACTAACCACATGCATCATAAATATTTTAAAAATTAAGAGTTTAATGCCCTTTAAACCTATATATATATATATATATATATATATATATATATATATATATATATATATATATACACAATATTAAAATGAGGCACTGATTATAAATGGCCATAAAATAAATATTCAAAAGATCTACCATTCAGTATATACAAAATATAAATAATTACAATGAGGGCATAATTTATAATTTCTATCACATTGCTGAACACATGATGCTCTCTTTAACTTCATTCAATTTGTGCTTCAATATCTTCAAGACAATATGCTCTTGTATTTTTGCACTAGATGCCTGGTTGGCAATAAGGAAAACCATTATCGATTATTGCCACATATAGATTTCCAAAAAAGAAAAAAATATTTAACTTGATAATAACATATTAGCCATAGATAAAATATATATAACAAAGACAAAAACAAGTAATAATACAATTGCAAAAGTATATGTAGTACATGCTGATGTGTTATTTTTCATTTTATAATATAATGGGAAAACATCCACTATACAATTGTATAAAAGCAAAGAATACACACGAGTATAACCTGAGATGGAAAAGCAGATGTCTACCATCCATTCTAGTAATCTATTCCAATGATCATATAGATAGCACAACTAAATCTGCATAATAAATAAATTTAACATAAATATCTAATAAACAAAATAACCATACAAAAAAGTGTGAGAAATAATGGCAAGTGTAAGGAATGTGCCATATGAACAAATATGCAAACAAATAAAAATACAAATATGAAATATAGGAAAATTGTAGTGATGGAATTTTATTACATATCATTTTGGTTGCTCATGCCATCATCTATGCAGCTCCAACCGAAGCAATCAAAACCAAAAGAGGCATCATATTCCTTGAACATCCTTTCCACTCTTGCCTTTTGATCAATCAACAAAAATATGATATTATGTTACATCGCTGTAAATATGAAAATTTAGGATATATATCAAATCATGCTAAATACTTAATGGCATATAAAATATAATCAGATGGAGCCAAAAAATGATAGTAATAAGATTAAAGGAAATACCATTCTTGGAAGCATATTGGTAACGGCGGACTAATCAAGCATGGAATTAATGGAGAAAATTGTTTACTCCTAGAGACTAAAGCAAAATGCTGTCCAGTGGTCTTTGTACAAAGCAGGGACAAAAATTGTGTAAACATTAAAAAATATATATATTTCTTAATAAATAGTACTTTGTATTGGATAAGGTTAGAAAACAAAAAAGAATCATTACTATTATGTTTATTTGATGTCATCCCAAAGTGGTATGTGCTAGACATGATCCATGAGTATCACATATGGGAAATTTTACAGGTTAAAAAAATAGTACATCGATAGATGGTGAGACATACCATACTATAGTCTCGTATGTCAAAACCTATATGCTAGTTTAAATCATCCAATTCAGCCACCACACTCTTTATAACTTCAACATCCCCATAAGACAAAATTGGAGAAAGGTTATTATTTAGCAACCTTATCTGATTGTCATTAGAATTTCGAGATTAAAAACACATATACATACTAATATACACCAACGCAAAGGTACTTTATGTAATTAAATAATGGATAAGGTATATAACTTTAAACTTATATATTACTTACCATGAAATGTGGACTAATCACATATCGCCTAATAGGTGGGGTCTAACTGATGCCATCCATAGTTAAAAACTTTGCAACTTCATGCATAATCTGAAAGGTAAGTGGGACAATTGAAATCAATACATATAGAAATAAATAAAATTAGGTTATTTTTCATTAAAATTATAATAGTCAGGCTATCCTCGGGTTATCTATATTGGAATTTTAAGAAAAAATAATATTAATATGGTGAGTAATAAAATAATGAACATGATTAGAAACTTTATATCATGTGCCTAGCAAGCTCTTCAATTCAGTCCATTTCAAGAAATAACCCTCCACATAAAAACAATATGTCCTGAAATATAGTAGATTAATGAATTGAGATAACATTATTATTTCTTTCCAGGCAAATCCGTGGAATGTATTTTATTATAATTTAGTTTGAACAGCAAGTTTAATGTGAATGAGAAACTTACTAATCCTTTTTGGAACTCTTATAAACCCAATGCAACAGCTTTTGGTCAATTTGGGCATTATCTAACTTAAGAGTAGATGATGCAGGTCTGACAAATGGGGAAGGTGTTCGAGTACTCTATCTTGTTTGTCATCATGGCCTGCTATTTTCTTTCTTACTTCTATAAACTTTCAGTGAATGACTGATATAATGGACTAACCAAATTTATATTTTAAATTCATAAACAAATGTGACAAATGGACAATATAAATTAATGAACAAGTGTACATTCAGATGTATATGGAAATAGCAATACCAATTAGGTTGAATGAATATGGTCAATGTACGAAAAGTAGAAGTATTAAATTAAATAAGTTACGCACCTTTCTATAGTACTTGTAATATGATTGGATAGAATAAGATTGCCTTCACCTGAATAAATGCAATAAAAAAATTGTTATTGAATTAGTATCAACACCTTATTGTAACATTTGGGTATATGCAAATACTTTGTACCACATCTATATTATATGTGTTAGATGATATAAAGATATTTTGGTCTTTCCATTTTCTTAGGCCTAAAACTATATGGCCAAATATAACTTCATCACTAGCAATCGCATAGTCCTCTCTAGAAGAAAGCATTTTTCCATCTCCCTCATATGCAGTAAAAGCTGCATTATGGATAAGATAGTATGCATATCACTATATGACTTATACAATACAAGGAAGATCATAATAAAATCAATGTTGATATATTAGTGTTCTTGATGTACAGATTGGATAGTGTCATTTTCATCACCAGATTTGAATTTTTATTTTGAATTTTTTACTATACAATTGCGTAAGTATAGCAACACTATAAGCATAAATATATTGTTGCCAAAGCAATAAACAACAGAAATATATAAGGAAAATGATAGTGGAGGACATTTACCATGATGTACATAGTTGCTAAAGGGATCTTTTAAAACTATAACCCTTTCCTCATCAACATGTGGAGCAGAAGCTTCTTTATCAATGCATCCAGCAGCTTGTAAAACATTAATACTATCGTCAGCATGAGGGGAACCAACATCATCTGAAGCCACAACAATATCTACGTCCCCCTCACAATCATCTTCATATGCACATCGATGATTTGATTGATTCCTTTCATCACAAGTGTCATGTACGCTGTCTTGTGTAGATGCATTGTAAGCTACATTTTGATCTTTACTCCATCTTCTTATGGAAGTTGATGGATAACTTCCACCTTTGGTATCACCTTCATTCACCAACTACACACATTATAATAATCAAATCAACATTAAAAATGGGTATGTAATTGGTATAACTAAAAAATAAAAATTTAAGTTCTATATCGAACATTAGGGGTATAATGGTGACCAAACTAAATAAATAAAATTTATATTTTCCTTATGTGACAAGTAAATATTACTAACCTCCTTTTGTAGATTACACAAATGAGAAATCCTAATATCCTCCTAATATGCTCACACTGCAAGCATAGGGTGGGGCTTACCATATTGAATGAACAAAGTCTTATCATTAGAATTACAAAAATTAGTTTAAATTATAGATTAATATAACATATGCAACTAATATTATAAACTTATGTATTTAATATTTATGATCAATAAAAAGAGTGAAGGTGAGACAAGAAACAAGTAATGTTACCCGGCCATGTCCATATGTGCCATTAAACCCGATATCTCTCTTAATGACTAAGTGGAAATTGTCATTATCCCATACTATAATCTGCGAGCTGAAGTCCCACTTAATTGGTCTCCCTGTATCGATATGATCTTGGTATATCAACTAAAAACATGTATAAGTATAGCCAAATTAATACCTAAAAAAACATAATTTATAAATAGTGTAAGTATACTTTGAACATACATACATACATACATATATATATATATATATATATATATATATATATATATATATATATATATATATATATATATATATATTTATATATATATATATATATATATACACATAAAATAAATTGCAGCAATGTATTAATTAAATTTTGAAAAATACATATATAAAATTCAACTTAAGCAAGACAATCAAGTATATTAAAATGTTATAGGATACATACCGGAAGTACTAGCAAACAATCACCCATTCCACTTGAAGTTCCACTTCGACTAGTAGATTGCTCGTAGCTTCTAACACCACTGTTCAACCAATCAAGCACATAGGAACCCCAGTTGTAATATGGGACTCTCGTGACATTAGAGATAGCAACTAAATGCTTTGAGCTAAAATATATGCTCTGACATGGGCACAGTAGAACTCTAAGTGTGAATAATAAGAAGTGACATTGAAATGTTTCCTTATCAGCAGCAGAAATCATCTTCTATAATACTAACTCAGTGCAAAGATTCTTTGCTGACCTGTAATCCAAAAGAAGTGCATGATGAAGCTCTTGATTAACCTTCTTTGGTGGTGGATCTACATCATGCATTGATAGGAGTCCAAGTATCCACTCAATAATCCCATCTGTAATTCTAACAATGATGTCATCTCATATTTTTAGGTTATTTGTTTGTGGATCATACTTCTCTATTAGCCAAAAGAAGATTCCACAATCACATATGAGCTTTGACACACATAAGAGCTCACCAAATCCAATGTAAAAAATCTACTACTTATGATGTATCTTCAATTTCTCAACCATATCAGCAAAAGCCGATGGGGCTACCCCTTATAGCTTGACTCTGATATAAAATGTAATTAGGGAAAAAAAATAAAACAATATTACTTTTAACATGTTAAATAGTGATTCGATATTACAATATTGAATATACGTTTGGAAAAAAATTTAAATAATAAGTAAAAATTAACCTGCAACTAGAATAAAATGTGAAGAAAATAACTAAATTTTTCTATTGTAAATTGGGAAAAATAAATAAAATGGAAAGTCCAACCAAATACGATATCGTTAAATATTCATACATACACATAAAATTCATTTATCATCAAAAATTGCAGAACACATGTAACAATTAAAATATTACATACCCTTTTCCTAGTATCAGCCTAACCATGACTGACTCCTGTATGTGAATCAGATAATACATCATCATTGGTTGCATTATCAACAACATTATTGCCTTTTTTACTAGCAACTTTATGTTGGGAAGCTAAAGTTGCATTTTTTCTCCTCTTATTAGGATGAACCATATTCCTATGTTAATTAGATATTATTGGATGGCTTAAAAACACATAATAATCATAGGTTATTCGTCAAAGAAATATTTAACATAAACATAAAAAAAATATGAGGATGACAAGTACCACAAAAACATATTGTTATTAGAAGTTTTCATCTTTTATTTCTTTTAACAAATTCCATTAGCCAAATAAGTTCAAGCATCATATCATCACAAGTTGTAGAACCCAACACAACAAGTAACAAAAAGAATTTAAAGGGAAAGAAATAAAAATTAAGTAGATTTGTAGGTTGTTATTTGCATTTAGGTCTAAAGGAAGTTGGCCGTCATTCACAAGTAGTTAAAAACTAGATAAATGACAATATATGATGATAGATAACTTTGATGGACAATAATGTTTTAAAATGACAACTTCAGGAAAACAAAATAGAGTTCTCATATTAGGAAATTGCATTTTTATAAGTTTTTTCCCCTTTCTACAACTAAGAAATGAGAATAATTATTGAAAAGAGAGTTATATCACTATGGATTCTTCTAAATTGGAGAATTATATAACCATTTAATATAATAATCACACTTATTCTCATAAATGTTTCTATTTAGGAAGCTTATTCTCGTAGATGTTTCTATTTGGGAAGTATTTTTCCTCATTCCCTTTACATAAAATAAGAGTGATTTACCATGAAGAAGAGTAGCATGCCAAATGCACAAACTATTACCAAAAACCTTAAGACTGCAAAATCAAGTTTCAAAATTCCAAAATTCTAACAAAATGAGAGGAAAGTATAGGAGGGAAACTCGCAAGCGAATATTTTAGAAGTGCTCCTGGGCATCAATCATGGTGAAAGCACGATCACGCTTGGAGCAGATTTCCCTTCTTTGGGCAAAAGGTGGTCTTGGTAGGGAGGATGTAGTACAAGGATATAAGCATATTTTCTCTAGTCTTTGGGCCAGTATTTTATTAGGGTCTAAGCCCACTGTTTAAAACCTTTGTATAAGTGTGTTTTTCTTGGACTATAAGTCTTGTTATAATCCTTTAGACTTCGATTTCTCCTACCGCATTTTGTATTGTACCTTTGTGGGATTTAAACCCCATTAATATTAACAATTAACAATTAAAAGGTATAGCATGATGAAAAAATAGTATATTGTGCCATGAAAGTATGTTGCTTATATGGTTTATAAGGAAATGTCTAATAAAATTAAATTTTGTGTCATCCACCTCATGTGAAGATGAGAATATATTAAAGTAATAAAACAACAGAAACTGTAGTAGCCAACTAGTATTGTTGCCAAATAACTTTGCCCTTTGTGAGGTCTCGCCCAAGCACCGACCCGGTCCACTAGAGGGAACCGAGATGCTCATTCGGGTTTAGACTCACGATGGAATCCTCGGGTTCGAATTTAGTTGATTTTGAAAATGATTTTTAGGAGTCGCCACCCTAATTTATTTTAAATGGGAAAAATTAAGGAAAAACCCAGTTGACTTCAATTTATTAATTTTTCAATTAATTTACCCAAGGATAAAAATCACTAATCTCAAACCAGATTGAGTTCGGGGACTAGGTTTTTGGTTTTAAATAATCTAAATTTGGCTCTTAAGTTTAATTTGACTTAAAAATTGGATTTCATGAATGACATTTATAAGATGATGTTAAAGAAAATGCATGAATATGGAAAAATATGAATGAATGGTGAAAATAAAATATTTATAAATTAATTAAAAAAAGGGAAAAGAGATTGATTGGGATTTGGATTTGAGGTATGGATTTAGATTCCAAACGTGCCTACATACCCCATTGAATGGGGATCAAAACCTACGTAGTTCGTTCCACTGTTAAGTGGAGGGGTTTGATCATATTGATTTTGGTTTGGGTGTGTTGAAAGTGAGGAAAAAGGCTGATACCTTGACCTTTGGTGGGCGAAGGGTTTTACCGGACCGAAATTCCATTTTATCAAGACCGGGAGATTGGACGGATTGAAAGATTAATTAATTAATTAAAATGATTAATTAATTAATATGATGAAAAGGATGGATGAATTAATTAATTAAAAAGATTAATTACTTAATTTGAATGAAAGGTGGATTAAGAAAAATGATTAATTTGATTTTTTAAAAAAGGAATGATTTTTGAAAAAAGAGTGATTAATTAAAAAAATTAGCTAATT
Source organism: Reutealis trisperma (assembly GCA_947687605.1). Classification (NCBI taxonomy): domain Eukaryota; kingdom Viridiplantae; phylum Streptophyta; class Magnoliopsida; order Malpighiales; family Euphorbiaceae; genus Reutealis; species Reutealis trisperma. The sequence continues at coordinate 163,464 of CANTUT010001088.1, forward strand.
AAAAAGATTAATTAACTTCGTTAGGGTGAAGTAATTAATTAATTAAAAAGATTAATTAATTAATTAGAGAGTGATTGGAGGGAGAAGAAGAGAGGAATTTGAGGATAACCATCTACTCAAACTCAAGGATGTCTTAAAATGAGGGAATGGGAGCCTATTTATAGGCAAATGGGTGGAGGGTTGTTTAAGTAATAGAAATATGAAAAGACCAAAATGATGGGGTCAGAAAATGGCTAATAACTGGACAAAGAGGGGTAAAAAGGTCATTTTACGCATGTGGGGCCCACTGGAGCAGAATGGGGTGTGCCCTGGCGCGGTGCCGCACCAGGCCTGTGCGGTGCCGTGTCATGCCTTTGCGGCGTGCCGCAAAGGGGCGGTGCGGTACTGCACAGACCTGACGCGGTGTCGCACGGCTCCCGTGCGGCACGCCACGTGGCATGGCACGCTTCCCAAGGTTTTTTTTTTTTTTTTAGAGATTGGTTGTTGGCATGGAGTTTGAGAAATTTGGATGCCTAGTGGCAATGTGAATGAAGTCTAAAAAAAAAACTTCTTTCCGGGACCACCGTAATAGCTCCACGCAATGAGTTAAATTCAGCAGGTGCTAAGGCTGCGATTGGATGCTGAGGGTGTAAAATTAAGGGTTCACACCCTTATGATTTGTTTGGGAGTTTTGGTTTTTATAATTTATTAACTTTGCAAACAAGTTGTAAAACAAAAATATAAATTCATGGTCATAACCTAGCTCTATGGCATCTAGTAGTTCACCATTATTTCAAGTACACTATTATCTCTATATATCATAAAAAATGTATTGTCAAAGCTCAAATGAATATCTAAGAAAATTAAATATCTCTTACTATCACTGTAACAACCCACACCCACCCTAGGAATTTTCGTGATAAATTGCTTAATTTAGAACTAATAAGGTTAAGTGTGTGCTTGTGTAAAAATTAGTGATCTAAGAGATTGATGAGTATGTGGCATATTAAATTAATTTTAATATGCATAATATGTGTTGCTATTGTGAAATAAATGATTTACATGAAGTGCATTTGCATAAAAGAATTTAATTTAAATAAAATGAATTTTCATGCATAAGACAATTTTTAAGCATAAAATAATTTTATGGGTATTTTTAAAATATTTTAAAATAAATATTTTTGAGGGAAATGTTCCAAAATTAATAAGAAAAATATTATTTTTATTTTAATTCTTATTCAGCCGAAAATTTAAAGGAAAAGCCCAAATACCCAAAAGCCCACTACACCAAAATCCTCCTAACCTAATTCATTAAGGGTATTAGTGGAAATTCCACTCGAACCCTAATATTTATTCTAAATTTCAGCCAAACCAACAGCCATTCTCTTATTCTTTCTGTATCTTGGCAGAAAATTCTCTCAAAATATTTCTCCCCACCGAAATATTGAAAACACCTTACCGTTTCGCGATTTCGTGACTGTAATCATAAGTTTTTATTCTCTTTCGATTTCTAAATTGATTTCTATGAAATAAATTATGAAAAAATTATTTTAAACTGTTTGATTACTGATTTCTATAGATTCAATTCTGTTTGAGTGAATTTTTGGGAGAGAAAAATTATTTTCTACCGTAAACACAATTCTTTCCGCAAGATTTCTCCAAAGGTGAATTCTATAACTTAAAATCACAATTTTTATGCATAAACATCATTGGGGGGGGGGGGGTGTGGGTGGGGGGGTGGTTATTTGTACTTGGTTATAATCTAAACTGGTTTTTGATTTGTTTTGATGAAAAATATTGGATTAAATAATATTTCTGTGATGACCGAAAAGTATCGAAAAATAAAGGAATTCAAGGTTTTCGTGTTAGAACTTGAAAGTTGGAAATTTTAATTCATGCATGGTCATATGGCTGCCGATTTGTATGAATAAGTATGCTAATATGATATTTGTTTTGTTTAGATAAAAAATAATGATTTGAATCGTGTGTCTATTTATCGCTGAAATGAACGATATACGCGGAAACTCATGATTTTTCACCTAAGCCTTTGAACTTGGAATTTTTTTGTATAAACCCTATCTATGGCTGCCGATTCATGAAGGAATATGTTCTAAACTGATATTTTCTATGATTGAATGAAAAATAATGGTTTAAACAACCCATTTGCATATTTCTGAAATGACCGAAAAATACCGAAAACAAGAAAACTTATGGTTTTGTGTTCTATAATGCAAAAGGTCAAATTTTTATATATTAATAACACCAATGGTGGCTGATTCTTATGGATTTAAATTCTAAAATGATTTTTTATGTTTACATGAAAAATCTTGGTTCAAACCATGTGTCTACATATTTCTAAAATAGACGGAAGTACGAAAAGAAGAAGAATTTGGTTTTTACCTTAATGATGCATTCGGCCTATATGAACAATTTTGTCCCAATGATTATAAATTTTATGGGATGTGTTTTGATGATTGTTGACATGTATGTATGTATAATAAATGATAAAATTGCATGTTAATTGAAGGTATGATCCTAGATAAGCTTAATGCATTTTGGTATACTTAAGGTACCTAAACCTTATATTGTGATTAGAATGCAAATGTGATTGGGAAATATGGAACTAGATGTTATGATGAATTGATGATGAACATATGATTATGAGTTAATGAAGTGAAAGGGATCATAAAAGTTAAGCATGACACATGAAAGATTAATTGTCAAGTTGACATGTATGGAAGTGTGAAGTGAACTAAGTTAATTGTTAAAGTGAATTGATATTCAGGTAATAATATGGTGATGACCTTAAAAAGGTATTGATATGATTACAATATGTTTTCATGTGAGCTTATAAGGCCTAAGTATGCAAAACTTTTAAAGTCAACGTGTTATATGCAAGTGATGAGTACACCTATATGTGAACTCTAAGTGTATGTGTATGCTATATGTGAATGGGGTAGTTATGGGATAGGAGCATCATGAGTAAATAAATACTAAGTATTAAATCAAATATTATATTAGAGTTTGAGGAGCTTTAGAAGTGCAAAAGGGACTACGTGTACTAGGAGCAAAGGAACCCCAAGGTGAGTAAACACTATGTTCATATTACAAGTGCAAGTAACATTTTGTTATGTTACGAATATGTGATGAAATGCTATGTGAACCTTTGTGATCTTTGAAACCCAAGTTTCTTTCTATTTTAAATATTATTATATGATTTCTTTGTCAAGCTTGGGTTGCCAAAGGACATTTGGTCCAAAACTATTTTACTATCCAATGAGAAATTCTTGTGATTAACACCCTAACTTGTATTCTTTATGAAACTACACTTTCATTGTATCATGGTTTAAAAGCTAAACCACTATTGTTATTAAAATATATGTTATTGTTGCCTTATATGATATTGTTAATTGTGATTACCATTAGCTCTAGCTATGGTACCTTTTACCCTTTATGCAGAATCCTCGTGCCGATGCAGGTAATCATCGGAACCTGTGCACACGGTCTTAACCCGATGGATAGGGGTAGTGTATCCACCTTAGCTTGAAGGGGCAGTTCTAGCTATAGGGCCTGATCAGCTTCACACCATTTACGTGATAGGAGTTGGAATTTAGTATAAGGGCACCTCTCCTCTATGTGTTCGAGTGATAAAGCAATAGCCTTCACTCATTATGTGCTATAAGTGTGATTTCTGCAAACTTGCCAAATTGAACCCTTGCTAAATTGCAACTTGATTCATGAATTATAAATCATGAACTATGTGTATAACCTATGTGTTTCCTTTAAAAGGAATATGTGATAATGTAGGTGCCTTTTCGTTTACTCATTGAGATCATCTATCTCACCCTTTTTCCTTGTGTGGTTCCAGGTGAGCAAATGTGAGGAGGCAAGGTGATGACTCAAGCATTCTACTTCGCTTGGGGAATTCCTTGTCCAAGTTAGCAATAATACAATTTTTATGAAGTCTTGTCATTAGATGCTCCGGGAATGTTGATTGATACTTATCAAGATATATTATTTTCCTTATGGATTTTATATGTAATGATTTATTTTAAGTCTTCCACAAATTATGGTATTCATCTAAATATTTTAAATGAGGTAATGAAAGTGGTTTGGTAAGATCTTAGGCATGATTTGTTTATATGTAAGTGGATTCTATGGGCGTGGGTGACCTTACGTCTCCCCATGTTCGAGGACCGTCATATCTCTAAGATTGGGATGTGACAAAGGTGGTATCAGAGTCGTAGTTTTTTTAAAAAGTCTAGTTTAGGTTTGCTTTATATGAGTTGCTTAAGTAAAATCCTGGTGCATAGGAATTTTCCTGTCATGTCACTTGCAGTCTATCGCTAGCATAGTTTCACAAAATCCTAGTAGATTTTAGTAATCCTTGTTATTGTTTGCTTGCCTTACAATTCTTCTGACAGATGACCAAGAAGATTACACTTGCTCGAGGACCGCGACCCAAAGCACCCCGTGTGACCTGTAAGAGGACTTGGCTGGAGATGTTTGAGAAAGTCGTAACTGTGATTCGCCCTATAAAAGAGAAGACCCCCGACAAAGAGGAGGACCCTAAGGAGCGCTTAGATCCTGATTGGGTATATAGTAAAGTTCAAAAATTGGAGGATAACTATTCATACTTGAAGGAGGAAAACCGACATCTTAAGGTCATAATTCATACACTAAGAGAGGATATGGAGCAACTCAAATTAGGGATTGTTGAGCATAGGGGTATATATATATATATATATATATATATATATATATATATATATATATATATATATATATATAGTGAGGTCTGCATCTTCAACTAATCGCCATCAAGATAGAGATCTTCTTTGCTACCGATGTGGCAGTAATGGCCATGTCGCTCTTGATTGCTCTGAAGGTGGACACGATAATTAGGTCAAGTAGATATGATGATAGACATAACGGCATAGCACTTTATATGATATGAATGATTTTCCTTGATTGCCTAGTTACCTAGGATGAGATGATTTCCTTCATTATTATGCTATAGTGTGATATTATGAGATATATGCTATATGATTATGATATGTGATATGTGAAAAACTATGTGATATGCGATTCATACATGACATATGCTTAGTGATGTCACATGGTAAATGCATGATAATGTGTGCTAGGATAAGGGGGAGGTTAAATGGGTTAGGATAGGGGATTAGTACTAAATTCCTTTATTATGGTAGACAGAATGCCTCCTAAGAAGAAGGTTTGCACAGTCGCCCAATCCGTTAGGGCTAACGATGATGTTATATCAGACACCGCAGCGAATGCTGCCTCTCACCTATACGGTCAAAAGAAAGATCTAACTTGAGGGCGCTGACTGTAGGCTCTGGTGAGCAAGCGTCTTCACAAGAAGTGCACGCCATGTATGAAGAAATGAGAGATTTGCGCAAGGAACTAGACGAGCTACAAGCTCAAAGGCGAGAAGCACCACCAACTCAAGAAAAGAATGGAGTTATGCCACCTGTGATAGCGACACCTGCTCGGAGAGAGAGGAAATAGCTACTTGATGAGGGAATGACCATGGCAGAGTTTAAGAAGCTGCAACCACCTACCTTTTGTGGTGAGGAAGGAGATGACCCTCACAAATTTTTGGATGAGATGGATAAGCTAGTCTATTGTTTATCTTGCTCAAATGCTCGAGTGATTGAGTTGGTAGGACTCCAACTCAAGAAAGAAGCTTAGTATTGGTATGAGAGGAGTATCGAAGAATGACTTTATGGGGTTGACCCACCTACGTGGGTAAAGTTTAAGCAAGAAGTAATGGATCAATTCTTACCAGAAGGAGAAAGGCAAGATAGGGCATTGCAATTCAAGCAATTGAAGCGAAGGCCAGGAATGTCCGTGTCGGATTATGCTAAGGAGTTTAATCGACTTAGTCGATTCGCTGTCAACATCATTCCTACCAAAGTAAGTCGCGTTAATCATTTCCTTAGAGGACTGATCACACCTCTATTTAATTCATTGGCAGCAACCGAATTTCCAACCCTAGCCAAGCTCGTAGACAAGGCTAAGGTTATAGAGAAAAGATATAAGGCAGAGAGAGCTAAAAGAGACTAGAAGGGAAGGCATAAGAACAAAGGTCATAAAGGACAACATGGAAATGGAGGAGAACAAAAGAAGGAGTTTTCCTCATCTGGACCATGAAATGGACAAACTAAGCAAGAGATCCCCACTTGTGGCAAATGTGGAAAGAAACATTCTAGAGTCTGCCAAAAAGATACTGGCCTCAGAGGAGGAGTCAAGGGAATGGGACCACGATGTGACCACAATCCAAGCCATTCCAAATGCAAGGACAAGGGGCCAATGGTTGGGAATGCACTGACGATAGAAAATAAGGGCAGAGGTTGAGTCTTCGCATTAAATTCACAAGAGGCTCGCGATTTGCATGCCGCCATCATAGGTATCATCCCATCTAAAGTTCTAGCACAAAATGTTTAATTGATTCTGGTGCTACCCATTCTTTTGTGTCGCCTAGTTTTGCTAAGTATTTGGGTATAGATAAAGAATTGATGAGCAAACTGTTAGTAATAGCAACTCCTTTGGGGGAAGTGATGGAAGTAAAGTATAAGTATAAGGGCTGTGATGTAGACATTAACGGATAAACACTTCCAGTAGTGTTGTTAGAATTGGATGTACTAGAATTCGATGTGATATTAGGAATGGACTGGTTGTATGAACATGGAGCTCGTATCGACTGTAGAAAGAAACTTGTCGAGTTTCAAACTATAGATGGGAAGGAGTTTGTGTACCAAGCAGATAGGAATGAGAATCCCCTAAACTTGATATCGGCCTTAGGAGCGAGGCGAATGTTAACAAAAGGATGCCAAGCGTATCTAGCCCATGTAGTTGACATTGGCAAAGAAGCTGCCATTCAAGATGAGAGCATTCCAGTAGTGGACGAGTTCATGGATGTCTTTCCAGAAGATTTACCTAGATTACCCCCTGATCGTGAGATCGAGTTCAACATCTAATTGCTACCTGGTACGCAACCGATATCGATACCGCTATATCATATGGCACCAATAGAGCTAAAGGAGTTAAAGATGCAATTGCATGACCTACTCGATAAGGGCTTCATTCGACCAAGCAGTTTGCCATGGGGCGCTCCAGTGTTGTTCGTAAAGAAGAAAGATGGCTCATTCCGAATATGCATCGACTATCATCAACTTAATAAAGTCACTGTGAAGAATAGATACCCATTGTCAAGGATCGATGATCTTTTTGATCAACTACAAGGAGCTGGTCACTTCTCCAAGATTGACTTAAGGTCTGGCTATCATCAACTGAAGATCCAAGGAGAAGATATCTACAAGACTGCCTTCCATACTAGATATGGACACTACGAGTTCATGGTTTTGCCATTCGGTTTAACGAATGCTCCTGCTACTTTCATCAAATTGATGAATCAAGTATTCAAGCCATTCCTTGATAAGTTCATGATCGTGTTCATCGACGACATCCTGATTTACTCAAAGAATAAAGAGGAACATAAAGAACATCTGAGGATCGTGCTTCAAACGTTACGTGATCACCAACTCTAAGCTAAGTTATCTAAGTGTGAATTTTGGATGGAGTCGATCAACTTTCTTGGACATGTAGTAAGTAAGGAAGGAATTCAAGTTGATCCTAAGAAAGTTGAAGTGATAGCAAATTGGCCAAGGCCCACAACAGTTTCAGAAGTGCGAAGTTTCTTAGGCATGGCGGGCTATTATCATAGGTTCATACAGGACTTTTCTAAGATAGCAGCCCCATTGACCAAGTTGACAAGAAAGCAAGTTAAGTTCAATTGGGAAGAGTCCTGTGAGAAGAGTTTTCAGAAGCTCAAGGAGTGTTTGGTGTCGGCTACAGTTTTGACATTACTAGAAGGAGAAGAAGGATTCACTGTCTATTGTGACGCCTTGAAAGTAGGACTTGGGTGTGTTTTGATGCAAAATGGCAAAGTCATCGCCTATGCATCACGACAACTAAAGAGACATGAAGTGAATTACCCTACTCATGATTTAGAATTAGCTGCAATAGTGTTCGCTCTAAAGATCTGGAGACATTACATGTATGGAACGAAGTGTGAGATCTACATGGATAATAAGACTCTTCAGTACATCTTGAGCCAAAGAGACCTCAATCTAAGACAAAGGAGATGGATTGAATTATTGAAGGATTATGATTGTCAGATTCTCTATCATCTTGGGAAGGCGAATGTGGTGGCAGATGCCTTGAGTCGAAAGTCAATGGGAAGCCTAGCCCATGTGGATATGAGAAAGAGGCCAATCGTGAAGGAACTAAAGGAATTGTTTAATCAAGGATTGAAATTGGAGATTGGAGGATCAAGAGTTTTATTGGCTCATTTTCAAGTAAGATCTAAGTTAATGGAAGAAATAAGGGATTCTCAAGATAGGGACCCATACATGATGAAGTTGAAGGATGAGACGAAAGAAGGAAAGAACTCTGAGTTTGAGATAGTCAATGGAATTTTAAAGTGCAAGAATAGAGTATGCATGCCTGATGTGGATGGACTAAAGGAAAGGATATTGAAGGAGGCACATCAGACACCTTACTGTGCTCATCCTAGAACTACCAAGATGTACCATGATGTGAAAGCTAATTATTGGTGGCCTAGATTGAAGAAGGATGTGGCTAAGTTTGTAGCATCCTGCCTGACTTGCCAGCAAGTCAAGTATGAACATCAGCGACCCTCAGGATTACTACAAGAGATTAGAATACCTGAATGGAAGTGGGAGCGCATCACTATAGACTTCATTGTTGGTTTGCCTAGAACCTCTAAAGGGCATGATTCTATATGGGTCATAGTGGATAGATTGACAAAGTCTGCTCATTTTCTAGGAGTTAAGACCACATATTCTGCAGTTCAGTATGCGCAATTATATGTAGATGAGATCGTGAAACTACATAGAGTGCCAATTTCTATCATCTCAAATCGAGGAACTCAATTCACCTCAAGGTTCTGGCAAAAGTTGCAAGGAGCGTTAGGAACATAACTAGATTTTAGTATGGCATTTCACCCTTAAACGGATGGCCAGTTTGAAAGGACGATTCAGACACTCGAGGACATGCTAAGGATGTGTGTCTTAGATTTTGGCAGTAACTGGGATAAGTATTTACCCTTGATTGAATTCACCTACAACAATAGCTATCATTTGTCCATTGGCATGGCACCATACGAAGTGTTGTATGGGAGAAGATGTCGTTCTCCAATTTGTTGGATTGAACTTGGAGACAAGCATATAGAAATGCCCGAATTGCTTAAGGAGACCACCGAGAAAGTACCAATAATTCAAGATCGACTGAAAATGGCATTTAGTCAGCAAAAGAGTTACACGGACCCTAAGCAAAAGGAAATCCAATTTGCGGTGGGAGATCACGTATTCTTAAAGGTCTCGCCAATGAAAGGAGTTATGAGATTTGGCAAGAAAGGGAACTTATCACCTCATTTCATTGGTCCTTTCAAAATATTAAATAAGGTTGGAGAAGTGTCTTATAGACTTGCCCTATCTCCAACTTTGGCACATGTACACCCAGTGTTCCACATCTCAATGTTAAGGAAATATGTGTCAGATCTATCGCATGTTCTTCTCCCTCCAGAAAGTTCATTAGATGAGCAACTATCCTATAAGGAGTCACCGATAGCTATAGTGGATCAACAAGTAAAGAAGTTAAGAAATAAGGAGATACCCATGATTAAGGTTTAGTGGCGAAATCATGGGATAGATGAGTGCACTTGGGAAGCGGAGGAGGAAATGCGATAGAAGCATCCTCAGCTTTTCAAGAGAAACTAGGTAAGGGTTTAAATTCGAAGATGAATTTCGTTAAGGGGGGAGAATGTAACAACCCACACCCACTATAGGAATTTTCATGATAAATTGCTTAATTTAGAACTAATAAGGTCAAGTGTGTGCTTGTGTGAAAATTGGTGATCTAAGTGATTGATGAGTATGTAGCATATTAAATTAATTTTAATATGCATAATATGTGTTGCTATTGTGAAATAAATGATTTACATGAACTGCATTTGCATAAAAGAATTTAATTTAAATAAAATGAATTTTCATGCATAAGACAATTTTTAAGCATAAAATAATTTTATGGGTATTTTTAAAATATTTTAAAATAAACATTTTTGAGGAAAATGTTCCAGAATTAATAAGAAAAATATTCTTTTTATTTTAATTCTTATTTAGCCAAAAATTTAAAGGAAAAGCCCAAATACCCAAAAGCCCACTACACCAAAATCCTCCTAACCTAATTCATTAAGGGTATTAGTGGAAATTCCACTCCAACCCTAATATTTATTCTAAATTTTGGCCAAACAAGGGTTTCCAGCAGCCATTCTCTTATTCTTTCTGTATCTTGGTAGAAAATTCTCTCAAAATATTTCTCTCCACCGAAATATTGAAAACACCTTACCGTTTCGAGATTTCGTGACCGTAATCGTAAGTTTTTACTCTCTTTCGATTTCTAAACTGATTTCTATGAAATAAATTATGGAAAAATTATTTTGAACTATTTGATTACTAATTTCTACAAATTCAATTCTGTTTGAGTGAATTTTTGGGAGAGAAAAATTATTTTCTACTGTAAACACGATTCTTTCCGCAAGATTTCTCCAAAGGTGAATTCTATAACTTAAAATCACAATTTTTATGCATAAACATCATGGGGGGGGTGGGGTTGGGGTTGGAGGATTTGTACTTGATTATATTCTAAACTAGTTTTTTATTTTTTTTTGATAAAAAATATTGGATTAAATAATATTTCTACATATTTGTGCGATGATCGAAAAGTTTCGAAAAACAAAGGAATTCAAGGTTTTCGTGTTAGAACTTGAAAGTTGAAAATTTTTAATTCTTGCATGGTCATATGGCTGCTAATTTGCATAAATAAGTATGATAATATGATATTTGTTTTGTTTAGAAGAAAAATAATGATTTTGATCATGTGTCAATTTATTGCTGAAATGAACGAAATGTGCAGAAAGCGCGGAAACTCATGATTTTTCACCTAAGCCTTTGAACTTAGAATTTTTTTGTATAAACCCTATCTATGGCTGCCGATTCATGAAGGAATACTTTCTAAAATTATATTTTCTATGATTGAATGAAAAATAATGGTTTAAATAACCCATTTGCATATTTTTGAAATGACCGAAAAATACCAAAAACAAGAAAACTTATGGTTTTGTGTTCTATAATGCAAAAGGTCAAATTTTTATATATTAATAACACCAATGGTGGCCGATTCTTATGAATTTAAATTCTAAAATGATTTTTGTTATGTTTACATGAAAAATCTTGGTTCAAATCATGTTTTTACATATTTTTAAAATAGATGGAAAGTATGAAAAAAAAAGAAGAATTTGGTTTCTACCTTAATGATGCATTCAGCCTACATGAACAATTTTGTCCCAATGATTATAAATTTTATGGGATGTGTTTTGATGATTGTTGATATGTATGTATGTATAATAAATGATAAAATTACATGTTAATTTAAGGTATGATCCTAGATAAGCTTAAATGCATTTTGGTATACTTAAGGTATACTTAACATATCTAAACCTTATATTATGATTAGAATGCAAATGTGATTGGGAAATATGAAACTAGATGTTATGATGAATTGATGATGAACATACAATTATGAGTTAATGAAGTGAAAGGGATCATAAGAGTTAAGCATGATGCGTGAAAGGTTAATTGTTAAATTGACATGTATGGAAGTGTGAAGTGAACTAAGTTAATTGTTAAAGTGAATTGATATTTAGGTACTAATATGGTGATGACCTTAAAAAGGTATTGATAAGATTACAATATGTTTTCATGTGAGCCTATAAGGTCTAAATATGCAAGACTTTTAAAGTCAACATGCTATGTGCAAGTGATGAGTACACCTATATGTGAACTCTAAGTGTATGTGTATGCTATATGTGAATGGGGTAATTATGGGATAGGAGCATCATGAGTAAATAAATACTAAGTATTAAATCAAATATTATGTTAGAGTTTGAGGAGCTTTAGAAGTGCAAAAGGGAATATGTGTATTAGGAGCAAAGAAACCCCAAGGTGAGTAAACACTATATTCATGTTACAAGTGCAAGTAACATTTTGTTATGTTACAAATATGTGATGACATGCTATGTGAACCTTTGTGATCTTTGAAACCCAAGTTTCTTTCTATTTTAAATATTATTATATGATTTATTTATCAAGCTTGGGTTGCCAAAGGACATTTAGTCCAAAACTATTTTGCTATCCAATGAGAAATTCTTGTGATTAACACCCTAACTTGTATTCTTTCTAGAACTACACTTTCATTGTATCATGGTTTAAAAGCTAAACCACTATTGTTATTGAAATACATGTTATTATTGCCTTATGTGATATTGTTAATTGTGATTACCATTAGCTCTAGCTATGATACCTTTTACCCTTTATGCAGAATCCTCGTGCTGATGTGGGTAATCATCGAAACATGTGCACACGGTCTTAACCCGATGAATAAAGGTAGTATATCCACCTTAGCTAGAAGGGGCGGTTCTAGCCGTGGGGCCTGATCAGCTTCATGCCTTCTTCGTGATAGGAGTTGGAATTTGGTATAAGGCCATCTCTCCTCTATGTATTCGAGTGATAGAGCAATAGCCTTCACTCACTATGTGTTATAAGTGTGATTTCTGCAAACTTGCCAAATTGAACCCTTACTAAATTGCAACTTGATTCATGAATTATCAATCATGAAATATGTGTATAAGCTATGTGTTTCCTTTCAAAGGAATATGTGATAATGTATGTACCTTTTTGTTTACTCATTGAGATCATCTATCTCACCCTTTTTCCTTGTGTGGTTCCAAGTGAGCAAATGTGAGGAGGCAAGGTGATGGCTCAAGCATTCTATTTCGCTTGGGGAATTCCTTGTCCAAGTTAGCAATAATACAATTTTTATGAAGTCTTGTCATTAGATGCTCTAGGAATGTTGATTGATACTTATCAAGATATATTATTTTCCTTATGGATTTTATATGTAATGATTTATTTTAAGTCTTCCGCAAATTATGGTATTCATCTAAATGTTTTAAATGAGATAATGAAAGAGGTTTGGTAAGATCCTAGGCATGATTTGTTTATATGTAAGTGGGTTCTACGGGCGTGGGTGACCTTATGTCTCCTCATGTTCTAGGACCGTCGTATCTCTAAGGTTGGGATGTGACAATCACTCATTCTATGTTAGGACCATTCACTGCACTTAACAAGTCTCTGAGGCTACCAACAGCAAATCCAATCACCAACTCAGCAACTTAATTAGAAAGATACAAGGAAGTCCACAGAATGATGAATTAGATATTATTCAAAGACCTAGACCATGATCATCTAACGAGAGGAATTATGTGAAAACAATTGCTAAATACTAGTGGACAATAAAATACAGCTTCTCTATTTGACTAAGTAAATAAAATTTAACATTAAACTATAGAAAGTAAAAGAGTTAGGCAACAACTAACTTATATAAAATTTCAAATATAATCATTTTATTAACATTTCAATACTTGATAGAATATAAATTTGGTTGACACACTTCTATCTTTCACTAATCTTATAATTCCAGGCCTTCATACTAAAGAGTGATCTATATAATATTGTAGCAAAATATTTCTTTTACATGGTAATAAGATTAGATGAGAAATTTGCCCAATTTCATGCTATCATTGTACTAATTATAAATTACCATTTAATTATAGTTCCCTCATTCACAAGGTTCAAATAACCAATATTTATTCTTGAAATTTTTTGTTATTTAAGGCATCAATTATTTTTAGATAAAGCTATTTTTTTAACTCATTATTCCAATTAAATTAATTAACTAGACATTAGAAATAATATAATTCATGCGCATGCACACTCATTCTTTTACTAGATGTGTTTATAAAGCAATAGTAAAAATGAGGGGTTAATTTCACTCGTTGTCCTCCAATTAATGACTAATGCACATTATGGTCCTCTATTTAAAAAACTGGACATAAGAAAGGCAGTTAGAAGTGAAATTGCCAACATGAAGAAGAAAACATCATAACAAGGAAGCAGTAAACAATATCTTACATTAGAGAAAAAAAAAAAAAAAAAGGAACCTCTTTTTATCTAAAAAAAGGGATGATGAATATAGAATTATTTTCAATGCATCATAGGTCTTATAGAAATTAAATTATTTTATATTTTGTGATCCTTATCTTAGATAATATGTTCAGATAAAGGCAATCTAAATAGTATTCACAAGTTAAGTAATTTCCTATGTTCAATGAATATGGAAAGGAGAATGCCATTTTGAAACCCCCAAACCACACATATCTTGAAAGACAACAAAGACACCCATTAAGAAGTCACCAATTTTACCTCGAATCTTAAAAATCATAGAACCAGTATGAGCATATGCTGATCAGCTCAAAATCAATAGAGCAATAGAAAGACAATAATGAAATGCTAGATCACAAGAGAACAATGAAATGCCAGATCACAAGAATTTTCAATCATGAAAATTTGAAATATATTAGAGAGGTCCATCATTCAATGAACCAGGCCGTAGCATAATCATAAAATAAGTTTTGTATCCATTATCTATTTTGGTAAATCAAGTGTACTCATATTAACACCACAGAAATTTATATTTAATGTACTAGCAAGTTGTTATGTTCTCTCCTTCTAGTCAACACATTTTCTATTTATACTCCTCTCACCTTGATTTAGTGATCCTAAGTGAAAATTTGTACTTATGCTACATTGCTACTGATAAAGACAGAAACACTAGGATACCTTCATGACATAGTTTGTGCATACCACTATGAGAAAGCCCAACAAGATTTAGTAACATCTACCAAGAATATAGACTTCCTTAAGACCTCAAATGTATAATGCCTTTCTTTTTGTTGAGAGAGGGGGAGGGGGTTTGGTTCGTCTTCCACTTTGTTTAGCAGCTCATTTTCTCTTTTAATAATCTCCACTCTTCTCCAGACAAGGTTTTTTAGTCATTGCAGCTTTTCCATCTCTATTTTTGGAGTCACTAGTTTTATCTTCAAAATAAATATAAGCACCATGTCTATGGAGCATTTCCACAAACAAGTGAGCAGTTCCACAATAGGAAATTCCACATTCATGGCTTTAAGAACTTGGATTGATTGACACAGGAAGAAATTAAAAAGGGGAAAGTTTGTGTTAATCAAAGAAAATTGTTTCTTTAGATCTTAATACGAATAATTATATAAGATATTAGAACAGGATGGGAAACATTTCTAGAAATTCTTTTCAAAAAAGCAATGAATAGTGCCTTCTAATTGCATGCACTAAAGTTATTAAAGTTTATAACATTTGCCAAATCTAGCTTTGTAAAAAGAGAGAGAAGATAAAATAAGGCTAATATAGTAGGGCCTGGAAGACTTCTTTACAGGTTCATAGTTTCCCATTTTATCAAGTTTTGGAATTTTAATTTTCTTTGCCAAAGCTATCTTCAATAAAGCAAAAGCTATATGGCTATGATCTTTATGTATGTATCTTCTTTCTTTCTAGCTTACCAAATACAAAGCAATTTATTCTCATTTTACATGTGTTGCTCATGTTCTCAATATTTCAATATATAACATAATATATTCTAGAAAATTCAAATAAGAAAGACAATAATGAAATGCCAGATCACAAGATAATAACGAAATGCCAGATCACAAGAATTTTCAATCATCAAATTTCAAATATATTGGAGAGGTCCATCATTTAATGACCCAGGCCATAACTCAATCATAAAATAAGTTATGTGTCCATTATCTATTTGGGTAAATCAAATGTACTCAAATTAACACCATAGAAATTTATATTTAATGTGTCAGCAAGTTATTATGTTCTCTCCCTCTAGTCAACACATTTTCTATTTATACTTCCCTCACCTTGATTTAGTGATACTCATGCTACATTGTTACTGATAAAGACAGACACACCAGGATAACTTAATGACATAATTTGTGCATGCCACTATGAGAAAACGCAACAAGATTTATTGACATTTGTCAAGAATATACTATCGCTAGGGACTGCCATTCATCAAGAATATACTGACATCCATCTAACGAAATTCTTTTTTTTTCTTCTTTTAGGGAGAAGATGAAAAATAAACACATCCAAAGTAAATTCAGATACTGTATTCCTTATGCTATTGAAGGAAAAAAAAATAAATTTACTATAATAATTTTTTTTTAATCTCATATTTGTTTAAAAAATGTCACACAAGGAAGAAAGTAGATAAAAACAACATTGTTGTTTGTTCACATAGCCAAAGGAGAGTTTCCACTCTAAAGTAATTCATTCATGATAATAAATTAATGGTTCTTTCTTTTACTGTATCATATTATGAATTCAAGTTGTATTGGGCTCGGTCTGAGAATTTTGTCGTTCCCTTCTCCAAATTCAACAATACTACTTATTAGCTATCATTCTAAGAATACCAAAATGCATCTCAAACATGGAATTTCTATGGTTATAATTACAACATGGACTTACCCATAACAAATTGATTATAAATAGATGCCTATAGAAATAATTATAACAGAACCCATAACAAATTGATTTTAAATAGATGCCTACATAAAAAAAAAAAAATTTAAATGCACCTTATGGTTGTAATCTTGCAACTATTGACGGCCATGGTCCATGTATGATATAAAACAAAGTTGCTGGTACTTGTAATTGGAAAGATTTTGCTCACTAAAAACTTTGTTGATTGCCACACATGCAGAAGAATAAGGAAAAACTTTCAATCAAGCTACAATCTCCCTACTTATTCTCCAATCTGAAGTATATTACGAATGAAATGCATGTAAAGAAGGGGAAGATGCACAGGGAAGACAAGGATACTACTTCTAATGGAAGCGTAATTATGATGAAATATCTTTTTTACCCTTTTTTTAGCTATGTAAATACGCTTCGATTATATATATACTGTATGCAGTTTATAATGTACATGGGCCCACTTTAAATATTTTATTATCTACTACCAAAAAACCAATTGCGGGCCACTACATATATCAGCCTTCATTGGTTTTTACGCATCTTTTAAGGAAAAAAGAGAGTGAAAAGTTACAAATTATACCATAGACCTGTGTCCATGTTGCAATATGGACTAGATCCATAGTACTCATGCTAGAGATTTACTAGAAATAAAGGCGCACAATTTTTTCCGATTATATTAGCGTGTTTTGCTCCTTTTTTTTTATTTTTTTTATTATTTGATTTTTTAAGATATCTAACATTCTAAAAAATTATAAATGGACTACAAATTTTTTAAATTAAGTGCTAAGTATTTTTTTTATTTTTTTATTTATTTCAATACTTGGAATTAAAAATATAATAATTATTTTTGTTTCTCCCATCTAATAATTATTATAATTTTTATCATTAATATTATAATTGATAATATTGTAATTAAATTACAATGTATCTCTAGTATAAGACTAATGTACAAAGACTAATTATTATTAGAATATTTTTATCATTAATATTGTAATTGAATATATATTTCATCATTAACTAATAATTTAAAAGTAATTTACATGCAATTCAATATAAATGTTTATGCATTTAAGGAATAATATACTTGTAATTGGAGAGTCATGTACATAAATTATAATATATTTCTAGTACAAGACTAATGTGTATAGACTAATTATTATCAGAATATTTATATCATTAATATTGAAATTGAATATATATTTCATCATTAACTGATAGTTCAAAAGTAATGTACATGTAATTCAACACGAATATACATGCATTTAAGAAATAATGTACCTGTAGTTGGAAAGTCATGTACATACAATTAAATTACAATATATCTCTAGTACAAAACTAATGTATATAGAACAATTATTATCAGAATATTTTTATCATTAATATTGTAATTGAAGATATATTTCATCATTAACTGACAATTCATAAATAATAAATATGCAATTCAACACTAATGTACATGCATTTTAAGTAAAAATGTATATGTAGTTGGATAGTGACGTACATACAGTTAAATTACAATGTATTTATAATACAATACTAATGTATATAGGTTAATTGTTATCAGAATATTTTTTTATCATTAATATTGTAATTGAAGATATATTTTATCATACGTAAATTACAATATATCTTAATACAAGACTAATATGCATAGAGTAATTGTTATTAAAATATTTTTATCATTAATATTACAATTAAATATATATTTCATTATTAACTGACAGTTTAAAAATAATGTACATGCATTTTAAGTAAGAATGTACGTGTAGTTGGATAGTGATGTATATACAATTAAATTACAATATATCTATAATACAAAAATAATGTACATAGCTTAATTGTTATCAGAATATTTTTTTTAAACATTAATATTGTAATTGAAGATATATTTTATTATCAATTAACAATTCAAAAGTAATATATAAGTAAATTCAACATTAATCTAGCTGTTTTTTGAGCAATAATGTACCTGTTAATTTAAATATATATATATAATAATTCAATTTATATAAAATTTATGATTTTTATATTTATTAGAATTATAATAATTATTAGATGGGAGAAACAAAAATAATTTAATTATAATAATTCAATTCTAAGCATTGAAATAAATAAAAATAAAAAAATAATTAGCATTTTAAATTAAGAAAAAAAAAAGAAAAAACTGTGAAAAAATAAAAAGCAAAAAAGACTCTAATGGAATATTGAAAAAATCGCATGTTTTTATCTTTGACAAAGGTTTTACATGTGTATTGTGAGTTCGGTCCATAATATATCATGACTATGGATTTATGATATACCAGTTAGTGAAAAGTCTTAGTTTAATGCCTCTTAATTAAACAGCAAAAATTGTCTTGTTAAAGACCATATTTACCTCTATTGTATAGTTCACAAATGTTATTTTGACATACTAAACTTTCACCAAAAAATCTTTTGAAATAAAATTTTATGCAATTGAATATGAAACATCTATATATATATATATATATATATATATATATATATATATATATATATATATATATATATATATATATATATATATATATTTGTCTGCCCTAAACACTATGGAATGATCAAAAAATAAAAAAGCGAACAGAAGGAAAAACATTATCAAGCACTTGAACTATAGCCAATTAATTAGCCGTGCAAAGAATGCATTGAATAGCACACGCTTTAATTTGGCAAAAAAAAAAAAAAGCACACACGCTTTACATCTCCACTAGGGCATTAGATATAACTGGGCTGCACTTCGTCTAGCTGGAAAGATCTAAAATAGATAGCAAGAAATTAAAAAGTGAGTTTACCATTTTCTAGCAAGAATATAAAAACAATGGTGTTTTACATAAGAGTTAGAGAAATAGGACTGGAGGCACCCATACATCTACTCCACAGCTGCTAAAATCCCACTATTGTTAGTATTAGAGACTTTGCGTTTTCAAGCTTCTTTGTGTGTGTAAATTCACTTTTGTACTTGCATAGTACAATTACTTGACGTTATATTAATATTTAATTACATCCCAACATTTCACTTTTTCCTTTCTATAAATTAGAGGCAGATGGAGACCATTTTAAAGCATCTTCTCTTCTGCTCTCCTCTCTTTATTTTACCTGCTGTCTCTTAATATAGCCATGGAAGTTGATTCTACAAGCAACATGAAAGCTGCAGGATGGCTGTCGCTTAAGGCCTTACCTAGAAGGTTTAACACTAAGGTTGTTGATATTGCTTGGAGTCTAAAGAAACTTGGGCAAGATGACCCAAGAAGAGTTATTCATTCAGTAAAAGTAGGACTTGCACTTGCATTGGTTTCAATATTCTATTATTATCAACCACTTTATAAAAATTTTGGTGTTTCTGCAATGTGGGCTATTATGACTGTGGTTGTAGTCTTCGAATTCACTGTTGGTGAGTTTCTCATATCACTATTTCCTTTCTTATTTCTAATTTCTATTTTTTGTTATATACAATCAAATTTAATTTCGATAAAATTTAACTCAATTTAAAAGTTTAATTTTATATATCACATAAATAAATCCAAGTATTGTAAATTACACGAATAAAGAAAGTTTATCTCTTCTTGCTATCATTGTACAAAATAAATTATAAGATGTTTAATATTATTCTCTCACGCAATATGTTTAAATTTGCATTTGCTATGAAAATATATTTAAATATAGTCTATACTTTTATCTTATTTTAAAATTTAATTGATTATCTGAAATATCAAAATGGAAAACTTAATAAATGTATAGCTGAAACACAAAACGGAAAACTTATTATATATTTAAAAAATCATGCATGCATGATATATATATATATATATATATATATATATATATATATATATATATAGTATAATTTTAAGGTGTCTTTATATAATTTCAATGTTGACTAAAGCTTTTGACAACCCTCTAATTTTTGTAGGGGCCACTCTTGGAAAAGGATTGAATAGAGGGATGGGAACACTAGTGGCTGGTGCTTTGGGCGTTGGAGCTCATCACCTGGCAAATCTATCTGGGCGTACTGGTGAGCCCATTTTACTTGGGTTCTTTGTCTTTCTGCAAGGTAATTAATAAAACTTGCCCCGGAAAACACGACGACATTCTTTAGACTAACTAGTCGTGGGCTAGTATTATGTGATGATTTTTATTATATTTTTATTTTTATTTATTTTATATTTTTAATATATATATATATATATATATATACACCCTAAAATAAAGAAAAGAAATGTATAAATTTTACTACCTCATTAAATTAGAGAAATTATATTTAATTGATTTCAAATTAACTGAATGTTAAATAATAGTTGACTCAATTTGATAATTTGATAAATATATTGACAATAATAATTAAAGTGTAATTAATGAATAAATTTAATAAATCAAATAATAATGATATGTTTAATAAAGTAATGAATAAATTATTTTATAAATGTATTATTGATTTTATATATTTAATATATAATGCAAGTAATTATATATATACAAATAAATTAATATAATAAATATATTCACAAATAATTTCGTATTAAAATAAAATACGTGATAGTAATAATTTATTTCGACAAATAATAAAATAAAACTTAATTTACATATTAAATAAAATATAAAATAAAAAAGATTTTAATAAATAATTTATTTACTTTTATTTTATATATGAAATAACATAAAAGAAAAATAAATATTAGTAAAGCGCGGGCTGCTGTCTATCATATAGGTTTACATAAATTTTATTTGAAATCTATATCTATATGGAGAAGTTTAGAGTCAGTTTAAAACAAAATAAATTATTTATCTAAAAGAAAAATGACTTTTTTTTTTAAAGGTACGAATGACTCACTATTAATTTTAACTCATAGTGGATTACTGAACAAAGACTTCTTTTTTTTTTTTTTTTTTTTTTTGTTTCAGCTTCAATATCAACATTTATACGGTTCTTCCCAAAAATCAAAGCAAGATATGACTATGGGATGTTAATATTCATCTTAACATTCTCATTAATATCGGTATCGGGTTTTCGAGTGGATGAAATATTAGATTTGGCACACAGAAGACTATCAACCGTCATAATAGGTGGCTCTGCTTGTGTGATGATTTCCATTGTTGTTTTCCCTGTTTGGGCTGGTGAAGATCTTCATAACCTCATTGCTATCAACATGGAAAAGCTTGGCAACTTCTTAGAAGGTGCATATATTCCTATAGATTAGTATTTTTATTTACTGATAAAAACATATAGCATGTAAAGATGAAAAATCTGAACAAGTTATATGTGAAAAATCTGCAGGATTTGGAGATGAGTACTTCAAATCATCAGAGGATGAAGAGTCATATAAAGATAAAAAATCATTTCTCCCAGATTACAAAAGTGTTCTCAACTCAAAAAGTACTGAAGAATCCTTGGTGAGTCTATCTTCCTTTTTACATTATTAAAAGAAAAAAAAAAGAAAAGATGCAAACCCCTTTATTAATAAAATAAACTCTTGATTATAAGATACTAAAATATCACTTTCCCTTCACTTAATTAAAAAACCTCTCATGTTTTGTAGGTTAGTGTTGAACAATAGATTTTAACGTTCTACTAGTGATTTCCAGGCTAATTTTGCAAGATGGGAACCAGGGCATGGTAAATTCAAGTTTCGTCATCCGTGGAAACAATACCTAAAAGTTGGAACTTTAACTCGCCAATGTGCCTACCGAATTGAAGCACTGTCTGGCTGCCTAAATGCTGACATTAAGGTATAATATTCTGTTTGATGTTAAGATTGAAATTGCTTTTCCATAAAATTAATTACCATCTTATATGGATGCCACTAGCAAAATAATTCAAAGATATTGCTTATCACTTTTGAAATTTTAATGACCTGTGTATATAATATTTAATTCAAAAGTAAATTTTTAATTTCTAGTCAATATTTTTAGTATAGTATTTTCCTTAACAAAAATTTAAACAGCAATGTTAAACAGATTTAATTACAACAGCCGTAAGGCCACGATGTCAAATAAGTCATCTTATAATAAGCGAGGCTATTACTGTTTGTGCAGGCTTCGATAGAAGTAAGAAGCAAAATTGAAGAAGCATGCAGAAAAATAAGCATGGAATCTGGAAATGCGCTCAAGGAATTGTCAATAGCAATCAAAACGATGAGTCAACCATCTTCAGCTGATACCCACATAAAAAAGGCCAAAACTACAGCCAAAAACCTCAATTCTTTACTAAAATCAGGTCCATGGGAGGGCACTGACCTTCTACAAGTGATTCCAGTGGTTACAGTAGCTTCACTTCTGATTGATCTTGTCAACTGCATTGAAAATATTGCTGAATCCTTATATGAACTCTCTTCTAAAGCACAATTTAAGAAAGTAGACCCTACAGTATCACCGGAAAAGTTGTCAAAATCTCCTAGAGAGGTGGATTGCCACCATGTTATTATCTCTGTTAGTGAGGCATCAACAACAACTCCAGCTGTTTTGGAGGATGAGATTTCTTCAGTACCAAAGATTAGTGTAAATAAACAAACTATGGAAGTGTAAAAATTTGAAGCTATTAAAAAAATTTCTTCGATTTATACTTCATAAAAAAATTTGAAGCTATTAAATATGAGTAATGCTTGCTTATACTATTAGCTCGTATAGGTCAACATTCATATCATCTTGACATAAAGTAGATTTCATCATAAAAATAGATTTCAATAATGTGAGAGTAGTCTCATATGAGATGGGATTTCATCTCATACCAAGTTTAACGTGGATTGCATCTGGGCAAGAATTTTCCTTTCGGCACCAATTGGGAATTGATCAAAAACAAGATTATTTTCAACTCGCAACAACACCAAAAAAATTCCATTACGATAAAGTAATGTGAATCTTCCAAAGGCAAGAGAATGGTAATGATAACAGCCCATGTTGGAGTTCCTTCGTACGCTGATCTGTCCTTTTCTTTTTATATTTTAATGCTTAAGTAGGAAAAGTAAAAGGATGGAGGCCTCAAATTCAAAACCCGCCCGTTAATCAATTATGATTGTAACCATCATATGGAAACAAACAACCTTAGCCCTGTGCTTTGTGGTTAATCCCCTAGCGCACAAAATTTGACCTGCCTAGTTCTAGCTAGCAAGTAATTATTATGCATACTATATTTAAATAATTGCTGCAGAAATGAAATCGATTGCCTTTTGATTGCTTGACCATTCTGTAATCACTATATTCCATCAAAATTGTTATTTGTCAGTTTTTTTTAATCAATTTATTAGAGTTTGATATGACACTACAATATTAGCAGTATTAACCCTTTCTAATGAGAGCCCCCTATTTCCGTAACTTTATTTGCTAGTGCTATAATCTCAATAAACAATAAATTAACATTAAAAAGATTAAAATAACTTTAATTAATTTCTTTGTAAATAACTATAATAGATATTTTCTAACTGTGGCTGCCTCCTTTCTTTTTCTTTCTCAAAGGGCCTTTTTTTTTTTTTTTTTTTTTTTTTTTTTGTGAGATCCGCTAACTAAAAAAAGTTGCTGGCAGCACCATTTCACTTTTTTCTTAGTTTTTGTTTGTTTTAATAAATACGAAAATGTTTTTGAATATTTATGCTTTTTGCATGTTTGCAATATTTTGGTATTAATATTAGTTTGTGTTTGCGTTTGTTTTTGTTTTCTCTTATTGGAGTTTTATTCTTCTTTTATGGAAGTACTTGTTCTCCAATTTTAGAGTTATTATTATTCCTATATAAACTAATAATTATCAAAAATTTCAATGCAATGATGGATCAAATATTTATAATTATGCAATCGAACTTGTCTGAAGATATAAAAGTCAAGTTGTGGCATGATATAGTCACTGAGTGGAGTGTGCTTACCGTTGATATGCCAAGTCAATTACTCTATAATATAATCATCTTTCTACCTATAAAGATTATCATCTTAAGATTTGAAAACATAATTTATGATTTATCAAATTTTATATTTTATTTATTGTTAAATGTATAATTATTTATTTTGATAAATGAAAATTACATCTTCCATCTCAAAAAAAAAATAAAATAAAATCCTAATTCCTATTAAGATGCCTACCATGTTTATAATCTGTATATATTACATCTCTTACCTTCCTCTTTTAACTTATACTTTTCCTTTTCACTTATCATGAGAATATAATACCAAGTTTTCCCTAACTCATAAAGTTAGCAATGATGCCATAAAAAATTGATTTCAATGAATATTGTGATGGTGAAATTAAATTAAAATTAGAAGAGATTCAATATGACTAAGTGACATATCTGCTCAAATTGTGATACTTTAATGTTCATGTACCGTACTATCTAAAGATTTTTCTAGCATATTAAAAACTAAAAGAATACTATAAAAAGTGATTTTAATGAACAATGTGATATTAAATGAAAAATGCAATCAATTTTGATAAATATTTTGATAGTAAAATGAAAGTCAAACTAAGTTTGACTTAATGTGACTAAGTTAGTTATCTTGTAATGTGACACTAAAGTGCTAGTGAATGGGCATAAATATAACATCTAAGGTTCTCCTAAATCATTAGAGAGAATAATAGTGACATAAGAAGTTGATTTTAATCAAAACTACAATAGTAAAAATAGAATTCAAATTTAATTTGACTTAATGAGCCTACATAATTTACTTACTTTAATAATGCTACTAAAAGTCTAGTAAATATGCATTATAAAGTGAATAAAATTTATCTAACAATATTTAGAGTGTGTAGTGAAATTAGAAAAGAAAAATATGTATGCTATAGTGAAAGTAAAGAAATGAAAAATTTATTAAGTTACCAAGTAAAAAGATTGAGGCAAATAGGTTGGTTGATGGGGCTTTTGGACTTCCAAGTCCAAGCCTAATAGTGGCTGGTCCATTAAGGCCCATCACACTAAAAAACTTAAAATTACCATGAGTTAAAAATAATAACATTGGGTTAATTAAGGTAAATGAGTGAAAGTAGCTAAAAAGTTTAACTTGGAGCCATCATTTTTTACCTAGTGCACACCATTTTTTTACTAAGCCATCTCCACATTATCAAAACCATTTATG
This sequence comes from Reutealis trisperma, assembly GCA_947687605.1. Lineage (NCBI taxonomy): Eukaryota > Viridiplantae > Streptophyta > Magnoliopsida > Malpighiales > Euphorbiaceae > Reutealis > Reutealis trisperma. The sequence goes on from CANTUT010001088.1 coordinate 189,089, forward strand.
CTAAGTCAATTTTTGCTACTCACACACCTTTTCCATCACACATTTAGATAAGATTATAGCCATTCATTAAAACAAGATCATAACCCTCCATTTAGTTGAAATCACAGCCATTGATATAGAGTGATGAAATCATTACCATCCATCTTCCATATATAAGCAATATGATGTGCATTTTTCTCCATTTTACAAAAGCTATCACAAAATACAACTCCTAAGGGAAAATACTCTCTCAAATTCAACCACCTATAGGAACTCAAAATAAGACTTTCTAAGGTAAGAAATTATTCTCATCTCTTCCTTTTTTTGTTTGAAGTATGATTTTTGTGTTTTGGTTGTAAACTTTCCTCTTTTCTTTTCCTTATGAGATACAACCAAACTAGGGCAAACAAAGGGAGGACTAATTTTGTATATGCCTTGATGGAATATAGATTTCGAGAGTTAGATCCATGTTACCCATAAAAGTTTAACTCTCTATTTTGATATATGATATGTGCATAATGATTGTTGAAAAAAAAAACTGATATGTGAAAGTATGTGCCAATTTGGACAATTGCAAATGAAAAAAAATATATCCCATATGGTAAATGTTATGTGCAAAAGTAATGTGATATGAATGGTATATGTAACCAAGTTATATGCTATGGAAATGAGCTGTTAAAGATAAAATGTGCATAAGAGGAAATGATTGTATACGTGTAGGAATATAAGAACATACATACATGTATATATTTTAATATAGATATTCCTACAAATTGCTAAATATTGACATGAATTAGTGCAATCATTATTTTGAAAAATGTTTATGTAGTGTGAATAATGATGAAGGTATGATAAACCCTCGAGATATATGTAAAATCCTTGTCTGCAAAGTGCTGAGAAAGAATCAATTATTGTATTGTCAATGAAAAGTTTATAGGATGTGAATAGTGACTTAGATATGTCAACTCTTGCATATGCTAGAGTTGTGTGTTGTTTAGGGTAAGAGGGACCCTAAGACAAATTATACAATAATGATGCGAGTGTCAAACTAGTGCAAATTTATGTGTTGCATCAACATATGATTCCTGCAAAGTATTGCAATTCTCGTTGGTTGATCTTAGGATTGAGAAGAAAGCGAAGTTAATCGAGAATGATGAACACAATATGACAAAGATTGCATGAATATAGATGAACAAGTGGTGTATTTTAGTTAGGAGAGCAATTAATGCTTTCTATCATGTACCCCTCGGAATCTCCACTAATTTAAGGAATGCGAGAATTCCTTTTGCTATCTAAATAAGTATAAACAGTTTAAAGAAGGATGTTAATTGATCTAGAAAGAGAATCACTTTGTTTCTGAAGAAGAAAGTGATCAATTATGTGTATGTTAATACGACCTTTCCAAAAAGGCGCATTTTTGTATGATGGGCTGTGGAGTTAGGGGAATTCCAATGTTAAACGTGCTAGATTCAAGAAAATTTTAAGATGGGTGACCTCTTAAGAAGTATTCAAATTCACCAAGAGGACAAAATTGTTAGGCCAATGAGTGGCAAAAAAAAAGGATAACATCCCATGTGATATTATTTTGAATCATTACAAAGAGAGGCATGTGAATTGCCTATTATACGAAGTTGTCCTAAGAAAGAAAGTAATGTGTAAAGGAAAGTTTGACCTAAGGAGTATGTGTGAGCTATGAACTAATCAATGAAAATAAATTAGATGGATTGATTCTAGATAAAATACCCTATAATGAGAATAAATTGATGATGAGATAAATATTTGCTAAATAAGTTGGACTTGGAATTGAAGAATTATACATTAATTGGAAAAAAATTTCTATGTAATCAAGTGAAGTAAATGTGATATGGAAAAGTAAAACAATAAACTCTTGTGAAGTCTTAATTTTGCACTCTTATGATCGTCTGCAGCTTGACACTTACAAAGATTAGTTGGTCACGCAAAGCCAATACAAGGATCAAGAGGGCAATACCCAGTAAAGAAATGGATTTCATCAAATTTGCACCTCCAGACGATCGGCACTCAATTAAGAACCCATAAAATCAAACCAGACTTAAATCTGATCAGAAACGGGCCAAAATAGGATGGAATTAGGTCAAATCGAGATTTAGTGCAAATATGGCCGAGTGGCACCACCTGGGTCGCCGCTGCATATGGTGTCACCAAATCAAGCGGCCCAATGTTGCTGCCGACATGCCTCCAGTGTCGCTAGCTTTCTGTCATTCCTATTTTCTCCTCAGATTTTTCCCTATAAATATGGGTCCATTCCTAGTCATTTGATACACAGTTTTAGATATAAAAATCCCTAATTTCTATCAATTTTAAGCCAAAAAATCTGTCAATTTTCAAAACCAAAAATCTCTTCAAATCTAATTTCAAATTTTTATTTTTATTTTCAATTATTATCTCTTTCCTCTTTTTGTTTAACTTTTTCTGTGCAAGGTTCATCTTATGAGATCCCAATCTAAGGTAGAGCTTAGATTTGGTGCAAAACTTGTCTCGTTCGTACGAAGAAGGGGAAAAACCAAGGTATAATTTACTTTAATTTTTAGATTTAATAAATCAGATCTAGGATTCTTTCTCTTACATATTTCCTTAGGTCTAAAACTAAAAAAATCTAAAGTTATTAATTTTAAATTTTAACTAAATTAACAAATCAAATTAACCTTTTTCAAAACTCCTCCTTCGAAAGACGGAAGAACTGGTTGGGGTTTTACTTCCATTTAAAGGGATATGCAGGCCTGCCAGTCTTTTAAGCATTAACTCCAAAATATTTTTAAAAATGATTTTCCCTTTTCCTTCATCTTTCTTTAATGAGATCATTTCTATTTTTTATGTATAATTGTGTTGTTTCTTTTATGCTAATCTCTTTTTGATTTGTGAATTATTGTAATTGGTTGAGGAATGTGTGCTTTCCTAGTACCCATAAGGGCTACAGAAAAGATCCTCTCTTTCATTTATTTTTAATCCATTTTGATTTGTAATAATTCTTAAGTAGATTTTATTTTGTTTATTGCTTTATAACTGTTATGCATTGTATGAATATTATTGCTCACGCATCATCTTAAACTGTTCATGTATTATGTAAACTATTCATGAAATTTATTGTAAATCACTTTGTATTAAATTTTTCAAACAATTCTTTTTCTACATAAACCAAAAACCTAGTCCTCGAATATTCTTTGGTAATTGAGGACTAGTGCACTTTTTTTTCTATTGGGATAAAATTAGAATCATTTAATTAGGTCTTTACCTTAACTTTTTTCCAAATAATAATAAAATTAATATGGTGACTCTAATATCTTTTCAAAATCAACCTATATGAACTCGAGAGTTTCATCATGAGTTCAAGCCCAAATGAGCATTTCGATTCCCTTTTAATATATCGAACTGGTGCTCATATGAGATCTCATAGCTGACGACTCTACTGAGGACCACCTTCTTTTTAATAAAGAAATAAGAGAACTAAAAATTAGTTTGAGATCAATTTTTGGCATTTTTAATACACAAATGAATTTCATGCATCATTTGTATAAGCTATTTACCTACAAACCTAGTTTTAGGAAGATAATGGATAGTGAGTAGCATCGAGTGGGTAATTCTCCTTAGATCTATTTGCAAACAGCGAAATCATCTACCCTGTGATGAATCCTTTGATCCTTTCTAAGGTGTAACGAGTATACACATATTGTTAGACCCACATGAGGCTCCTTGACTCATACGTGATTAAGTATGTTGTTGCTCTAGTGTGACGGGTACCCTATTTAAGCTACCCTTACCTTTTTTATTTAATAAACCTGGATCATGACCTTAGATTGTATATACCATAATCAAAACCTTATATCTTTGCATTCTCATGAAATGTTTCCCTATACATATAATGCATTTATACATTGATCTCAAATCTAGGTTGCACCTTGAATCGAAGAAGGGTCACATACTCACTTTTATCCAAACACCCTAACTTCTAAACCTCAATTATTCTCACCTCTATACTGATCAACTTCACTCCTATAAACTTTAAACCATCACCCTAACCTTTAACCCTAAACACCATAACTGTTAACCACACATTTTTAAATGCTATTCCCCTAGCCTTTAACCCTAAACACCATAACCTTAACCCTTACTATTAAGCAACATTACCTTGGCTCCTAGCCTAAACACCAATACCTTAGCCCTAAACCTAAAACCACATTACCCTAGCCTTTGGCCTTAAACATTGGTACCTTAACCTTACCCAAAATGTCATTACCCTAATCTTTAACCTAAAAACAACTCACCCTAGCTTTAACTCCCATAATCATTATCCAATTATCCAAGCTAAACACTAACTTAGCTTTATCCTCACTCATAACCCTTTCCCAAACTAAACACTGACATAGCTTTCACCCTCACAATCCTTACCTTAGTTCAACATACCTAGCTAACATCATACACCTCTACCCTCATTTTTATTCAAACTCTACCACCTAACAACAAGTTTGACTTATGTCCCTTGATACCCTAATGTCAACAATGTCACCTAAAACCCATCCCTTATATGGAAACCAACCCATTACCTTAAAGCTCAATACCTTCGGTCCAATATACCCTTAACCTTTAAAAACCTATATAGCCACCTTAAAGCCCAATACCTTTGGCCTTATATACCCAATTTTTAGAGCCTTAAGCCTAAAATCCTTAGCCCATCATACCTTAAACCCTAAAATAGTCGACCCACCAATCTATTAGATTCTGCTTGCCCCTATTTCCATCACCTTTCCTATCCCTACTCAGTCATTTATTGGGTTTCTTTAGCTTTGTTTCAAGGTACCAATAACCAAACAAGTTGACATAGATGCCCTAACCACATTTATGGCTAGCGTTATTAAAAAGCAAGAAGAACATTTCCAAGGTATTCTAATTGCTCAACAAATCCAATTTGAAGAAAACATAATGGAATAAATGTAGGCCATCATTGAGGAATTTTGAGCCATGATTAACTAAGTAAACATCAATAAGAGTATTCTCAATCATAATCCAAGCTAGAGCTATCTTAAGAAACCTACCAATACTGAAGCCTTAAGCACCACTATCCACTCAAGCTCTTCCTTCCTCCTAGATCCTTTTCAAGGTGGAGAAGCTTTCTGTCATTTGGACACCAAATTGCTTATGGATTAACTTAAAGCTATGGAGAAAATCATCAAATCCCTGAAGCATCACAATGACTTAAATGATATGGATAGCTTGACCTTGTTCCATGATGCCAAGCTTTCTCCTAAATTCAGAATGCATGAATTGGATAGATTTGATGGAACCATATAGCCCAAAACTCATATGAAGATATATGTAGGAGTAATAAAACTTTTGGGACTTAACAATGAGCTCTTTGTTTAAATGTTCCAACAATCACTAATAGGAGCTGCCAGGAGATGGTTTCTTTTACTGGATAGGAGCCAAAAAAGAACATGGGATGATATATATCATGTAATATAATTATAAGACTAAAGTGGATGTCACTCGATGTGACGTGGAAACCACTAAGCAACTTCTAGATGAATCTTTCTCCATGTTCCTTACAAGGTAGAGGGCTAAAGTTGCTCAATGGTAAATAGGCCAACCGAGCAAGAATAAGTGGATATTATTGTCAAGAATCTACTATCGACCTATCGAGCCCACTTGTTAATACCTACCCACCTTCAAAGCTTTGGTTGTAACTGCATCAAAGGTTGAGGATTGCATCTAAAACAAATCATTTCAAGTTGAATTCCCCACCACTAACCAAAATAGTGATGAGGAATTTAAACCCGACTCGACTCCACTTTACCTTAGCCCTAGGAGGCATGTCATAGAATAGTTCAAGTTCAACTAATCTGACGTGTTTGAAATTGAATTCTAAGTCTAAGCCTAATTCTAAGTCCAAATCTCAAAGTTTAAGCCTAAATCCAAGTTTAAGTTTGTCGTCGTATCTTCTTTTTTATGTATTTTGTGTCTACCATGTCATTATCTTTTTGTTGTCTTGTAATAAATTTTCTTTTTATAATAACACATCCATATTTTCTTTTTATTATTTGTGCATTAATTGTCTTATCTTTCTCATGGATGAACATAAAAAAAAAAGAAGAAAAAAAAAAAGAAAAGAAGAAGGAAAAAAAAAGAAGAAAAAATTAGAGAGAAAAGAAGAAAAAAGCAAGAAAAGGAAAAAAGAAAGAGAAATGAATAATCAGTCAATTAAATGTACCACAATTAGCACAAATCCTAATTTAAGGTTCCCTCATTCTCACAACTTAGCAATCACTTCACCGACTCCTCATCAAAGAAGGTCAAGTAATAGACCTCTCATCAAATAGTTAAAGCACAAAGAGCAAGTAAATGTAATTATCTATTGCACATTAGATAATCAAATGATGCACCTCAACAAGGGGCAACAAGTTTAGAGAAGACATTTGTCAAACCTAAAATGCAAAGGTCAGAGCCCCTCAACATGAAGAAAAGCAATAGCAAAATCATGGTGGAATATTTTCTTCTAAATTTCATTAATTCAAGCTTGCTAAGTTAAAAATCTGAAAGGGCAACTTAGGTAGAAGTTAGAGCTAAGAAAGAGAGAGAAAGCTAATCCTAGTCATCTTCCTTCATGTCTAAGTGCACATCATCTAAGGTCATCACATCATCTTTAATCAATCTATCTTATCTTATGTCCTTCAAAGTCATCCTCCCTTATTAAAGGGCTCATCCTCTAAAATTGCACCGTTATGGAAGCATATCTTTTAAGCTTGTTATCCTTTTTTATCCATCCATCTTGTCCCCTAGCTCAAACAACTAAGACATAATCTTCCACATTGCTTGCCATTAGTCCATTATGTCCCTATCTCTTAAGTTGTCTTTTTTCAACTAGCCTTTTAACCATTCCTTAAGGTACCTCACCTACATTGAGCCAAACCAATAATGAGTCATTCTAAGTGTCTCTTCAATTTTGAATGGCAAGATAGCTTGAATCGTGCTACAAATGGCAAAACCATATAACCTCCTTGATCCTTTTTAGAAGTTCTAACCTATCTTAAACTTTATCCTAGACCTCATTGGAAAATCATACCATCTTTTCAAAGCTTAAGCATCATACCACCTTTTTCTTGGCAAAATATCATTATAGGCAAAACCAAAAATCTTAAAATCTCGCAGGACTCATCATCATTTAAGTCAATTTCCTTGACAAAACCAAAGTCGAGTCATCATCCTCAAATTAATTAAGAAAGGCTCAAACTAGTCAAAGCCTATCCCATGCCTTTTTTGCAAACATCTCATTACCCTTGAAAGATTAAGCCTCATTGGCAAAATATATAATCCTTGAGATTAATTTCTCTTAAGGCCTATAAACTATTCTTAGCTTAATCCTCTTAGACTAATGCAACCATGTCAAAGGGCAAACTCCTATCTATAAGCCTATAATATCCTTATGACCAAAACCTACAGCATCATACCTAAGCTAAAGTTAATCATCTTCTAAAGAGGTTCAGAGCACCCTTGTAGAAAAGCCCAAGCTAAGGAACTATTCTCCAAGCTGAAAAAACCTCAAAAGTCTTTTAACCAAGAGCCTTCATTATGAAGCCCAAGACCAAAAGCTTTCACTATAATGCCCAAACTAATAAGCCTTCACCATGAAGTCCAAATCTAGAAACTTTCACTATAAAGCCCAAATTCCAGAAGTCATCATCAAGAAGCCTAAACCTCTTCACTATGAAGCCTAAACCTAGAACCCTTCACTATGAAGCCCAAACTAAAAAAGCTTTACCATGAAGCCTTGACCATGAAGCCCAAACTGAAAAGCCTTGACCATGAAGTCCACTCCTAAAAGGCCTTCATTTATAAAGCCCATGATCTCCTCTAAGGCTAAATCTAACTGAGCCTTCAAAACTAATTTCCTAGCTTAGCCTTTCTTATCAGCAAGACCTAGCCTTCTAGTGCAATCTCTTACAAAGTCTAGCACTCCAACCTGATCTCTTTAACACAGTCTTAAGGCAAAATCTGACCAAGTTTTCCAAATGAACTCCTTAAAGGCTATAACCTAACTAAGCCTCTAATTTGACCTCTTATAGAGTAAAATCAGACTGAGCTTCCAAATGACCCTAGCTAAAGACAAACCCAACCTAGCCTTCCAAGGTGATTTCTCATTCTAAATAATCTTTCCTAAAGCCAAACTAGACTAAGCTTCCAAATTGATTCTCCCCAAAGGCTATAACTGATCAAGCAAATTGCCATACCTAACTAAAGACCTCTGTATGAACTTTTTTGGAGATAAGCCTGACCTAACCCATAAACCTAATCATCTTCAAGGACTTGACCTCCTTGATCGAGCTTTCCAAATTTAGCCTCAAACCAATTCTTCTTTGAAGCTAGACCTACCTAAACCTAGCCTAACCTCTTTTAGTCATTCTTGGCTTAACCTCCCAAAATGACATCTTCCTAGGCCAAATTAATAGCCATTGAGTAAGCAACCTCATACTTAATATGACCCTAGGCTACCAAATCTAAAGGCCATGTTTAACTAAACCTTTCAAGCTGACTAACTCTATCTCTTCCATACTTGACCTAACTTTCTAAAATGACTTAAACCAAGGCTAAACTGATAGCCTTTGACCGACCCTTCAACTAGCCTCATACCTAGCCTAAATCGAGTGTGACCTTACCATTTCCAAACTAGTTTATCCAAATAAAATAACCTAACTATATTCCTTTATCATTATAAAGTGGAGGCACCTCACTTCTAAATATTGACCTTTTGAAATGAGGGCATCTTTCTCCTAAAAACTTAGCACTTTTCTACCAAAGTGACCCTTCACAGGTTCAAATAACCATATGTATTTTGCATTAAATAGACTCTTGAATCAAGATGGATTATCAAGTCAAAATTTATAAAGTAAGACAGATCACTAATATGAGTCAAGAAGGATCATCAATCTAAGTTCCTAAATCGAAATAGATCATCAAATCGACTAATCACCAATTAGAGTTCCTGAATCAAAAATAGAACTATAACATTAGACCTATCCTAAGATAGCCTTAAGATTCATACCTTAAATTTGAATTAATTATTCCTTTTTGTTAGACTATCCTCTGATAACCTTAGGATCATCAACCTAACATAGGTTAGGTTTCTCTTTTAGAACTTTTCAGATCCTAGAATAGCCTTAAGATTATCAACCTAACATAAGGTTAGGTTTTTCTTTCAAAACTTTTTAGACCATCCTAGGATAGCCTTAGGATCATCAATATAGCATAGGGTTAGGTTTCTCTTTCAGAACTTTTTAGACTATCTTAGGATAGCCTTAAGATCATCAACCTAACATAGGGTTAGATTTCTCTTTCAAAACTTATCATATCATCTTAGGATAGCCTTAAGTTCACTTCGCCCATAAATTTCTAGTAACAATCACCTAAGCATCTACATGGTTCCTTTTTGTGCCTCTATTATTCAAAATCCACTATTTTCACTTATAAATGTTTAGTAATGATCACCTAAACATCCATATGGTTCCTTTTTTCACCTATCCTTTACCTTTAAAATTTAACCACGTCTTTCATCTAAATATGTCCAAACTCTAACTTAAACATCCTTTTGGTTCTTTTCCCATCCATCATCCCTAGGTTCACTGTCATCATAATCACCTTCTGCACAAAGCGAATTTTGATGAGGGGGCAATATGAACCTTTAATTTTACACTATTATGATTAGGCCACAACTTGAAACTTGCTAAGATTAGTACACTACGTAGAACCAGTACGACGGGCAAGGATCAAAAGGGTAGTGCCTCATCAAAAACATGGATTTCCTTAAATTTATATCTCTAAATAACTGATACTCAATTAGGAACTCATAAAATCAAACCGAGTTTAAATCAAATTAGAAATGGGCCAAAACATGACAAAATCAGGTAAAATTGAGATGTGGCACAAATAAGGCCAGGTAGCACCACTTGGGAGTAGCACCATATGGTGCCGCTGGCATCATTATGATGCTGCCAGCCTGGCCAGCACCACATTTGTGCAGCCAGTGTTGCCGATGCACCTCTAATGCCCTAGCTTTCCTTCTTTCCTGTTTTGACCTCAAATTTTTTCCTATAAATAGGGGTCCACTCCTAGTCATTTGATATATGTTTTCAAATACAAAAATCCCTAATTGGTTTTAAGCCAAAAATCTATCAAATTTCAAAATAAAAAATCTCCTCAAATCTAATTTCAAATTTTTTTTTTATTTTCAATTATTATCCTTTTGTTCTCTTCTTGTTTAACTCTTTCTATACAAGGTTCATCTTGTGAGATCCCAATCCAATGTGGAGCTTAAATCTAGTGTAAAACTTGCCCCATTCATATGAAGAAGGTGCAAAACCAAGGTATAATTTCTTTTTGTGAGATTTCTTAAATCAGATCTAGAATTCTCTCTCTTACATCTTTCTTTAGGTCTAAAACTAAAGGTTTGAAGTTGTTAAGTTTAAATTTGAACTAAATTAACAAATCAAATTAACTTTTTCTAAAACCCCTGCTTCGTAGGAAGGAAAAATAACGTGGGGTTTGATTCTTATTTAAAGGGATATGCAGGCCTACCAGTCTTTTAGGCATCAACTCCAAAATATTTTTAAAAATAATTTTCCCTTTTCCTTCATCTTTCTTTAATGAGATTATTTCTTTTTTTATATATATATAATTGTATTGTTTCTTTTGTGCTAATCTCTTGTTGATATGTGAATTCTTGCAATTATTGAGAAATGTATGCTTTTTCTAGTACCCATAACGGCTGGAGAAAATATCATCTCTTTCATTTATTTTTTAAAAGATCATCTCTTTCATTTATTTTTAATCCGTTTTGGTTTGTAATAATTTTTAAGTAGATTTTATTTCGTTTTTTGCTTTATAATTATCATGCATTATATGAATATTATTGCTCATACATCATCCTAAATTATTGATGCATTATGTAAACTGTTTATAAAATTTATTTTAAGTCACTTTGTATTAAATTTGCCAAACTAATTTTTTTCTAAATAAACTAAAAACCTAGTCCTCGAATCCTCTTTAGTAATCAAAGGCTACTGTACTTTTTTTTTTATTAGGATAAAATTGAAGTCATTTAATTGGGTTTTTATCTTAAATTTTTTCCAAATAAAAATAAAATTAAGGTGGCAACTCTAACATATTTCAAAACCGACCTGTCTAAACCCAAGGGTTCTATCATAAGTTCAAATCCAAATGAGCATTTTGATTTCCTTTCAGTTGATTGGACTGGTGCTCAGGCGAGACCTCACAACACTAAGCTAACAAATATATGAGGGAATAATAAAGGCAATAAAAACCAGAATTGAAGGAACTAAAGGAGTAAAAGGTATGACACAATGGAAACTTATGAAGATAACTGATTAGACGAACTTAGCTCAAGTGAAGTCCTTTATTACAAGAATAAATTAATGATGAGATAGTGCTTAATAAGCTAGAATGGATGATTTAAGGAATGACAAACCTTGAATGTAACTAAGTGAATTAAGCTTGAAATGGAACAATAAGTAGTAAGATGGAAAACATAGGAGATCACAAGGTAAAAGAGATTAAGAGTGTTAAGGAGATTATAATGTAAGGAATGAAATAATTTGGATAAAAGCCTTCATTGATAAGGATAAGAATATATAAAAGTAAGTGGAAGAAAGTTATAGAGATGAGTGAGTGATGAAGGAAAGTTTTCATTCAAATGAGAAATGCTCACCCATCCTCCCACCTATTAGAATATAAAAGTGACTTGAGTAAATAGAATTGTTTAATAAAGGACTTAATCTTTAATAAATAAAAACAAAAAAAAGGAAATTTTGAGATTTTAAATAAAAGAACAAGGTAAGTCAATCTCTAAAATCTCTTACATAAAAACAATGACGAAACATGGCTCCTAGTTTAGGGGCTTATAAGGGTAATGGCATAGTTCCACTCATTAGTGCTTAATTAGATGACTTGTTGTCATCATGAAGAAGGTTAGTCCCTCAATGATTATTCTTGTAACAAATGTGGTGATCACTTCTATGACAAAAATGGTATTAGTACTCTAAGGATTATTCCTAGAGGTAGAGTGGATAAGTTTGCATAGAGAATGACTTACTCAAATGCAAATTAAAAAAAAAAAAAGAGTATTTCAAGTGAATGCATTGCGTAATGAAAGCTGTGAAGTGATAGATTGAGAAGAAAAAGCATTAGTTGAAATAGGAATGTAAGTATAAGAATAATAAAGATGAAATTAGTTTGATAATTAAAATGTCCAAAAGTATTGATAGACGAAGAATGGAAATAAGATAAAAAATTTTCATAAATCATAAATATGCCATATATTGAGTAGTAAAAATAAAAATCAGGATAACCATGTTTGAGTGTACTAGAGCACATCATCGATCAAGTAAAGTTGTATTTCTTCATTATACTTATCAAGAAATGAGTTAGGAATTAGAAAGCAAAGTAATAATCCACTCTATATTAATAAATTGGCAATTAAATAAGGGAACACAAGTAAAAGAAAAGAAAATTTAGAAATATAAGTGTCAATGACAATCAAGTTGAAGAAAAGAAGAGGAAGTCGATAAAGGATATATAATATATATAATGGTTAAATTTGATTGAATGTATTACAAAGGAAATTTAGAAATCTAAAAGTGTATATGTGGCAAACTAAACTTGATATGAAGACTTTCATTATATATAATTCCAATATGGAAAGTGTGAGATTAGAAAAGTTTTAAATTATTTGAATAAGAAACATTAAATAAATCTGCATTAGGAGGAAAAAAAAAAGAAATCAAATTAAACTATAAGATGCAAAGAAATCAAAAGAAGAATTGAATATAATAGTAATAGAAACATATAAGACTCCTTGTAATAAGTTTTGAAGTGAGATAAATCAAAAGAAAGTGAAACATGAGAAGGTTGGGAATGATGGAATTGTTAAAGATTCCGACAGCAAATACTTTGTCACTCTGATAGAATCAATGTGAAGATTGACACTTTAGGCATGAAGTCAATGGTACCTATTCCATATAGGGGTATACAAAAAGATTGATTGTAAAAAGAATAATAAATAATCACCCAATAAGGGACTATGATTAAAAGAAGATGAAGCACGAATATTGTTAGATTACTCTAAGTGAAACTGAAACTCACAAGCAAAATATAAGACTCAAAGAACAAGGAACTACAATTGATGAAAATTAAGAAAAAAGTGAAAAATAATCAAGTTTCTAAGTTTGAAGTAAAGGCTAATACTCATAAGTGTGGGAATATATACAAGCGTGAACTAATATAAGTATCAATACCTAGTATATGAGATAAATGACATATATATAGTGATACATTCTAATTGATACATATAATCAAGTTATGTGCCATGGATATGGAATGACAAATATGAACTATTTATACAAGTAAATAACTATATATCCGACTGTATAGATTTGTATGTAGGCATGTATAAGAGCAAGTATGTTAATGATAAGAATATTAAACTTTAGAGTTATCACGACCCACTTACTAAGCTGTGACAATCCTAGGGCATAGGGAGACATAAAGTTACCTAAACTAGTAGAACCCCTTTTAACTTATTATTCTATACCATCTACCATGTTGAACCTTATCCCAAGATCAGAATCTAATTACCTTTTTCTTTATTTCTAACTACCATTCTATCATTTTACATATAAGCAAATGCTCATTGATATCATTATAATATTCACCTCATTTACATATGTTCATTACTTACTATACTATCTCAAATAAAATTTATAGTATCGTTCACAGTACATATAAATCTCAAAACCATTAGCACTAAACCTTCAGTAACCATGAAGCTCTAAGACAATGTTCTTCATAATCATATAACCCAAATTAATGCACTCAAAATTAGCAGAGCAACTTCTAAGTGGAAGGACATGGCTTGGAATTTACCTTGCTGACTCATCAATCTAACTTGAAAAAATTTAAACCACTAAAGAATGAGACAAAGCTCAGTAAGTACATAATAATACAATATATAGTGAGTATAAGGATCATTATCAGGATGGGCTCATTATGGTAATGAAGCAATGTTAATCAAAATTGTCATTATGAATCAATTTATCATTTAGGATAGAAATAATATCTTTAGCAGAAATAGTATATCCTTGGAAGCAAAATGATTCCCACATATGTAAAGCAAAGAGTAGCAGCCTAAGTCTTGCTCACTCGCATGTATTACATTACAAAAGATTGATCAAGTCTTACAGTTTGGCACTCTCCCCTAACAGAGGTTGGGTACTCTCTCCTTAGCTGTGGGCTTACACTAAATGCACAAGATCTAATATATTACTCCACATCATAAGGGTATTTCTACTTATCAATAGGCATCAATAAAAAGGTTCATATGATATTCACAGTGGGAGTTCGATAGAGAATATGCCAATACAAGAATAGTTCTCATCAATGGTCATATTGTGAAATCAATATGAAAAGGTTCGCAATGGCCAAATGCTACAAGGAAACATCATATTCACTAGCTTAATATTCAATAGGCAATTCATGATCAATAAGGAATTGGAGTATTTAATGAAAATAGTTTCATTAACAATGGTTCATAGAAGCACATGTCATACTATATTATTAAGTACTCACCTTGGACTCCTTTGCTCTTATTTACATTTAACTTTGATGCTAGTGGTGCTCCTCACACTCTTGGACATTGTCCTTGTCCTTGTCTTTAGATTCTACACATTTGCATTTCAATTACACGTTAATCGCTTCTTTGTTATGTTGTTTCTTTGTTATGTCATTAGTGTAAATTTAGTTTAACTTGTTAACACTTTTATCTTGTTCATTGTAGTACTAACTTATTACTTTTAATGTCAAGACACACTATACGTATACTTGTTACTAATTTTAATACTTTTCCTTAGTTGTTTTCCAATGGCTAAATATATTCACTTAAGGAAAGATAATTCCTTTCCTCCCAATTTCTTCTTTCAATTTCATATTACCCAATTAGAATCGATTTTAAACAATTTTCGATATTCAATAGGATTAATTCCAATTTCACCTTCCAGTTCAATAAATGAACCCAATTCATTAAATTTGGGAAAAATTATTTCTATCAATTGAATTTTGAAATTAACATTATATAATTCATGTTACACTATTCTTAAGCTTAATTCCCCCTTCAATTCCATGAATTTAATTTTAGTTCTCAAAATCCCCAATTTGTCAATAAATCCTAAAATTTGGGGAAAACCATTAATTCCTCATCCAATCTTCAAATTGATCATAGAATCAAGGAATTAGCATATTAAAAAGCCTATATCATCAAGTAAACATGGAAAACAATTATTAGATCTTGAACTTCCTCTTTTAACCTAAGTTATGTCTTCAAAATTTCAAGTGTTGAAATAAGCTTCTATAATTCAATTTGACTCTTTAAAACCACTATTCTCCATTCCAAATAACCTTATATAATATCAAATAAATTTTAGAATAATCCTTCATACCCAATCAAAGAGAGGCCTAACCCTTGCTCCTATGTTTCCCTTAGATGAGCTTTAAGATTTTCTTGCTTATTTTCACTTGTCAAACTTTGTGTTCTAGAGTCCAAATTCTATATGTTATCAATTAATATGCAAAAAAAATATGTCCTAGTTTTATTTTTCTTATGCTAATCCATATAGGTGAAAGAAGAGAGAAATTTTTGTAACTTATTTACCAAATACATGCTTAAAACAAAGAAGGAAGGAGATGAGCATCATGCCTTACCTTGGAAAGCCTTGATTTGTACTTTTAAGAGGGTGGTTGAAATTTAAAGAGTGTTTTCTCTAGGATTTATGTTTTTTTATGATATCTTTTGCAAAAATGAAAAAAAAAATTGCACATCTTTTTGTTTATATATGTAAGTTGAATGGTGGTGATTTAATCACACTTAATCCAATGGCTAGGATTTAATCAAAATGGATGGCTATGATTTAATCAAGTTGAATGGCTAGGATCTCATCTAGGTTGATGATGTTCATCATATGGTGTGGAAAAAGAAAAAATGAATGTGGACTTTAGTGTAGGTAAAGTGAGAATTCATGTTGGAAAAGGATTTGTCTTAGTAAAAAATGGTGGCTTCCAAGTCAAAGTTTGATGGCTAACTCATCCTACACCCATTTAACCTTGGTTAGCTATTTCTAACTCTAATTAAATGCATGTTCAACTATTCTTGGACCTTGTGAACTAGCCATCCAATGGGCTTAGGCCTTAGAGTCCAAAAGCCCAATAACAAATCCATATTTGCACATTTCAGACTTGGTAAGTTAATACATTTTCCATTTTATTTCTTTCACTTTAGTATACATATTTCCACCTTATAATATCACTACACATTTAAGACATTGCTAGATAAATTCTATACACATTATAATGCACATTTACTAGCCTTTCAGTAGCATTGTTCAAGTATGTACATCATGTAGGCTCATTAGGTCAAACTAAGTTTGACTTCTATTATACCATTGTAATTTTGATTGAAATTAACTTCACATGTCACTATTATTATCTCCCAATGACTTAGGAGATGTTAATGCCTATTCACTAGCACTTTAGATTCATATTTCAAATAAATTATTAACATAGTCATCTTAAGTCAAATTCAGTTTGACTTCTATTTTACTATTAAGATGCTTATCAAAATTGATTTCATTTTTCATCAATTGTCACATTATTTATTAAATTCACTTCTTATGATATTCTTAAGGTTCTTGATGTGCTAAGAAGGCCTTGAATGGTATAGTACATGAACATTATGGTGTTACCATTATTGACTCTAATAAGGAAACTTTGGGTATTACAAGAGTAGTTTAGACAATTAATAATAAAAAAAAATCTAAGAATATCTATATGCTGATTTCATATTCAATAGAATTATAAAGATTTCATCTAAAATTGTGAAATTGGTATGTACAGATAGGACATTAAAGTTAATAAAAGATTTAAGTTGAGTTTTATTATGCTTTCCATTTATAAACAAGTATGCATATGATGTATAATTATTATGCATTCAAAAGATGATAAAATAATCAAAGTTGTTGAATAATCTATAACAAAAGATGAATTGATCGAAAATTTAGTGTGATAAAATAAATAATTGATTTCTTATAGATATATATGATTAAGGATTGATTATGGAAAGAACTCTTCAATAGTGAGTAAAGAGTAAAAATGGTATTAGGTTGTTTAAAGTATTGATACTTGTAATTTGTGATGAGTATTAAGAGTGACCATGGCCACTAGATATGAAATTATGGAATTGTAGTTTACACTTTTAAAGATTTAGAATATAATAATAAGATATCTATATAGTGCTTTAAATACTATAATGTATGATGAAGTGTCTAAAAGAATAGTGATATTAAGAAACTCTTAAGTATTTATCTTGAGAATTCTTAAGGCCATGATGAGTTTGACATAAGGTAATAGACTTATAGTATGCAAAGTGAGGAAAGAGATATTACATATTTTGTGGTTTAGAAAATGGAGGTAACATAGATATCATAATAGACCTTATGTTTCAAGAGTTGTTAAGTTAAAGAGGAATTACTCAAAAAACATGAATAATTAAGATAGTGGCAAAATGACAGAAAATCCATGGCAATAATGAAGGTGTATGGGAAAACTACTGAGACATATAACTCAAGTATTTTCATTTGCCTTATGAATCAGGAGTATTTTTTTAGAAAATTGTAGGATGAATTTTCTAAAGAGGGTAGAGAATAATACTCAAGGTTTTCCTAACTCATAGAGTTAGTAATGATGCTATAGGGATTGATTTCAATGAGTATTATAATGGTGAAATTAAATTGAAATCAAAAGAGATTTAATGTGACCAAGTGACCTACCTACTCAAATTGTAATGCTTTAATGTTCATGTACTGTACTATCTAGGGCTTTCCTAGCATATTAAAAACCATAAGAATATCATAAAAAGTTATTTTGATGAAAAATGTGATATTGAATGAAAAATGAAATCAATTTTGATAAACAGCTTAATAGTAAAATGAAAGTCAAATAGCATTTAACTTAATGTGACTGAGTTAGTTATTTTCTTATAATGTGACACTAAAGTGCTAGTGAATGAGCATAAATATAATACCTAAGATTTTCCTAAATTATAGAGAGAATATTTTAATAAAAAATACAATAGAAAAATAGAAGTCAAACTTAGATTGACCTAGTGAGCCTACATAATTTACTTACTTGAATAGAGCGACTAAAGGGCTAGTAAAGGTACATTATGAAATGAATTAAATTTATCTAGTAATGTTTAGAGTGTGCAGTGAAATTAGAAAAAAAAAATATATGCATGCTAAAGTGAAAGTAAAGAAATAAAAATTTTATTAAGTTACTAAGTAAAAAGATTAAGGCAAATAGGTTGGTTAATGGGGCTTTTAGACTTCTAAGCCCAAGCCAATAGTGTCTAGCCCATTAAGGCCCATTAAGGTAAAAACCTTAAAATTACCATAAGTTGAAAATAATTACCTAAGGTTAAATAAGGTAAATGGGTGAAAGTAGCCAAAAAGATTGACTTAGAGCCACTATTTTTGACCTAGTACACATCATTTTTTACTAAGCCATCTCCACCTTATCAAAACCATTTACACTAAGTCAATTTTTGTTACCCACACAGCTTTTCCATCACACATTTAGATAAGATCATGGCCATTTATTGAAACAATATCATAGCCTCCATTAAGATGAAATTATAGCCATTGATATAAAGTAATGAAATCATCATCATCTACCTTCCATATATAGGCAATATGATGTGCATTTTTCTCCATTTTACAAAAGATATCACAAAAAAAAAAAAAATTCCTAAGGGAAAATACTCTCCCAAATTTGGCCACCCTTCTAGGAACTTAAAATAAGGCTTTTCAGGGTAAGAAATTATGCTCATCTCTTCCTTTCTTTGTGTTAAGTATGATTTTCCTATTTTGGTTGCAAACTTTCTTCTTTTCTTTTGCTTATGAGATACAACCAACCTAAGAGAAAAAAAGGGAGGAATAATCTTGTATCGATGGAATATAGTCTTTCAAAGCAAGAATTAAGGACTTAACATGTAAAAATAAGCAAAAGAATTATGAAACTCACCTAAGCACCCTAAAGAGAGGCGTTTGACCACTATATAGAAATCATAGAGAGAATTATTCTAAAATTTATTTTATGGTATCTAAGGTTATTTGGGGTGGGGAATAGTGGTTTGTAAGAGTCAAATTGAATTATAGAAACTTATTTCAAAACTTGAAATTTTAGAGATATAAACAAAGTTAAAAAGAGGACTTTATGTTCTAATGATTATTTTTTATATTTGATTGATCACATAGGCTTTCTATCATGCTAATTTAATAATTCAATGGTAAATTTGAGATTAATAAATTATAGATTTTCTTCAAATTATCCCAATATGGAAAAATTAGGGTTTCATGAGTTAAAGTGATTTAATTTCAATTCATTGACGAGTATTGATTGCTTAAGTGTTAATTTGATGAATCCATGATCAATTTGAAGTTTGAATAAGAAATTGATGGTTTTTGCCAAGTTCTAGGATTTATAAGACAATTTGGGAATTTTGAAACTTAAACTTGAAATTATCAATTGATTAATAAATTGAGCTTAGAAATGGTGTATTCTAATGTTAATGAGGTTAATTGTGAAATGTGATGGATCGAAATAATTTTTCTCAAATTTAGTGGATTATGTCAAGTTAGGAACCTAGAGTTTAAAGATGAGATTAATTCCATGGAAGATTGAGAAATTACTAGATTTGGTTATAGTTGAATAATGTGAAGATAAATTGTGGAAATTGAAAAGAAAGGAATTAAACTTCCAGAGTAAAGTATTCGACCACTTGATGGAGTGACCAATAAAGATGTTAAAATTTTGTAATATGCATGTACATGATATTGTTAGTGTCTTGACCTTAAATTAATAAGTTAGTACAACAATAAACAAGTTAAGAAAGTGTTAACAAAGTTAAGTTAGATTTAAATTAATGACATAACAAGATAATCATTAATGTGTAATTGAAATGCATAATTATAAAATCTAAAGACAAGCGCAAGGAAATTGTCTAAGAGTGTGAGGAGCACTATTAACACCAAGGTTAAATATTAATAAGAGTAAGGGAGTTTAAAGTGAGCATGTAATAATATGATACGATTTATGCCATACTTGTGAGCAATTGTTGTTGGAACTACCATCCATTGAAATACACCTTAATTTGATATTGAACATAAGTTGCCCTACTGATTATTGGGCCATTGATTACAATAATTTTATCATATGGCATTCGGCCATTGTGAGCTCATTTACATTGATTTCATATTATGACCAATGGTGAGAACCATTTGTATACCATTATATTTTTCATTGAATTCCTATTATGGATTTTATATGCACCCTTTTATTGATACCTATTGTCAAGTAGAAATCCTCTCTAATATGGGGTAATACATCAGACTTTATGCACTTAGCATAAGCTTATGGGTAAGGTGAGAGTACCCAACCTCTGCTACGGGGAATGCCTTACTATAAGATCTTATCAATCTTACGTAATGTGATATATGTCAATCAGCAAGGTTTAGGTCGCCACTCTTTTATTTATATGTGGGAAGCATACTGCTTTCATTAATTTATCATTTTTGCTAAAGATGTTATTCCTATCTTAAATAAGAAACTGATTCATAATGATAATTTTGATAAACATCGTTCCATTGTCACAATGAGCATACTCTAATAACAACCCATATACTCACTTTGTACTATATTTTTTCAGATACTCACTGAGTTTTGTCTCATTCCTTAGGTGTTTAAATTTTTCAGGTCAGGTTGAGGAGTTAGCAAGGTAAATTCCAAGCTCTGTACTTTCGCTTGGAAAATCGCTATGCTATTTTAGTATTTGGATTTTGGTTATGAAACTATGAAGTTCCATGCTTTAGAGCTCTATGATTGTGAAGGTCTTTAATATTGACAAATTACTAGATATTATTTGTATTACAAATTATATCATACTTTATTATTACATTTCTATATTTATGTAATTAATGTGTAGACAGTGATAAGAATCATGGCAAAGTTAAGTCGAAATACAATAAGTATGATTATAATATTAAATTGATAAATGGATGATATATATATATATATATATATATATATATATATATATATATATATATATATATATATATATATATATATATATATATATATATATATATATATATATATATATATATATATGTATGTATATAAATGGCAAATAAATGGTAAATTGTTATATGATAAAGTAATGCAAGTTGAGATCTTGGGAAAAGAATAATACTGTAAAAGGATGGATAATAGTAAATTAAATGGGGTTCTACAGGTTTAGGTGAATTTATGTCTCCCTATATCCTAAGACCGTCGCAGCTTAAAAAGTGGGTCATAACAAAGAAATTCTTCAAAAAAAAAGAAAGAAAAAGAAAAAGAAAAAAAACTTACTAAGAGAAAGAATCAAAATTTAAAAAGAAAAAATAAGTTGCATTTTCCTTTTTTTTTTAAAAAAAAAAAAACTAGTCTTTAAGTTCAAAACCATAACAAAACAAGTTGTTGTAAAAATATGATAACGAGCTAATAATATGGTTAAAAGTATCCAATCTTGTCTTTAATCTATTAGTTGTATTGAATTTTTATGTCAATTAATATAATTTGAATTAGTTCATTGATTAAATGTAAGGGTGGAAAGGGTTGAGCACAATTTGAGTAAAGTCGGGAATTGAAAAATTCCCATACATAACTAAACATTCGGGGATCTCAGAATCTAGGAATCAATACCAAATTGAAATCATAAAATCTCTATCCTAGCTTATCTCAAACTTCAGTACAAATTGATTTGGCGATTCAGAGGGTAATGGATCGAAATAATCCAATTCGAGTCTCAGGGATTTTGAGTCTAAATAATTGTTTCAATAAGTTTTGTATATAATTTATGTAGAAAATGTATATATATTATCATAAAATAGATTTTATAGAAAAATAATACAAATTACAAATTTATTTAAATATTAAAATGCAATTATGCTTAAAATATCATAATGTTCACTATTTCAAGTGTTCAATACTTCACTTAAATTCATTGTTCATAGATAAAGACTAGATTTACTTCTTAATTATTAGGCAGGAAACAATAGGTAGGCAGGCAGCAGGAAAAATTCAGGAGGAAGCAGCAGTAGAAGGCCAATAACTCAGCAGAAAGCCACAAACTAAATCAGCAAAACATAAAAAAATATATCACCTAAAATTTAATATGGTTGAATTCAACTTTATTCATTCTGAATTAAACTTTACAAAGGTTAAATTCAACCACAATAAGGTTGAATTCAACTTTGCCAATGTTGAATTCAACCTTATTATGGTTGAGCTTGACTGTGTTAGAGTTGAACTCACTTCATTCAACTTGAGCTCAATTGTATTAGAGTTGAATACAACTTTACTTATTGAATTCAATAAAACTAGAGTTGAAGTTAACTGTATTAGAGTTGAATTTACAAATTTTAACTAGGTTAATTCAAACTGATAGTAGTATGTGCTCTATAAGCCATATAATAGTTTGTAATCGTAGATAATAATTTCCAATAGCATAATAAATATATTCTTTATATGAAATGAGTTTCATATTATAGAATATAATATTTGTAAAAGAATTTATTCTCAACTATTGAAAATATGAGTGACAGATTGCTCTTGTACAAATATTTTAAATATGTCTATAGTCATAGGATTAATGACTAGGAATCATTAATTCTAGAAGTCCATCACCTCTATTTTTTTTTCTATAATCAGTATATGATACAGGTGATCATAGGCAATGAGTCTCATGTTGCTTGACATGTGATGTCAATATAAACACATAGATATTCATAGGATGAATAATCGGACTGTGACATTAGATGATAATAATATGGGGTTTTACCACTTGTTAATTATTTATCATCTAGGTCATAATAATACATATAGTCTTTTGACTTGAAGGATACTATATCTCATACATAGGTGATTAGAATTTATTACTGCTTATATAGACATACTATTCATGTAGATATATGGCATGTGATAGTTCTAATATGTTATGTTTGGAGGTAAAGTGATCGCCAAGATAGAATTCCTTACCTTAAGTAAACAAAATTGAGATCCTATGCTATCTGGTTATTCTTGATACTTAAGTTCTTGGCTAAGATAGAAAGATTGACTAAAAAGAGTTTCTATTAGGAATCTAATCTCATCAAGAATTAGAATCGAGATAAGGATATAAAATCAAGGCATATTAGGGTTTGACATAAACCATTACCCTAGCCGAGATTTAGATCTTTAATGAACAGATTTTAATGGACGATAATTTATAATCAATGGTCCATATGATGTTTAAAATAATCAAGTATAAATATTCATTTTTAATTAGATAATCGTGATATGGAATGCTAGTTGTCACTCATGACTTACGGGACTAAGTGTGAAGTGGGAATTTCACATTAGTAGAGAAATATGTTTTCTCATTCCCATTGCAAATTATAGATGAACCTAGAAAATCACACACCCAATAGTGATCATCTTTCAAGTGTAAAAGGTTTACTATAATAATTAATTAAAGTGTTTAATTAATTGATTAGTGATAAAAATAACTAAACATGTAATTTAATTTACAAGAACCCTAGCATGTCCTGATGTTCAATTTATAAAGGTTTCGATTCAATTAAATCTTAATTTGTATATGATGCAAATGAGAAAGATTAAATTGAAAATTATTTGGACCAAATAAATTAAAGATTTAATTTTAAGATTCAAGAAAATCCTAAACACATGAGATGTAGCCTAAACCCATATTTGATATGGAAAAGAGGCAATTTAGGGGTTAAAGAAATTTTACTATTCATAAGCCCACATGATGGATTTAGGGTTTAGAAAATTTTTCACTAAAGTTAAAATTGTATATACATCTTTTAACTAACGAAAATGCCCATTTTAACCTTAAAGGATAAAATGGTCGTTTCAACATTTGAAGTAGCAAAGTCCACTTTTGCCTATTTTCATCAAATGATGAGCTAAAAGAGTATTATAGTCTTTGTGAAGACCTGAGGGTTAAGTCTTAAAGAAAAGAAGTATATAAGTGTCATGTTCATCTTTTCTTCATAAGACTGAACATTATTTTTGACTTGAAGCAATTTGAAGAGAAAGAAGTTGAGAAAAAAAAAGTAAAGAAGAAAGTGTTTCTTCAAGTTTTCTTTTAATCTTCAAATCTTTTTCTTTGTTCCTTATGAAGAACAAATTGCTTGTAATTTGAAAGTGAGTTTAGTCCAAAATAATCAAAGAGAAAAACTTATCTTCTTAAAGGTTTTTTAGGAAGATCTTGGATCAAAATTAGGAAATCAAAAGAGCAATTCACGAAGAACCAAAGAAACCAAATAGAAACTTAAAGATAAGCTAGGGGTGGATGATCTAGAGGCTTCACACTTGGAGAGCTCTTTGTTAAAGAAAGAAGGAACCTTCAAGAGGTAATACAATTACTCTTCATTCTTCTTTCTATGCATATGTGTTTTATACATAAATTAATTGATTGCTTGAATAAACATTTGAATCTAATTGGGTGAAGTGAAATTTTAAATTTTTTGAAATTTCATCTTGCCACCTTGCTTCCATTGCGATTGCTCCACCATTCCTTCACAATCATCAACCAATGTTCTTAGAGCCACATTATCTAATATGTCTGGTTTCTGTAGAACACCTATAAAACATAATTATGCATCATTTAGATTGTATATTGTGCAAAAATGATACAATTTAATTCAAATATAAAAGTTAACATATAGGAAAATATACCATCTTTAAAATTTTCAAGTTCTTATAGTGTTTCTTCAAGAGTAATAGGTTGATTGCTTTCTCTTAGCCAGTCTTAGCAATAAAGTACCACCTCAGTAGTTGTATGCTAGACCCCAATTTTGGACTACAATGGTCTAGGGCATGGGTTATGTTGTCCCTTATACACCAAGAAAAAGGGTTGAATTGGTGGGTAATCAAAAAATTTAAGAGAAGAAATTAGAGTAGAGAGATAGCAACACAAATTTATAATGCTTTGGCTATTAACTAACCTTGCATCCACCCCTAACCTCAATTGGCTATTTCACTATAGCTATACAAATACAATGGAGTTTTCAAGTTCACTCCTAACTTACAAGGTGTTTTAAGGTTCACACTCAATCCTTACAAGTGTTTTTCCCAAAAGGCTCACACTTAAACCTATATAAGAGTTTTACAGAGGCTCACTCTCAACCTAATACAGTGTTTTTTATAACTCACACAAAACCCTTAAGTAATTAAAGCTCTTACAACAATATCAAATTATAAAATAAATGAACAAGAGTCTAAGAAATAAATTGGCAAGAGTTTGGCTATAATAAATGTTTGTGCTCCTTTCATAAAGTCTTTTGGTGGGGGTATTTATTGGTACATCCCACTTTTTGGGATGGACAGTCCTAGGACATGGGTAGGCATAAACCACTGAAAACCCATAGAACATGACTATTTTAGATTACTAATGTAGCTCTATTGGCATGCCGACAACATAGTCATCATTTCCTAAGATCAAACTTATAAGGAAAATAACACTCCTAATAGTCCCACCTTATATCCTTAACTCCTTATAAGGCATAGGCAACTCCATAATTGTAACAACCCACACCCACCCCAGGAATTTTTGTGATAAATTGCTTGATTTAGAACTACTAAGATTAAGTGTGTGCTTTTGTGAAAATTAGTGATCTAAGTGATTAATGAGTATGTGGCATATTAAATTAATTTTAATATGCATAATATGAGTTGCTATTATGAAATAAATGATTTATATGAAGTATATTTGCATAAAAGAATTTATTGTCAATAAAATGAATTTTCATGCATAAGACAATTTTTAAGCATAAAATAATTTTATGAGAATTTTTAAAATATTTTAAAATAAATATTTTTGGGGGAAATATTACAAAAATAATAATAAAAATATTCTCTTTATTTTTAATTTTACTCAACCTGAAATTTAAATAAAAAGCCCAAATACCCAAAAGCCCACTATACTAAAATCCTCCTAACCTAGTTCATTAAGGGTATTAGTGGAAATTTCACCCAAACCCTAATATAAATTCCAAAATTTGGCCAGACCAAAGTTCTAGTAGCCATCACTTTATTCTTTCTATATCTTGGCAGAAAAATCCTCTTAAAATATTTCTCTCTACCAAAATTAAGAAAACACCTTTCCGTTTCGCGATTTCTTGACCGTAATCGTAAGTTTTTCTTCTCTTTCGATTTCTAAACTGATTTCTATAAAATAAATTATGAGAAAATTATTTTGAACTAGTTGATTACTGATTTTTATAGATTTAATTCTGTTTGGGTGAGTTTTGGGGAGAGAAAAACTATTTTCTACTAAAAACACAATTCTTTCTGCGAGATTTCTCCAAAGGTGAATTCTATAACTTAAAATCATAATTTTCATGCATAAATATCACTGGGGGGGAATTTGTGTATTATTGTTTTCTAAACTGATTTTTGATTTTTTTTAATGAAAAATATTGAATTAAATAATATTTCTGCATATTTCTATGATGACCGGGAAGTTTCGAAAAACAAAGGAGTTCAAGGCTTTTGTGTTAGAACTTGGAAGTTGAAAAATTCTATTATAGAATTGATATATGGCCACCAATTTGTGTGAGTAAGTGTTATAATATGATGTTTGTTTTGTTTAGATGAAAAATAATGATTGAATAATGTGTCTGTTTATTGCTGTAATAAACGAAAAACGCGGAAACTCATGATTTTTCACCTAAGTCTTTAAACTTGGAAATTTTTTTTTATAAATACTATCTATGGCTGCTGAATCATGTATGGATGTGTTCTAAACTGATATTTGCTGTGATTGAATGAAAAATAATGGTTTAAACAACCTATTTACATATTTTTTAAATGATCAGAAAATACTGAAAATAAGAAAACTCATGGTTTTGTACTCTATAATTCAAAAAGTTGAATTTTTATGTATAAACAACACTAAGTGTGACCGATTCATATGGATTAAAATTCTAAAATGATTTTTGTTGTGTTTACATGAAAAATCTTAATTCAAACCATGTTTTTACATATTTCTGAAATAGACAGAAAGTGCAAAAAGAAGAAGAATTTAGTTTTTACTTTAGTGATGCATTCGGCCTATATAAATATTTTTATTCCAATGTTTATAATTTTTATGTGATATGTTTTGATGATTATTGACATGTATGTATGCATAAGAAATGATAAAATTGCATGTTAGTTGAAGGTATGATCCTAGATAAGCTTAGATGTATTTTGGTATACTTAAGGTATGCTTAAGGTATCTTAACCTTATATTGTGTTTAGAATGCAAATGTGGTTGAGAAATATGGAACTAGATGTTATGATGACTTGGTGATGAACACATGTTATGAGTTGATGAAGTGACAATTGAATAAAAAGGA
The DNA here is from genome assembly GCA_947687605.1 of Reutealis trisperma. Lineage (NCBI taxonomy): Eukaryota > Viridiplantae > Streptophyta > Magnoliopsida > Malpighiales > Euphorbiaceae > Reutealis > Reutealis trisperma. The sequence continues at coordinate 216,655 of CANTUT010001088.1, forward strand.
TCATAAGAGTTAAGCATGACACTTGAAATGTTAATTGTTAAGTTGACATGTATGGAAGTGTAAAGTGAATTAAGATAATTATTAAAGTGAATTGATATTGAGGTAATAATATTGTGATGACCTTAAAAAGGTATTGATGTGATTGCAATGTGTTGTCATGAGAGCCTATGAGGCCTAAGTATGCAAGACTTTTAAAGTCAACGTTTTATGTGCAAGTGATAAGTACACCTGTATGTGAACTCTAAGTGTATGTGTATGCTATATGTGCATGGGTAGTTATGGGATAAGAGCATCATGAGTAAATAAATACTAAGTGGTAAATCAAATATTATATTAAAGTTTGAGGAGCTTTAGAAGTGCAAAGGGACTAAGTAGACTAGGAGCAAAGGAACCCCAAGGTGAGTAAACACTATGTTCATGTTACAAGTGTGAATAAACATCGTATTCATTCTACAAGTGCAAATAGCATTTTGTTATGTTATAAATATGTGATATCATGGTATGTGAGCCTTTGACATTTTTGAAACCTAAGTTCTTTCCATTCTAAATATTATTATATGATTTCTTTGTCAAGCTTGGGTTGCCAAAGGACATTTGGTCTAAAACTAGTTTGTTTATCCAATGAGAACTTCTTATGATTAACACCCTAACTTATATTCTTTCTAGAACTACACTATCATTGTATCTTTTGTTCAAAAGCTAAACCACTATTATTATTGGAATACCTGTTATTGTTGCCTTATGTGATATTGTTAATTGTGATTACCATTAGCTCTAGCTATGGTACCTTTTACCCTTTATGCATAATCCTCGTGCCGATGCAGGTAATCATCGGAACTTGTGCACACGGTCTTAACCCAATGGATAGGGGTTGTGTATCCACCTTAGCTAGAAGTGGCGATTCTAGCCGTGGAGCCTGATCAGCTTCATGCTTTTATAAGTGATAGGAGTTGGAATTTGGTATAAGGCCACCTCCCCTTTATAAGTTCGAGTGATAGTGTAATAGCCTTCACTCTTTATAAGTTATAAGTGTGATTTCTGCAAACTTGCCAAATTAAACCCTTGTTAAATTGCAACCTGATTCATGAATTGTAAATCATGAACTTTATGTATAAGCTATGTGTTTCCTTTTCAAAGGAATATGTGATGTGTATGTGCCTTATTGTTTACTCATTGAGATCATCTATGTCACCCCCTTTTTTTTTTCCTTGTGTGGTTCTAGGTGAGCAAATGTGAGGAGGCAAGGTGATGGCTCAAGTATTCTATTTCACTTGGGGAATTCCTTGTCCAAGTTATCAATAATACTAATTTATGAAGTCTTGTCATTAGATGCTCCGAGAATGTTGATTGATACTTATTGCTATATATTATTTTCCTCATGGATTTTATATGTGTAATGATTTATTTTAGACTTATGCAATTTAAGTTATTCACTTAAATGTTTTAAACGAGTTATCGTAAGAGGTTTGGTAAAATCCTAGGCATGATTTGTTTATATGTAAGTGGGTTCTACAAGCGCAGGTGACCTTATGTCTCCCCATGTTCTAAGACCATCATATTTCTAAGGTTGGGATGTGACAACAATCAACCATTACACACTCCTAATCTAAATTAATTATATTCAGTCTCTTAGGCATCTTATTTGGTCATTTATATTCATATACCATTTCATACTTATATTAGATTAAACACCATGGAGTTTCTAGATAATGTTACTGTACACCATTATGTCATCATGTACACACACATATACAGATCCATATTATACCATTCTTTTATACTTATATAATTCCTACAAACTATGAAGTCTGTTCATAAACATTCTCTTTCAACAATCGTAAGCAACAAGTGTGGAATGGAATTTGGGCTGAGAGTACTATTATCCTAGAAAAAATGAAAAAGGAAAGGAATGAGATACAAATCTCAATGAATATATATTAAGTGATAGGGCATATGAATTAAGATATGTTGACAGTATCTATGTTCTAATGGGTTAACACAATAAGCAAATAAAAAAACTATGCTAGCAGAAATTATGATCAATTTATTGTGAATTTAATCCATAGATCTCATATAATATAATACTATAGTGCCCATAAATTTCATGTTACAAAGTATGACACAAGGTTAGCTAGGTCTTGTGGCTAGGGTGTTCAAATACCTTCTAGCAAGGATCAAATCACTGTGCATTAATCCCCTCACTGAAGAGAGGGAATTTCTGCTTTTAGTCTTATGTCAGGCTTCAAGTCAAATGGAACAATTTATTTTGTAGAAAATCAATTAGGGTTCATATTTTACAAAGACAATTTCTCAATTCAATGTCAAGTGGTCAAGTACAACTCACATATTTATAGTGTAATGGACATGTGCCAGGAAGTTCAGTATATACTCACCTTCTTTTTTTTCAAGTTTTGAAGTACAAATATTCCTCCTCTTTCTCTTCTATGCAAGGCTCCTCCTCTAGAAAGTCCTCCTAACCCTCTACACATCATGAATATTTATATAAAATTTAAATTATCATAACTAAGTTCATTTTAATTATAAAATTTAAAGGTAAGTTTACAATTGCTATCGAGTTACTCTTACTATTTCTATTGTAAACTAGGTTATATAAGTCCAATAAATCTGATTCTAAGAACATTCAAATCCTAACAAATTCCTCTCTATTATGTCCAAAATTTAATTCATTTAGATTTTGGTATCTTCTAAAATTCATTTCCTAAGTTTCCCTTAAATTATGTAATATAGGGTTTAGTAGGGTTACAGTCCACTATTTAGGCTATAACTCGAGCTAGAAAACTCCAATTAGGATGATTCATTTTTTAAATGAAACTAGAATCATAAGAGTACATATCATTGGTATTTGACTTTGGACTATTATTCTTATATGGTCCTCAAAATTAGGATTGAATGTTAAAAATTTTGATAGTCACGGTACCCTGTAACAGCCCTTTTAATTTCCCTATATCTCTCAATCCACTTGTATTTTTGCTCTGTAATTTTGAAGCCTTTAAATGAAATATCAAGCTTCATTTTGTGTGTTTTTTTCATCTTTGGATTCCTACTCTAAGGTATTTAAACCTAGCTCCAACTCCTAGGAATTTTAGGGTAGTCTGCAAGCAAGCAGTCCCATTCTCCCTCTAATATCTCCAAAAGTATCAAGAATTGACGTAAATTATTTTAAATAAATAAAATAAACACATCAAATTACAACTTTGATGTTTTGACCTCCCTTAAATTCTTGCTCTAAGAGGTATAAATTCCCCTTTCAACTTCTAGCACTTCTAAATCCTCAAATCTGTCTCCTCTTGCTTCTTACTTCCTCCACTCTATTCTTCCATTCCTTATTCTTTTTCCATCAAAACCACTTCAAATAAGTCTTTTTTCATTCATCAATTTATCATTTCTCAATTGCAAAACCTCTTTTCTCTATCCTCAATTCAACCAAACATAATCAACACAATCAATCACACAACACATATATATAGATAAGGAAAATCAAATCAATCTTACAATCTTATCTTGCTTGAGCTTGGATAACCTTTCCTTCAATTTTTTCTTCTTCCTTTCTTTCTTTTCCTTCTTCAAACCATGCTTCCTCTCTATTCTCTCTTTTCCTTAGTGCAATTTCAATGAAATGGAAGATAAGTGAGCTTATCTTCAAATTTTTTGCCTACATATATTTTCTAATTTCTTTTATATTTATTTTAACTTACTTAAATCTTGGAAAAAATTCCACCTAGTTTTTCCTCCTTGATGGCTGGCCACTTGACACCTAATTTTAGAATTTTTTTTTTTGAGTTGGCATGATAAGGTGTCCCTTTATGATGACTAAATTTAATTTTATTACCATTTTGCCATTCTGATTCGTTAATTATTCTATTATTGTCTAAAACTATTTTTAGTCTCTAATTTAGCATCATAATATTATTTCTAATCATCTCCCTAGTAATTTTACTGGAATTAAAATTTTGTAAAATTCTACAAATCGCCATTCTATCGATATAGCGCGCGGCAACCCGATTCTCGTAATCACATGCGATTTAAGTTTTGGGCTCCTAATTTCCTATTTCCTACTTAATTCCCATTATTTTATTAATTCTATCATATTTCTAGGGTTTCTATTAATCGAAAAAATTTTGGGTGTTACTAGCCTTCACCCACTAAAGAGCAATTACAAATGAATGAATAGTCATATCTTCCACAGCAATTAGAAAATATGCATTTAATGCTGTGTCAGAGCTGAGTTGTAGTTGTGAAGTCTTGATAGTGGTCATAATCTCATTTAGTAGTTGCAATTAAAGAATCACGGTCATAATCTTCAAATGTCGTAAATGGCTATTTGACACGTGGCATATTTCTATTAGTTGCTTGACTATCCGTTGGAACGGTTCCCTAAGATATAAATATCATAGTTGCAACTTCATGATTGCAATTGATCTTTATTTCACATCTAGAAATGGCAATCACAATTTTGGTTGCCAACCTTATTGTGTATCATTGCTTTTTTTCTTAAATTAGTCAAGGTCACAAAATGATGGTTGCGGGCATGATTTATTGTTACAGGCATGATTTACAAGTCTATGTTATATACTTAGGAAATTTTCAATATCTTGATTTTTCAACCTTTTCTAAACATTTTTCTTATAAAATAAACACTAAATACAAGCATTAGGGCACTTCAATTTGATTGTCATGATCAAATAGAGATTGACTAAGTTTTGAACCAATTTAGTTCAATAATCTCCCCTTTTTATTTTGAAAATTAAATTGAATCTGAAGTAAAAGCTACTTAATAGTTACATGTTGTTTAACTTCCCCTTAGTTCATGCATTTAGTTAAGCTCCCCCTCAAAGTATCAATTCATGCCAAAGTATCCATGAATATTGAAGTTATGAATTCAATTTAAATTCCTTCTTCCCCTTTGACAAGATCAAAAAGAGAGTTAGGAAATAATTATCAAGTGAGAAGTTAAACAATAAATCAAATAATTAATAATAAGCCAAAAAAATTAATTAACACTAAAAAATATTGCATTCATTAAAGAAAAATAGATTACAAAGATGATCAATTTTGCGTTTTGGTGCCAAAATATGAATGATAAAAAATATGAAAGATAAATTAAAAAATAAAATAAAATAAAAGGAATTTCCCAAGGCCCCAAATCTAAGATTCATCCTCCTCTTCCTTCTTAAGCTTCCTCTTCCTCACTAACTTCCCATGCATCCAAGTTGCAATCAGGAAGGCCCATCTTCCCTTGAATATTATATATATCATGAACATGCCACAAAGGATTGAGCCTTCTCATAATCTTACTAAATATTTTATCATACTTAGAAGGAGATGGATGGGCTCGAGGAGAGGGTTGAGTGCCTCAAGCTCTTTGGGTCCTTTCTTCCATTAGTTGATTTGGTTCACCTTGCACAACTAATAAGTGCTTAAATTACTACATTTTATCCCTTGTTCTTAATGTATTTTATCCTTAAATTGAGTTTGATTTGTTTATTTAGTGCTTTTCCATAATTCTTTTAGTGTACCCAATGCCAAATGATGCCATGAACCAAGTGTGACCATCCAAGCCAAAATGCTGATTTTTGGAAGAATATGGGCAACCACAGGTGACCATATGGCTAGAATTCTAGAGGTGTGATAAGAGCAAATTGGAAATTCATCTAGTAGCCTCCCATGGGTGGAGGCATGGCGGAGGTTTCACCCATGGGAAGTTACATTCTTTGGCCTTGTTGTTGGCATGGCTGGAACCCCAGCCATGTGAGGTTAAATTTCAGCAGTATAAAACATATTAGACAGCATTTTAGAGAGGGGAGCCGCCATAAAGCAGAAAATGAAGATCTAAGGGTTAGCTAAGACCTAAAGTCACGGGAGAGGCTTAAAGGCTAGAGATATTGAGGATTTAATCAATTCAAAGACCAAGATCCAAGTGGATGTGGAAGATTGAAGAGAAGATTTTGAAGAACATCTCCTGGATTTGTTTGAGATTTCTCCCTCTTTTATTTTCTGCATCTTTGTTCTTCAATTTTAATATATATTAATTATATTTATAATGAACCCTAGTTTTGATTATATAGATTAAAGGATTTAAACTTTAATCAATTCATCTTTGGTTGTTTTTTTTTCATCATAAATCTTATTATTCCAATTAGCAATTGCTAGCTTGTTGATTAGATATTGTTTCTATATTGGATGAGTAGAGATACCCTAGTATAGATAGATCACTCATGGGAATAAAGAGTTGATTGGGGTGCTAGAGATAGACCTACAAGACTTCTTTGGATGTTAATCTCTTAAATTTAATGCTACTCCTATTTGATTATAGGTTGAGAAGAGATTCCCCTGTAATACTTAGGAAGTTAGGGATTTAATCGCTTGAGAAAGGTTTTTATCTAATTTAGTGAGAGTCCAACTCAATCCATTGTTTGATGTGCATGAAAAATTAGGGAGAGTTATATCTATATTAGCTTTGCCTAGATTATCTTCATCAATATCCTTTACTTGTTTTCTTAGGTTAGCTTAGTTAATTTAGCTTAGTTTAATTAATCTTTATTTTGATCAACTAGATAATAGTTGAAGTTTGCGCTAGTACTTTTATACTATCCCCGTGGAGATGATACTCATACTCACTACTTTATTACTTGATAATGACCTATGCACTTGTAGATTGCTAGTGTGTGTTTAGGCACATCAACAACCACCCTAGATCTCTTCCTTAATTGCTTTTGAACTCCCACTTTCACCAAAATTGTATCCATAGGTATCATTTTTTTCCCTTAGACATTTAGAGTGAATCATGTGCTTCAAATTGATTATGGAAGAGATGAGTTTGTAGGAGGTTTTGAGCGAGGCTTTTGTTTATGGGGTGAGGGCTTCCACATGTTTTGCAATATAAGAGACATGAGAAGAGAGAAGAATAGTTCCTTTTGGGGTTTAGGCTAAGTACACAAATTGGTCAATAAGGAACATGGTAGTTTGGATTTCCTTATTCTTGATATACGCCATATAAAAAGAAAAATTATTTTTGAGTTACTTTCTCATTGCCATCCTCTTTTGGATTGATGGAGAGGGTGACAATTTGATAAAGAACCTAAAAAAAGAGGGTTGTGAAGTATTTGGCAAGGGAATTTTGGCGTCATACGTCTTTTCAGTGGAAAGCTCATGCCAAAAATTAGTGTAGCATATGTACAAGGCATTAAGTGTGAAGGCTCCCTCCTTTTGTAAACCAAATATGCCCATAACCTCATTCAACTTCAAGCCATATTCTTTCCCAAAAAATCTAAAGTTGATCCCATAATGTCTTAGAGGATAGGATAGTATTTTTTCTGTAAAATCAAGGTTGCCAATAATTCCTTGGTTAACTCTTCTTACCCTCTTCACTTGCAAATAATGAAGTTCCTCCATTAATGATCATCTAAATAGGCAAAGTTGTCCTATTCAATGCCTAGTTTTCTTAAGGCAAACAAATCTGTAACTATGGTTGCAAGAGCAATTTTGTCTTTTATTTTCTTGTAGTTTTCTTTTTCTTCTTTAATGATTCTCTTCATTTGGTCAAAAGGGTAGATTGAGGAACTTAAGAGACTTGTGATTCCTTTCCTTTAGTTGGCCTAGGAGTTTTAGTTTTAGGAGCCATTTCTAATAGAAAAAGAGTAGAAAAGTAGGAAAAAAAAAAGTAGAAGAATGTGAAGCAAATGAGAGTATGAGAACAAAAATGAGTTGCAAAATGTTTATAAAGAGAATTAGGATTTTTGTAAAATGAGTTTTGGGTGTGAAGTAGCGTATTAGAAATGCAAAAAAGGGTAAAAAAAAGCTAATTTTGCATTAAACGCAAAATCTAACCATTTATAATGGCTATTTTTTTGTCAGAATTATAAATCGAGTTGGCAAAATAGGAGTCGTGATTACAAACTTTGAATTTTTCAAAATTCATGTCATTGATACTAATTTTTTACTGCTATTTACTTTTCTTTGAAAAATATTGGAATTTTCAAAATTCATGCTCGCGAAAATATATGGCGACCATGATTTATAAGGCTCCTAGAATTTTTAAATGAAGACACTTGAAAAACTTATGCAATGCAATTAGCACTTATTTGTATAATCAAAGTAGACTTAAATAATTAATTTGATCACATAAACATTGAAAAATCATATAAGTATTGATCACTCACATGTCAATCATAATTATTGAGACAAAATCAACCAAGCATCAAAATTATGCTTATAATAAACAAGTTAAATTATTAAGATAAAGAGTCACCATAATTCAAGAAAAGCATGAATAATATGATAAGACAAAATGCATTAAGATGAAATGCAAAGAAAAGAATTTTTTATGTCAAAGAGCTCCCATCAAGCATCCTAAGTTCCCTTTTAATGAAATTCAATCTTTCTTCATTAAGGGCTTTGTGAAAATATCATCAAGTTGGTTTGTTGTATCAATAAATTCTAATATGACATCACAATTTTGCATAAGGTCTCTCAAAAAATATGCATAATGTCTATACATTTACTTCTTGAATGTTGAGTGGCATTTTTTGAAAGATTAATAGCACTAGTGTTATCACATCTGATGGGAATATGATATATTATATATCCATAGTCCTTGAGTTATTGTTCCATCCAAAGGACTTGATGTTACAACAACCTGCTATTATATATTATGCTTCAGTGGTGGACAAGGCAACTAAAACTTGCTTTCACTAAACTATAAAACTAAGCACTCACCAAGAAAATGGCAAGTCCTAGAAGTGTTCTTCCCATCAGTTAAACTAGTGTCATAATCTACATCCAAAAAATCAATGATCTTAAGTGATATGTTCCTAGGATACCATAATCCTAAGTGCAATATGCCATGTAAATACTTTAAAATTCTTTTGATGGCATACAACTGAGACTCTTTTGGACAACATCAAAATCTAACATAGGACAATATCAAAATCTAACACACAGGCATACACTATAGATAATGTATGGGTCTAGATGCTGTAAGTTGATGAAGTGAGCCAAGCATACCTTTATACTTCTTCTCATCTATTAGCTTATCCTTTTCATCTCTGTCAAGCTTAGTTGATGTGCTCATTGGTGCTTTGCTACATTTACAACCATCCATTCCTTGGTGTACTCAGATTGGTTAATGAAAATCCCATCTTCGCGTTGCTTGATTTATTGATTAAGAAAGAACTTGAGCTCACCCATCATGCTCATCTCAAATTCCCTAGTCATACTCTTAGCAAACTCTTTATATAGATTTTCATTTATAGCACCAAATACAATATCATCAAAATAAATTTGAACAAAGAATATATCATAATTGTGCTTGTTGACAAAAATTATGGTGTCAACCTTGGATCAGCATAGCTCTTTTCTCTGCCGAACATTATCTTCAATCTTTCTTTAATAATACGCACCTTTCCTATTATTTCTTTGATTAAATCTAGTGCCTCGACATGTTTTTCTCCCACTTCCATCTAACATACTAGTGACTGGCTTTTTCTTTCATATAAAGCTTTATAAGGTGCCATAACAATTGTAGAATGGCAGTTATTATTGTAGGAAAAATTATATAATGGGTAGATACTCATCCCAAGTACCTCCATAATCCATCAAGCACATTTTGAATATATCTTTCAATGTTTGTATGGTGTGCTTGGATGCCCATCCATTTATAGATGAAATGATGTGAAGAAGTCTAACTGAGTTCCTAATGACTCTTGAAATTTCTACCAAAATCATGAAGTAAATTGTAGTTCTCGGTCAGAGATAACCAACACTGGTACTCCATACAGAATAATAATCTCATTCAACTAAAGTTGTGCATACTGTAACCATATATGTTCACTACAAAAAAAATACAATTTACTGACTAAAAATTTTGTCAATAAATTATGTTTTTTTAGTCGGTAATATATATAGCGACTATTTACCGATCAAAAAATTTAATTGGTATTTAACTTGTCGGTAACATAATTTACCGACTGAATATAAAACTGTCGGTAATTACCAACGAAATTTTGGTTGGTAAATTATTTTTATATTGTCAGTAAAATAACTTTATATCATCAGAATTTTTTTTGGGGAGACAATTTACTGATTAAACTTTTAGTCGATAATCTATCGGTAAATTTTTATTTCTTTAAAAATAAAAAAATAGTTGGTAATTCATCGGTAAAGTTTAAATAAATATTTTTCAAAAGTAAATATTTTGTCGGTAATACGTCCGTAATTTTGTAAATTAATTTTTAAAAAATAAAATATTTTGTCGGTAATCTGTCGGTAAAATTCTATTTTTTTTAAAAAATACATATTCTTCAAAAAATAAGAATAATAATTTAAAAAATTAAAATTTTTAGAGTGAATATGAAAATTAAGTAATAAAAAGTTATAAAATAAATTAGGAAGCTTAAAGAATATAAAAAAATGACTAAATTAAAAAAACTAAATTAAAATTACATTTCAAAACTATAAAAAGAATGAAATGAAACTAAAATTAAGAGAGAAAATAATAAGCATAAAAATAAAAAGGTAAGATAAATAATTTATTAAATTTATTTTTTTGTTTACTAAATTTATATAAAAAATAAATTTAAGATAGCAAACAATTATTTTTTAAAAAATCACATTAACTCTTTTTTATGCTATAAACAATTTAAGAAATATAAATAATAAATTATAAAAACTAAAAAATAAAAAAATTGAAATAAATTTAATAGATTTTTTGTATTGAAGGGTTTGAAATTTAAAAAATAAAATAGAAAAAAAATAGAATATGAAACAAAGAGTATATAAGTATTAAAGAGTATGAAAATATTAAGTGATGAAAAAGAAAATGAAGAAATAGTTAAAAGAGAAAGAAAAAAAAATATTATTTATGAGAAATGGAGAGAAAAAATTGAGAGAAAGATAAAAAAAAAAAAAAAAAGATAAGAAAAGGGAAAGATAAGAAATGTGGGAAAAAATGATGAGGATGAGCCCTTTTATACTTTTTTTACGCCATTTACCGACTAATTACTGACTAAATTTCCGTCGGTAAATTTTTCAAACGAAAATTTGGAAGAAAATTTCTCTCCAAAATTTTCATTTATCGATAGATTACCGACTAAATTTCTGTCAATAATTTATTTTTTATTTTTTAAAAATCAAATGAAAATTTTGGAGGAAAATTTCTTTCCAAAATTTTTCCTCCAAAATTTTCATTTAACGACTGATTACCAACTAAATTTCTGTCGGTAATTTTTTTAACATCAAATGAAAATTTGGAGGGAAATTTCCCTCAAAAAATTTTATTTACCGACAAATTATTTTGTCAGTAAATTAAAAAAAAATTCTTTATAATTTACCAACTGAAATTTTAGTCGGTAAATTTAGTGACATAAATTTTTATCGGTAAATAGGAAAGTTTTTAATTAAATCAAAGAAAAATTTGCTTTTTAATTTATCGACTAAAATTTTTTGTTGGTAAATTAAAAAATATTTTGTTTTTCAATTTACCGATTGAATAATGTTGTCAATAAATTAGAAAGATTTTGTAATTGAATTAAAAAAAAATTACTTTTGAAATTACCGACCAAAATTTTAGTCGGTAATTTCAAAAATTTTTTGGTAAATTAACAAATATTTTATTTTTTAATTTACTGACTAAATAATATTGTTGGTAAATTAGAAAGCTTTTGTAATTGAATTAAAGAAAATTTTGCCTTTTAATTTACTGACTAAAATTTTGGTCGGTAAATTTACTGACCAAAATTTTAGTCGGTAATTTCAAAATTTTTTTTCTATAAATTAAAAAATATTTTATTATCTAATTTATCGACTGAAAAATTAGTCGGTAAATTTACTGACGGAATAATATTGTCGGTAAATTAAAAAATTTTTATAATTGAATTAAAGAAAATTTTGCCTTTTAATTTACCGACTAAACTTTTGGTCGGTAAATTTACCGACCAAAATTTTAGTTGGTAATTTCAAAAATTTTTTATTTTACCCACCAAAAATTTGGTCGGTAAATTTACTGACAGAATAATATTGTCGGTAAATTAAAAAGTTTTTATAATTGAATTAAAGAAAATTTTGGCTTTTAATTTACCTACTAAAATTTTGGTCAGTAAATTTACTGACCAAAATTTTAGTCGGTAATTTCAAAATCTTTTTCTGTAAATTAAAAAATATTTTGTTTTTTAATTTATCGACTGAAAAATTGGTTGGTAAATTTATTGACAGAATAATATTGTTGGTAAATTAGAAAGCTTTTATAATTGAATTAAAGAAAATTTTGCCTTTTAATTTACCGACTAAACTTTTATTGACCAAAATTTTAGTCGGTAATTTCAAAATTTTTTTAATTTACCAACAAAAAATTTGGTCGGTAAATTTACCGACAAAATAATATTATCAGTAAATTAGAAAACTTTTATAATTGAATTAAAGAAAATTTTACTTTTTAATTTACTGACTAAAATTTTTGTCGATAAATTTACCAATCAAAATTTTGGTCAGTAAATTGTTGCTAATTTTTGTGCCCTTTTTTTGCACCTTATTTAGCGACGAATTTTGATAGTCGGTAATTTTTTGTTAGTAAACCGTCAGTAGTTTGTTGGTAATTAAAAAAAAAAAGAAAATTTTCATGTGTCATCAGTATTCTGTTGGTAATTTAATAAATTTACCAACGAAATTATTTCTGTTGGTAAATTTTATCGGTAAACTGTGATTTTCTTGTAGTGGTTATTTTGACTTCTAAAAAATGCATAGACTTTGTTAATCTATCTATAATCACCTAGATTGAATCATAACCTCTTGAAGTCTTCGGCAACCCTAATATGAAATCCATTATAATATATTCCCATTTCCATTTTCTTGTCGCAAACCTGATGGTTTTTTATGTTTCATCTTTATTTGTTGCCACGCTAGACATGAGGGCATGAACATTGCAATATCCTTTTTCATTCATGGCCACCAATAATTTTCCTTCAAATCATAGTACATCTTCATAGCACGAGGAAAACACTATACATAACATGATGTATTTCCTTCAATATTCACTCTCTCAATCCATTTACATTCAATACACATAACCTGTGTTTGTGTTTTAGCACTCCATCTTCCAGCTTGAAATTTTCTATCTGTCCTAGTTTGCTTTCTTCCTCTAATTTAACAAACAGTGAATCTTAGTCTTATGAAGCTCTAATTTCTTCAATTAACTTACCCTTCACTTCAAAATGGGTAATCAAGACTTGTGACTTAGAAATCTCTAACTAAAGTCCCTTGATAGATAATCCAGTTAACTCTTTTACTAATGGTCTTTTTAATGCAACTACATGAGATAAACTCCACATTGATTTTCGACTTAATGCATCTGCAACCACATTAGCTTTTCCAAGATGATACAAAATTTGACAATCACAATCTTTCAATAGCTTTACCCATCTTCTATGTTTTAAATTTAATTCTTTTTGCTTTAAAAGATACTGGAGACTTTTATGATTAGTTTAAATTTCACAATTCTCACCATATAAATAGTGCCTTCATATCTTAAGGGCAAAAATCACCACTGCCATCTCTAGAACATGAGTAGAATAATTCATCTCATGCCTCTTAAGCTATCATGATACATAAGTAATGACCTTACCATTCTTCATAAGTACTTAACCTAAACACCCTCTAGAAACATCATAGTAAATAGCAAAACCATTTGATCCTTCTGCCAATGCCAATACTAGAGCTATAGTGAGGTAAGTCTTCAATTGTTGAAAACTCTCTTTACAAGTGTTATCCCATTGGAACATCACTTATTTTCTTGTCAACTTATTTAGTGTAGTAGTTATTCTAAAGAAGTCCTTGACTAACCTTCTATAATACCCTACCATCTTGAGGAAGCTATCAATCTCAATTACATTTTTTGGTCTTGACCAGTTTAATACGGATTCCACTTTCTTAGGATCAATTCAAATCCCTTTTTTACTCACAACATGTCCTAAGAAGCATGCTTGCTCTAACCAAAACTCACACTTTCATAGTTTAACATACAATTTATTTTTCTTTAGAGTTTGCAACACTATCCTTAAGTGCTCTTCATATTCCTCTTTGCTATTAAAGTAAATAAGAATGTCATTAATAAATACAATGACAAACTTATCTAGATATGACCTGAATTTTTGATTTATCATATCCATGAAAGCCACTACAACATTTGTAAGTTTAAATGGTAACACCATAAACTTGTAGTGCCCATATTTAGTCCTAAATGAAGTCTTGTATAAGTCTTCATTTTGAATGCGGAGCTAATGATACCCCGATCTAAGATCAATTTTCGAGAAATGACTCGCTCCTTATAAATGATAAAACAAATCATCAATTCTCGGTAAGGGGTATTTATTTTATATGGTCACTTTATTCAACTATCGATAATCTCTAAATAACTTTAGTGATATGTCTTTCTTCTTAACAAATAAAACTAGTGTGCCCCATGGTCAGCTACTCATCCTTATAAACCCCTTATCAAATAATTCTTGTTGTTATACTTTGAGCTCTTTCAACTACACTAAGGTAGGGTGGTCTAGATATCAGTTAAGTCCCCAAAAAAGTTCAATACTAAACTCTACCACCCTTTTATGTGGTAATCCTTGCAACTCCTTAGGAAATACTTCTAGAAACTCATTTACAACAGGTATCTATTGCACCCTAATAGAAACTTCTCTTGTGTAAATCACATGCGCCAAATATCCTTGATGCCTTTTTCAACAATCACCTAGCCTTAATAATTGATATCATATTCGAAGGAAGATTACTTCTCTCACATTGGAATATTAACTCCTCAATTCCTTCCTTCTTAAACACTGTCCTTTTTTCACCACAATCAATATAAGCACCATGACTAGACAACTAATCCATTCCTAATATTATGTCTAAATCTAACACCGACAATTCAACTAAGTCCACAAAAAGGTTTCTATCTCCAATCTCTACCTTACAATATTGATACACATAATCCACATCTATGTTTTCCCCTAAGGGTGTACTAGCATCCAAAGGAACTCCCATCAATTCTTTATCCTTTCCTAATTTCATTATAAAATAGGGCTAAATAAAAAAATATGTCTCTTCAAATCAAACAATGCATGAGCTTTAACATTCTGAATAAAGACAATACATGTCACTATAGCATTAGTATCATGAGCTTCATGTTGATTAAGGGCATATACACTGCCCTTTCCTCGACCTTTTATTATTTATGCTATTCTAAATGCTTATCCCTACATCTTCCTCTACCTCCAGTGTTTATTGTATTGAAGTACCACTTTGTGTCTTCCAAAAAGGACAATCCTTTATAAAGTAGCCCATCTTACCATACTTAAAGCATGCTTATGAGGCCATTATGCATATTCCTGTATGTTTCTTCCTACAAATTATACAAGTCTGTGGGGTATTTACATTTCTCAGAGTAGAAGATGCTGAAATTCCCTTACTAGATCGTCTATCACTGCAGGCTCCTCTAGGTTGGTTGTTACTTGTTACTGAAAAGGTGTTTCCATGTGCTCTAGATTAGGCTACCTCCTTTTTTTTTTTTTTTTTTGGCCCTTGTTTTTTGTCATTGCTCTCTTTCAACCCTTGCCTCCTTGCGCTTTGTCTCCATCTATTTTTTTTTATCTATTAACTTTGATAAGGATTCAAACTCAATTGCACACAAAGCATTGTGTAGTGGTGCAATTAGTCTCCTTCTGAACGTTCTTATCCTCACGGCTTCCATTGGCATAATCTTCTAAGTGTACTTACTCAACTTGTTAAACTCTTTTGCATAGTCAAATACTGACATTCCCCTTGCTTTAATTGTTCAAACTTTGCAATTTTATTCTTATACTCTCTTTTTGCTAAGAACTCCTCTAACATTTGTTGTTTAAACTGCTCCCAAGTAGGTGGAACATCCCCATATAACCAATTCTCTATATGGTTCTCAAACCAATTCTATGCATCATCCTTTAGTAATAATCCTACCAACTTAACAGCATATGGTAACCTCTGCATTACCTTCTCTACTACTTATAAGAATCCATGCAATTCTTCTCCATCCTTGCCACAGAATTTAAGTAATCCCATTTTTGTGAAATTTGACATTGAAACTCCTTTGTCATCTAATGCCCTTCTCTATTTCTCATTGAATTGGAGCATTCATTAGTGCAGGTGGAGCTACCTCAGGCTATTGCTATTGACCTTGTTTTAATTCACATACTTCCCTTCTTAACTCTCTAAATTCCTCTATCAAAGCCTTATCATTTTCAAGAGGAACCTGTCAATCCACCTCTTGTACTCATTACCAAACTCTTAGTGGCTCTATAGGCTCCCCAAGTAATGATGCAATAATAGAAGCTACATCTAAAGCAACATTAAGAGTTATCTTTCTTTCAAGAGCGTGTGGTCCCCTCCTCAGTCTCCCTTTGGTCTCTATCTAGGCAACATATTACAATAATAACATAACACAATTTGTCATTCTTTTACCATCAACTAATAATCAATTAAGCATATAATCAAATATCATGTAATTAACAAATACAATCAAACTCAAACAAATAAGAGAACGAATAAGTAAATTATTCACATAAAAGCCTTCTTCTATACATATTAACCATACTTACATCCTTTATACACACATGATTTTTTTTTTTGTTTTTACATTTTTTTCACCACAGTTACAACTACATATTAGAGAAGACAACATCTCATCTATTAGATTGGGAGTCGATCTACTGAATATCATACTAGAGGCTCCTCCCAACCAATGCATTAACCCCCGATGACTGAGGAACATGTTTGAAAATTTATCTGGGAGGAGATTTGGACCAAGCTTTAGTAGCTGCACAACAGTTTTGCATCTACATTTAGTGTAGGGTTGCAAAAGGTTGGGATAAGTTGGGAGCTATGCCCCAGTGTCGTACATTGACCGTGCCCCTATTTATCCCACAAATGCTCTCACATATGAGTATCTCATTGTCGACCCTAATGCTACCGCCAATAACACTGCTGCTGATGATCCCTCCACTCAGTAGCTATATATGAACTATATATTTCATTTTTGTATATTTTTTGTAAATATTTACTTTTAATTATTCTTTTTTAAAATTAATTGTACATTTTATTAATACATTAGCAAAAAAATTTTAAATTTAATTTTAAATTTTTTGTAAATCAAATTTCTTTTGTATATATTGTAATTTTTATAATATTTGAAAAAAATATAAATTAAATTTAGCTACTACATTTAGCTACTAAAACATATAGTTGCTAAAGTTAGCTACTAAAAAAATTAATCACAATATAGTCGCTGTCTATAGTTGCTTAGCACTAACTTTGGTTTGTAATTAGCTACTATTTTCATAAGTGCCTAACTCTTTAGCCGCTAATTTGCAACTAAAAAAATATTATCAATAATTAGCAATTATTTTACTTGCTAAAAAATTTTAGTAAGAAGACATTTAGCAACTACTTGTTTTAGTCAGTAGTTAGTCGCTCATTGTATTGAGTGACTAAAAAAATAATTAGGGACTAACTTATGTAGTCACTAAATCATGTGTTTCTTGTAGTGTGCACCGTGTTGGCAAAAGCAGGTGGATGATAACCTAAAGCGAGTCCACTTGTTTCAATTCGGTATCGATTTGGCTTTTGAGAGACGTGACTTCTCATCAATTTATGTCCTTGGTCTTCGCTTCCTCGACTCACATTCTCTCATTGACATCAATGAGGTCCTTACTTGCCCCGTTCATGGTGAAGCTATCTCTAAGCTTGACGTAGCCCACCAATCCCTCATTCTAGAGTTCGATCTATATGTGTAGTAGTGTATCAACATCTTGAAATGATTGATCTCTTTATTCAGTTTTTTACTTAAAGAAATTGAGAGACGTGACTTCTCATCAATTTATGTCCTTGGTCTTCGCTTCCTCGACTCACATTCTCTCACTGACATCAATGAGGTCCTTACTTGCCCCATTCATGGTGAAGCTATCTCTAAGCTCAATGTAGCCCACCAATCCCTCATTCCAGAGTTCGATCTATATGTATAGTAGTGTATCAACATCTTGAAATGATTCATCTCTTTATTCAGTTTTTTGCTTGAAGAAATTGTTAGGGATTTTATGGTTTTGGTGATAGCAATGACATTATGGAATGTGAATTTAATTGAATGTTTTTGAAATTAAATTTATTTAAAGTTATTTGAACTGTTGAGTTTTAATTTAAAATCAATCAAGAACTAATAAAGAAATTAAACTGATGATGATGGTTAAGCTCACCTGGAATAGCAACAATGAAAAAGATGGTTAGAACAAAAGATAGGCTTGAGGATTTTTTCAGTGTATATTTTCACAATTAATTAATGATTCAAAGTGCATAGGTACATATTAGATATTTAATCCATCAATAACAAAGATATTAGATATTTATAAAAGAAAAAGAGTCACAGATATTGCATAATTCTCAAAAAATAAAAAAGGATAAAATAAATATTAGATAGCTATTTAAAAGAAGGGGAAACAAAAAGCTTGTAGTGGTAATTATTAACGTAAAGAAAACGAAGATAAAAATTTGTAGTGGTAACTAATATCTTGGACTGAAAAAGTGGCATCCAAGTTTGATTTCTTAGGGCGCTGTCTTCTTGCCACTAGAAAGCCTGGTTTAGTTTTACACTAATTAATTAGAATAAAATTTTGCGACGACTGTCAAGTAGTGCTTGATCAAAAATAAAAGTGCATTGTTTTGTATAAAAAATAAGAAATTTCTTTACAAATTTTGTCACAAATCCACGCATGCCAGAAAACTAAAACTTTTTTTAATTATTATTTTATAAACATCTTACGTAACAATTTTGAATTGTTGTATTTATCTTGAATAATTTTATGTGACAACTACCATGGTTATTTTTTATCATACAACTACTGGCAAAATTAATTAATCCGAGAATGAACATAATATGAGATAAAAAATTACGAGAATATAAATATTGGCAAAAAATTGCAAAATTTAAAAATTTCATCTTCAAATCATAATCCACTAAATTAATCTCAACAAAATCCAATCCCACCATTAATTAATCATCATCTTCCCTAAGTATTGACTACAAAATGGTGTTCTGGCCCAAAGCTTCAAGATGCAGCAAAGCAGTAAACATATCAATTGCATCACAGCTTTCAGTGGCAAATTTCTCTGCTGACGGTGAAGGCAATAAATGGAAGTTAAATTCAAAGGAGAATTACAAGAATTCGGCCCAAATCAATAATTAAACTTTGCACCCACATCCAATAATTTTCTTATTCATTGTCAACGTCCACTTGTAAAATCAAATTGCAAAATGAAAGATAAAAAATCCAATTGCAAATTGAATATCAACAATCAAATTGCAAAATCAAATTGAAAAAGAAATAAATTGCAAAGTATGAATAGAAAATCAAACTAGTAATGTTGAAATTTGTCAGAGAAGATTCAAATCCCATTTTTCGATTCTCCTTTCTGATGAGTCTTGTGTTTTGGAATTGATATCAAATTAAAACTCTCTAAATCAGGGTTGAATGGCACTAGTTTTATCAAAGTTGGATGTTGGAGTCGAGTGGAATCAGCCTCCGAAGGTGGCGATAGTGAGATTTTCTCTCTCCTAACTTTTGCTATTGCTGCCATTGAGACTAGTCATCACTAGTACACCTAAGCTCGCCTAAAGGTTAGGAAGTTGAAGGTGAAGGTGCTAGTGGTTTTGGTCAGAGGTTGGGCATTTGGTTGCTATCTCCCTCACTCACTCTCTTTGTCTGCTTCTAGGACTTGATCTGTATCTCTCTCACCTGTTCTATTTTTGGTATTAGGAATGGGGAATACCCTATAAAATAGGGTAAATCACATAATAATGGATACTCTTCCCCTTTAAACATTTCTCACAAAATTAAAGACAACTATTTATGATTTAAAAAACTTAAATTTGAGATTTTTCGCTTCTCACTCTTGTAAAAAAGATGAAAAAATTAATCAAATTATATTTAATTGGAAAGAAATATTTAAATTTAAGAATTGCAATTTTTGACAATTTTTTAAATTTGCCTCGGTATCTTTAAATCTTTGTGATAAGTTTTTTTTTTTTTTTTCCTTTTTTCTTTTTATCGCAAATATAAAGTAATGTCGTGAATTTAGTCACAAAAGAAACTTATTGTCACAGACAAGGCAAAAACTTTTATGACTATGAAAAAATTTGTCAGGAATAAACTGATTTTTAGTAGTAATCTTCTTGTTACACCTTTTAGTTAATTTGTTTTTTTAGCCATTTTTTGGACAAATTGAAAAAAAAAAAAAAATCTGAGGGAACTTTTTTTATTACCTTTTTAACTTTTTAGACTTTATTAGATTTTTTTTATTTTTTTTTTGTTTTTGCCAAAGAGACTTTATTAGATCAAGTCGTTATAATTTGTATTTGCTATCTTTTAGTATTTGTTCGGTAAAATTTGCTTGGTTTCCTTTTTTTTTTTTTCCAGCATTTAATTAGATTAAAAAAATTAATAGATTGTATTTATCATGGTTTTCATATTCGGTTCAGCTTTTGAATTAGTGAAGGTAGGGAGTTTCGTATTAAAGATTAAATTGAATTTACATGAAATTTTAAATAATATCATATGTTTATTATTTATATGTTCATATTTAGGAATAATGCATATTATATTTTTAATAAATATTATAATTAATTGAATACTTATTACACATTGTAACTACTTATTATAAATAAAATCAATAATTAATTGAATTTTTTTTTTTTTGCCATCGAACTAACGATTAAATTAGTAAAAAAATTTGACAAGATAAAATGTAATAATATCAAAGTAATTTTTAAAAATAAAGGTATAATTAATGTAGTTCTTTATACTGTTGGTGAAGTGGGTTTGATGTCCATTTTATTGAATTATAAGATTTTATTTTTAATTTAGTACTTAAAAAAATTTCTAAATATATTGATTGAACGTGAAAGATGCATTCCTTAATCTGATGAAAATAACCTTGCGAAATAGATTAAAAAAAAAAAAGCAATAATTTTTACATAATCAATTCATTTTTCAAAATATAGTACCAAAAGAAATTATTTTAAAACGATCCCAAATAATCAGTTCGATTTGTTATCAATATCAAAGGGATGTGTTTTTGAATTAGGAGTATAATCGAATTGAGTCAAGTATGAACTTTAACTTGCTCAAACTAGGCTTGATATTTTTTTCGAGTTTGAGCTCCAACTCAAGTTTGAATCGAATTTAAAAATAATGTTCAAGTTCCAACCATTTAAACTTTTACTCAACTTTAACTCGTTAATAAATTATAATTGAGTTAAACTCCAATTCAAACTTGATTTGTTTTAAAACTCATTTATAACTTATTAAAATACTTAACTTTCTAAATATTTATTTCTAATAAAATGACTATGAGAAAAATATTTAAAATTAATATAAAAGCAAAAGCATCAAATTAGTAAAAGAAATCCAATCATAAAATTAAAAATTATATATATGTCAAAGATATTAATTAATAAAAATATTTTTAAAAATTAAAATATTAGATTATATAATAAGGAAATATTAAATTATATTAATCAGAAATATATATATATTTAAGTCAAATTAAATTACCAAAAAATTTATAGGACTATATATTTGTTGGAGTGCTAATAATAATAATAATAGTAAAGTTATTTATGACTCTATTAATCGAGCTGTTTACGAGCATATTCACGAGTTTATAATTGAGCTATTTACGAGTTTATAATTTAGCTATTCACAAATCTAATCCCAAGCTTAACTTTGTTCAAATTCAACTCCTTTATTTATCTAGTTTTGAAATCAAACTTAAATTTGGCTTATTTATAAAATAAATTGACGCGAAAAAGCTTTTATGAACCTAATACCAAACAATTCGCAAATGACTTGATTTATTTAAAGTTGTATGAAAACTTCTATAAGCTTGATGTTCCCGTGTCAGACATGTTTTGGAACTGAAACTCTCGAAAACTTCTACGAAATGTTTTGGAAACTTAAAAAATGTTTCCCATTATTTTTTAATTTTTTTTTTGAATTTCAAAAACTTTTAGAAAATTCTCATAAATTTAGAGGAAACTTGTTGAATACTTCTAAAAAACTTAATTAAGAACTAGTTAATCTCGATAGGAAAATAAAAATAACAGTAGATTAAAAGAGGAAAAAATAAGAATAACAGCACAATTTAATTGAAAGCTATAATTTTTAATGAGAATGTTGATAGTGATAAAAATAATAAAGTAAAAAAATTAGTTGCAGATTTTTTTTTAATATTTTAACTTATTATAGATGATTATTTAGAAAGATTCTAGAAAAATATTATATTCAATTATTTTAATTATTTAATTATATTATGATATTTTCACATTTTATTAAGATATTATTAAAGTTAATGATGAAATATTTATACCTTTTTATACATAAAATATTTTTTATATAATATTTTCATAATATTTCGTATCCTATATTTTTAGAAATTGACGTATTATCATATCATACCATTTCGTATCATATTTTTTGTTTTTGTTTTTGAGCAACCCAGGACTCATTTACACACCTATTTTAATCCAAGACTTTACTCCTAACTTAACTCAAATGTAATTTCCACCAAGCAATCAAAATCTCTTTAATATCTTTTTAAATGCCACCATAAGACAGAAAACATAAACAGTATCAAATAATAGCAGTAAGGAGAAGGAGATTAACTTTCTGTAATATGTTTCAGTCCCATATAGCTTGCAAATGCATCAGCTTTCTACAATAAAAATAATAAAATAAAATAAAGAAGTTTCTTCAGAGTCCACTCTTACCACACAAAATGAACACCATTAGTGGTGAATACTGTACAAAGAAAAGCAACCCCGCAGGCAAAGACAGAAAGTGCGATGTGAGTTGTTTTCCACTACTATTTAGCTGATTAATTTTTTTTTTATTTAAAATTAACTTTTAAATTAGAAACCTTTTTTTTTTTATACTAAGGGTTTAGAAATTTCCAACGACTTTTCGAAGATTTGTGAGTGCGAATATCACTTTTTAAGTCTTTAATATAAAACCGCACTTATCATAGTAGTTCCACCTACATATATCCAGCTTTTTTTAGGCTTTGACTTGGAGTGCTTATCAAGAAAATTTTAATGCAAAAGAAGACTTTGTTCTTTAATTGCTTTCTGTTTCTTTCAAAGGCCAACATCAATTCATTATGGTGTCCAAAAAATTAGATCAGAAAGCATTTGAGATCTCCTATAATGGAACTGGGACGCCAAGTGCAGTGCACTTTATTATCTTTTCATTTTGTTTTATTATTTAGAGATTTTTGATAAATTATATTGTTTCACTAATTAATTAAGGGTCACATGATTAATCTCCACACACACATATATATGTATAATATAAGAAGTTTTGAATTCGCATTGTATCAATATTATTAGATTTTTTAGAAAATTCTTATATGCACTATGAGTAAATTTTTATTTTATATATCTAAATCAATGGTTAAAAAAAATTTAACTAATATGATATATATATATATATATATCAAATGAAAAAATATCAATACTGTTGTTTACTCCATACGTTATTACTAAGTATTATATTAGATATAGGTGTATACGTCTATATAGGAGAGACTAACTTAAAGTTTCACTGGTTTTGATAAAAATTATTAAATGAGACTACAACTGTACAGTTACACCTATTTACCATTTATGAATAAAAAGAAATGTTTAGCTTTTCTCTTAATGTAGATACTGTCCATATCAATATTTTGTCATTCTTAGTTTTTTAGACACAGCCATAAGAGAAGGGGAAATATTTTGTTGTAAGAGTGTGGCTGACGTGGCACTGGGGAGAAACAGTGGTTTTTTTTTCCTACAGGGAGAAATAAGTTAGGTAATCAAATCTTTCTGATGGCATATGGAAGGAATGTTCCTAGCATTTTATGGAACATAAAAAAGGATAGAAAATGGAACGAGGCTGAGGGGGTGGAATGAGGTTGAGTAGGTAAATAATGATCTCAAAAAATACTTAAATTTTGAGAGTTTTTTAATTAATGACTAAATTTAATTTGATACACGTGAACACTTATAAGTTTATTTATTTATTTTTCGATCAATGTCACTTGATAAATTTCAATAAGAAATCCTTGCCATAATACTCCAATCATTTGATTAAGCACACACTTTTAATCTATGTCACCCCAATCATATAATTTAGATGTCACATCAGATAAATATATTAAATGGTTTAAAAAAATCATATTATATTTTTATATTATTAAATTTCTTAATAAAAAAGAAAAAAAAAAGGAATATTGAAATGAGCTAAGTGCAGCGCAGATCAAAAAAGGACCACCTACTTGGATTGCAAGCAAAGAAAGAAGATGCCTGGGTTGTGAGCTCTGGTGATTAGTTGGTGAAGCAGTGGTTGGAGATAACTTGACATGAGACACCAATAGAGATTAGAGATCATGTGATGAGCAAAGGTCAAAGAAGGAGCTCGATTTCGTGACTGAGACGGTGCGATGGAGTCACTATGATAGTGCTAGATCGTGATGGTGATGGAGTTGGGATAATTAAAAGCTAGCCGTGCAAAGTTTTGCCACAAGTCAGGTTGAGATAGGCCTTAGTGATAGCTGGATCTCGAATGGTAGTGAATGCAACAAGACAATTGGCACTTTCTCTTGCCTAAAGTATCCCTTCTCTCTCTGTTTGCTCTGTAATTTGTTGATCCTACTCTCTCTAAATCCATAATTCTCAAACTGCAGCTATACATTAGACCAGAACTGCACTATTGCATTGTCTCATCGCTAGCAAATCGAAGTAAGTGTCGATCCACACCTGCCTTTAGCCAAGACATTACCCTGAAAAAAAAATTGCAAGTCACTTTTTTTCCTTTTTTATTAAATATATATGTTTGCCCATATGCACTAAAAAGGGGGGTTGAATTGGTGGAAAATTAAAAGATGGATATAAAGAGATAGGGAAGGAAAATGAACACAATCAATTTCATAATGGTTCAGATATTAACATATCTTACATCCACTCCTCAATCTCAATTGGGTATTCTATTACTAGATGATGCTTACAAGAAGTTTCAAGCTCACTCCAAACTTTCAATGTGTTTTCAATGGCTCACACATAACCTTTACAAGTGTTTCCCCTAGGCTCACACTTAAACCTATATGAGAGTTTTCTAATTGCTCACTCTCAACCCAACAATATGTTTTTCAAGGCTAACACTCAACCCTTTGAGCTATTAATGCTCTTACAACAACCAAATGATAACAATTAAGAGGTAAGGCTTTGAGAATTAAAATTGCAAGAGTTTAGCTTAAATGAAAGTTGTTGGATACCTTATGAGGGTTTTTGGAGGAGGTATTTATAGCTTCTTCCCTCTAAATTCCCGTTACAAAGAGATACCAAGAAGGATCCTCACAACAGCCATAATATCTTGCATTAAATGTACTATCAGAGCTAGGTCGTGATTGCTAAGCCTTTTTCGGGGTTGTGAGTCCATTTTCGCAGTTGCGATCTTCATAATCCACAATGGCTAGATAACGCGTGGCACCTTCTCATTGGTTCTTCAACTATTCATTGTAGTCTTGGACTTTAGTATGAATGTCGCGATCGCAATAACCAATTCACGATCGCTAATCCAGGATTGCTACCTTGGTTGCAGTCGTGATTCAGATCGCGATTCGCTCTGAGTGAAATTGATCAAATTGGCTTCTTAAGTTTCTTAGTTGCAATTACATAGTCGCGATTGTGATTTCATGGTCGCGATTACATAGTCACAGTCGTGATTTC
>CANTUT010001089.1:17500-27500 GCA_947687605.1 Reutealis trisperma
GAGGCTGCCTTGGCCAATCGTCGCGGGCTTGGTGCGTAGCACTGCCCGCGGGATGTAACACCCTCCCCCACTCAAGTTCGCGACGCCCTCGTCGCGTCTTCTTCCTTGTATTGTTTTATCTTGTCAGTGAATTGCCAAAGGAGGTCTTCTCGTTCCCAACTAACCTCACTTTCGGGTAGTCCTTTCCATTTCACTAAGTATTCCGAGTAGTTAGGAACTCCCCTCTTCCGTATTACTCGGTCCGCAAGGATGTTCTCTACTTCCTTGTCGAATTCAGTGACTACCGCCGTCGGGGCACGCTTGGACTCTCCTCTGCTTGGATCTTCCTTGTCTTCGTGGTATGGTTTTAGCATACTCACATGAAAGACAGGATGAATCTTGAGCTTGGGAGGAAGTTTAACTTGATAAGCTGCCTTCCCAACACGTTTTATTATAGGAAACGTGTTACATCCCGCGGGCAGTGCTACGCACCAAGCCCGCGACGATTGGCCAAGGCAGCCTCACCTTGGCAACAACCTGACCGACGGACAAACGATTGGCGAGGAAATGGCACGAACGGGCCTCGCCTAGGCAGAAATGGGCGCTGCCCAGCGCCCGACTACGAGAAACGCGCAAGGGATGGCACGGCAGGCCAGCCAGCGCGCACGCTGAGCGCAGCAGCGTGCCAACGCGCAGCCAGCCTGCGCAAGACATGCGGGTCTGGCGAGAAGCCTCGCCAGCAGCGGGCCAAGCGAGCGGCCAGCGCATGCAAGCAACTGCCAGGCACTAGCAGCGGCCAGCAGGCCAGGGCACGCTAGAAATGCCCAGTAGGCGCTGGAACCATCCAGTAGGCGCCAGAAGCTTCCGCCAGCGCACCAGCAGGCCTGGTAGGCCAATTTGCGGCAGAATTGGCTGGACTTCTCCGGAGAGTTCCGCAAGCTATGCCAACATGCTCAATCATCCTAGAAACTTCTAGAGACTTCTTGAGCTGCATCTCTAGGGAGTTCTATTGTACATAAAACACTAGAATAGTAGAGAATATTCTAGAGAACTAATTGTAGCCACATACTTGGGGGAGCCAACAAGTATAAATAGCCATCCCCCTCATTTGTAGAGATCACATTGGAAATCTTGTACTCTCAAAGCTCTTGTATACACACACTTTGTAGTGCAATCTACTTACTCCCTTTGAACCTCCTTGTGTTCCTTTGATTCTAGCACAACTCTCTTAGGCTTACTTAGTATCTTTTGGCAAGTGAAGATCTAAGTGCCGCGCGGGTTAGTCAAGGCAAAAAGCTAACTCCGTGACAGGTGGTATCAGAGCAACGGTTCCTAGACCTAGGTACTCCTGTGTCCCTTTCCTTTGCTAGAACAAATGGCAACCGAAGAGGCAACTGTTGGCGTTGAAATTCCGCAAGAGCAACCACGCGGACGTGGGGAGCAAACTAGCCATGCCAAACGTGGCAAGTCCAAGCCACCAGCTGCCGGTGACTCACTTGAACCACGTCTTGCTGGCCTAGAGCAACGCACGGCCGATGTGGAAACCTCTGTTGGGAACCTTACCGAACAGTTGGAGAACTTGACGGAGGAAAATGCTGAAATTACAAGGGCAGCCAAGGCAATGATTGAAGAACTTGGCAGTACATTTAGGGGAGAGCTACGCGCTCTCACTCAAAGCCTTGCTGACTTGCGAAGATTTGTGGAAGGTGAGCTCAGCGGGCTTCGGTCGGAGATGGATGAAATCCGTACGGAGTGGGACACCTTTCGTAGGACAACCAGCCCCGCTTCGACTAGCACCACGAGTGGAGGCACACACTCGCTAAAGGTACCCAAGCCTGCCATGTACAATGGCATGCGTAGCGCTACGGTGGTGGAGAACTTCATCTTTGGCCTTGAACAATACTTTGAGGCCATGGGAGTGACGGATGACTTCACCAAGATAAATAATGCCCCTACATTCCTTCGGGATTCTGCCCAACTGTGGTGGCGAAGGAAACATGCCGAGAGAGAAAAGGGCCTGTGCACCCTCAACACTTGGGAGCAATTCAAGGCTGAGTTACGCAAACACTTCTTGCCCCACAATGCGGACAGTGAAGCTCGGGCAAAACTTCGTAGGCTAAGGCAAACTGGTAGTATTGCCGACTATATCAAGGAATTCACCACCCTCCTGCTGGAAGTAGAAGGGCTGTCCGACAGAGACTCCCTCTTCTTCTTCAAAGACGGGTTGAAGGATTGGGCTAAGGTGGAGCTTGAAAGGCGCAATGTGCAAACATTAGACGATGCCATTGCTGCTGCTGAGTCCCTCGTGGATTACTCATCCCAATCCAAGGCAAAGAAGGGAACTTCTAGCAAGAGTGGGGGAGAGAAACAAGGGCAGCGGAAAGACCAAGGCCGTAAAGATGGAGGACGCGAGAAATCCATTGGCAGTGGCTTCAAGCCCGACAAATATAAGAATAGCAAGGGCAGTACTTCCAAACCCCCTAAGCCTTGCTTCATTTGTGATGGCCCTCATTGGGTGAGAGATTGTCCCAACAAAAAGACAATCAATGCCCTAGTTGCGGAGTTCCAACGGGATAAAACTCAAGAGGAGTCCCAAGCTGCTATGGGATCCCTCCAACAATTAGGAGCTCTACGCAACTTTCTCACCCCAAGCAATTCCAAGGAAAAGGGGTTGATGTTTGCTGAAACTTCTGTAGGAGGCAAACAGACTAGTGCCTTGCTCGACACTGGTGCGACACACAATTTTATCAATCCTAAGGAGGCCGAACGGTTGGGCCTCAAGGTGACCAAGGGAAGTGGCACCATCAAAGCGGTCAACTCCAAGGCTAAGCCAGTCGTAGGCGTTGCAGAATCGGTGACAGTTCGGATTGGCAATTGGCAAGGTATGCTAGACTTTTCTGTTGTCCCTATGGATGATTTCAATATTGTCCTCGGTCTAGCTTTCTTCAATACAGCCCATGCCTTCCCCATCCCTTCTTCACGCTCTCTTATAATTTTAGATGACAACTATAAGATTCATGCAATCCCGGTTAAATGCGTTGAGAAATCAAAGGCAAAATTGATTTCTGCAATGCAATTTAAACGGGCCTTGAAGAAGGAAGAGAGCTATGTTGCTACTATAAGAGAGCTTAATGATGGGGAGGACATTGCGGCACCCAAGGGACCCTTGCCAACTACTGTGCAAACAGTGTTGGACCAATATAAAGATATAATGCCTGTGGAGTTGCCTAAAAGGCTTCCTCCTCGACGAGAGGTGGACCACCAAATTGAGTTGGAAAATGGTGCCAAGCCCCCTGCCATGGCACCCTATCGCATGGCACCTCCCGAACTTGCAGAGTTGAGGAAACAACTCCAAGACCTCCTAGATTCGGGCTATGTTCAACCCTCTAAAGCCCCTTATGGTGCGCCAGTCCTCTTTCAAAAGAAAAAGGATGGATCCCTTCGCATGTGCATCGACTACCGAGCACTAAACAAGATCACTATCAAGAACAAGTACCCAATACCCTTGATAGCTGATCTCTTTGATCAATTGGGGAAGGCAAAGTACTTTTCCAAGCTGGATTTGCGATCTGGTTATTACCAAGTTCGCATTGCCGAAGGAGATGAGCCGAAAACGACATGCGTGACACGATATGGAGCCTTTGAATTTCTTGTCATGCCTTTCGGCCTCACGAATGCTCCTGCCACTTTCTGCACATTGATGAACAAGCTATTCCACCCCTTCCTTGACAAGTTCGTGGTGGTATACTTGGATGATATTGTGGTGTATAGCACTACTCTTGAAGAGCACGTGCAACATCTTCAACAAGTCTTCCAAGTCCTCCGCGACAATGAGCTCTACATAAAGTTGGAAAAATGTTCATTTGCTCAAAAGGAGGTGGACTTTCTTGGTCATAAAATTAAGGATGGCAAGCTAATGATGGATCCAACGAAAGTGCGAGCTATCCAAGAGTGGCAGCCTCCCACTAAAGTGCCTGAATTGAGATCCTTCCTTGGGCTGGTGAACTACTATCGTCGGTTTATAAAGGGGTACTCGGCCATAGCAGCCCCATTGACGGATTTACTTAAGAAGGATCGTGCTTGGCATTGGTCGCAAGCATGCCACGATGCCTTCGAAGAATTGAAGGAGGCAATCTCTCAAGAACCTGTCATGGTGCTGCCCGACTATTCTAAACCCTTTGAGGTACACACCGATGCCTCTGATTTTGCTATCGGTGGTGTACTAATGCAAGACAGTCATCCAATTGCTTATGAAAGTCGCAAGCTCAATGATACCGAGCGGCGATACACAGTCCAAGAAAAAGAGATGACTGCTATAATTCATTGCCTACGGACGTGGAGGCATTACTTGCTTGGTAGCAAGTTCATCATCAAGACCGACAATGTTGCCACGAGCTACTTTCAAACCCAAAAGAAGCTCACGCCCAAGCAAGCTCGGTGGCAAGACTACCTTGCCGAATTTGACTACAAGCTAGAATACAAGCCTGGCAAGGCAAACGTGGTCGCTGATGCCCTTAGTCGAAAGGCTGAACTTGCTGCCATTAGCGAAAGCATGCCCCGAAGTGACTTCCTTGATCGAATCAAGGAAGGCTTGCAGCATGATTCAATGGCCAAGGGCTTAATCAAATTGGCTAGCGAAGGAAAAGCTCGACGCTTTTGGATGGACAATGAAATCCTTCGCACGGTGGGAAATAGGCTATTCGTGCCAAAGTGGGGAAACCTGCGCAAAGAAATCCTCAAGGAATGTCATGACTCCTTGTGGGCTGGACATCCAGGTATGGCACGAACCTTGGCCCTTGTTCGAAATAATTACTATTGGCCACACATGCAAGATGATGTGGAGGCCTATGTGCGGACATGTCTTGTGTGCCAACAAGACAAGGTTGAGCAACAACCTCCGGCGGGATTGCTAGAACCCCTACCCGTGGCCGAAAGACCTTGGGAAAGCGTCTCCATGGATTTCATTGTTGCCTTGCCCAAGTCTGAAGGTTGCGGAAGCATCATGGTGGTAGTGGATCGGTTCAGCAAGTATGCCACCTTCATTGCAACCCCTGCCGATTGTAAAGTGGATGAGGCAGCTCGCTTATTCTTCAAACATGTCGTGAAGCTATGGGGCGTCCCTAGAAGCATAATTAGTGATAGAGATCCCCGCTTCACTGGCAAGTTCTGGCGCGAGTTGTTCAAGTTATTGGGGACAGATCTGAATTTTTCTACAAGTTTCCATCCCCAAAGTGATGGCCAGACCGAGCGCATCAATGCTTTGTTGGAATTATATCTACGGCATTATGTAAGTGCCCATCAACGAGATTGGGCAAAGTTGCTAGACATAGCCCAATTCTCCTATAACCTCCAACGGAGCGAGTCAACGGGCAAAAGCCCCTTTGAAATTGTGACGGGCCAACAACCATTGACTCCTAATGCCATTGCCTCTACTTATGGGGGAACAAATCCATCGGCTTACAAATTTGCGAGGGCTTGGCATGAAGAGGCGGATGTTACACGAGCATGCCTTGACAAAGCTGCTCATAAGATGAAAAAGTGGGCTGACACTAAAAGACGCCCTAAGGAGTATTCTGAAGGCGACTTGGTGATGGTCAAGCTCCTGCCCAACCAGTTCAAGTCCCTACGCAAAGTACATAAAGGGTTGGTTAGGAGATATGAAGGCCCGTTTCCTATAATAAAACGTGTTGGGAAGGCAGCTTATCAAGTTAAACTTCCTCCCAAGCTCAAGATTCATCCTGTCTTTCATGTGAGTATGCTAAAACCATACCACGAAGACAAGGAAGATCCAAGCAGAGGAGAGTCCAAGCGTGCCCCGACGGCGGTAGTCACTGAATTCGACAAGGAAGTAGAGAACATCCTTGCGGACCGAGTAATACGGAAGAGGGGAGTTCCTAACTACTCGGAATACTTAGTGAAATGGAAAGGACTACCCGAAAGTGAGGTTAGTTGGGAACGAGAAGACCTCCTTTGGCAATTCACTGACAAGATAAAACAATACAAGGAAGAAGACGCGACGAGGGCGTCGCGAACTTGAGTGGGGGAGGGTGTTACATCCCGCGGGCAGTGCTACGCACCAAGCCCGCGACGATTGGCCAAGGCAGCCTCACCTTGGCAACAACCTGACCGACGGACAAACGATTGGCGAGGAAATGGCACGAACGGGCCTCGCCTAGGCAGAAATGGGCGCTGCCCAGCGCCCGACTACGAGAAACGCGCAAGGGATGGCACGGCAGGCCAGCCAGCGCGCACGCTGAGCGCAGCAGCGTGCCAACGCGCAGCCAGCCTGCGCAAGACATGCGGGTCTGGCGAGAAGCCTCGCCAGCAGCGGGCCAAGCGAGCGGCCAGCGCATGCAAGCAACTGCCAGGCACTAGCAGCGGCCAGCAGGCCAGGGCACGCTAGAAATGCCCAGTAGGCGCTGGAACCATCCAGTAGGCGCCAGAAGCTTCCGCCAGCGCACCAGCAGGCCTGGTAGGCCAATTTGCGGCAGAATTGGCTGGACTTCTCCGGAGAGTTCCGCAAGCTATGCCAACATGCTCAATCATCCTAGAAACTTCTAGAGACTTCTTGAGCTGCATCTCTAGGGAGTTCTATTGTACATAAAACACTAGAATAGTAGAGAATATTCTAGAGAACTAATTGTAGCCACATACTTGGGGGAGCCAACAAGTATAAATAGCCATCCCCCTCATTTGTAGAGATCACATTGGAAATCTTGTACTCTCAAAGCTCTTGTATACACACACTTTGTAGTGCAATCTACTTACTCCCTTTGAACCTCCTTGTGTTCCTTTGATTCTAGCACAACTCTCTTAGGCTTACTTAGTATCTTTTGGCAAGTGAAGATCTAAGTGCCGCGCGGGTTAGTCAAGGCAAAAAGCTAACTCCGTGACAAACGGGCCTTCATATCTCCTAACCAACCCTTTATGTACTTTGCGTAGGGACTTGAACTGGTTGGGCAGGAGCTTGACCATCACCAAGTCGCCTTCAGAATACTCCTTAGGGCGTCTTTTAGTGTCAGCCCACTTTTTCATCTTATGAGCAGCTTTGTCAAGGCATGCTCGTGTAACATCCGCCTCTTCATGCCAAGCCCTCGCAAATTTGTAAGCCGATGGATTTGTTCCCCCATAAGTAGAGGCAATGGCATTAGGAGTCAATGGTTGTTGGCCCGTCACAATTTCAAAGGGGCTTTTGCCCGTTGACTCGCTCCGTTGGAGGTTATAGGAGAATTGGGCTATGTCTAGCAACTTTGCCCAATCTCGTTGATGGGCACTTACATAATGCCGTAGATATAATTCCAACAAAGCATTGATGCGCTCGGTCTGGCCATCACTTTGGGGATGGAAACTTGTAGAAAAATTCAGATCTGTCCCCAATAACTTGAACAACTCGCGCCAGAACTTGCCAGTGAAGCGGGGATCTCTATCACTAATTATGCTTCTAGGGACGCCCCATAGCTTCACGACATGTTTGAAGAATAAGCGAGCTGCCTCATCCACTTTACAATCGGCAGGGGTTGCAATGAAGGTGGCATACTTGCTGAACCGATCCACTACCACCATGATGCTTCCGCAACCTTCAGACTTGGGCAAGGCAACAATGAAATCCATGGAGACGCTTTCCCAAGGTCTTTCGGCCACGGGTAGGGGTTCTAGCAATCCCGCCGGAGGTTGTTGCTCAACCTTGTCTTGTTGGCACACAAGACATGTCCGCACATAGGCCTCCACATCATCTTGCATGTGTGGCCAATAGTAATTATTTCGAACAAGGGCCAAGGTTCGTGCCATACCTGGATGTCCAGCCCACAAGGAGTCATGACATTCCTTGAGGATTTCTTTGCGCAGGTTTCCCCACTTTGGCACGAATAGCCTATTTCCCACCGTGCGAAGGATTTCATTGTCCATCCAAAAGCGTCGAGCTTTTCCTTCGCTAGCCAATTTGATTAAGCCCTTGGCCATTGAATCATGCTGCAAGCCTTCCTTGATTCGATCAAGGAAGTCACTTCGGGGCATGCTTTCGCTAATGGCAGCAAGTTCAGCCTTTCGACTAAGGGCATCAGCGACCACGTTTGCCTTGCCAGGCTTGTATTCTAGCTTGTAGTCAAATTCGGCAAGGTAGTCTTGCCACCGAGCTTGCTTGGGCGTGAGCTTCTTTTGGGTTTGAAAGTAGCTCGTGGCAACATTGTCGGTCTTGATGATGAACTTGCTACCAAGCAAGTAATGCCTCCACGTCCGTAGGCAATGAATTATAGCAGTCATCTCTTTTTCTTGGACTGTGTATCGCCGCTCGGTATCATTGAGCTTGCGACTTTCATAAGCAATTGGATGACTGTCTTGCATTAGTACACCACCGATAGCAAAATCAGAGGCATCGGTGTGTACCTCAAAGGGTTTAGAATAGTCGGGCAGCACCATGACAGGTTCTTGAGAGATTGCCTCCTTCAATTCTTCGAAGGCATCGTGGCATGCTTGCGACCAATGCCAAGCACGATCCTTCTTAAGTAAATCCGTCAATGGGGCTGCTATGGCCGAGTACCCCTTTATAAACCGACGATAGTAGTTCACCAGCCCAAGGAAGGATCTCAATTCAGGCACTTTAGTGGGAGGCTGCCACTCTTGGATAGCTCGCACTTTCGTTGGATCCATCATTAGCTTGCCATCCTTAATTTTATGACCAAGAAAGTCCACCTCCTTTTGAGCAAATGAACATTTTTCCAACTTTATGTAGAGCTCATTGTCGCGGAGGACTTGGAAGACTTGTTGAAGATGTTGCACGTGCTCTTCAAGAGTAGTGCTATACACCACAATATCATCCAAGTATACCACCACGAACTTGTCAAGGAAGGGGTGGAATAGCTTGTTCATCAATGTGCAGAAAGTGGCAGGAGCATTCGTGAGGCCGAAAGGCATGACAAGAAATTCAAAGGCTCCATATCGTGTCACGCATGTCGTTTTCGGCTCATCTCCTTCGGCAATGCGAACTTGGTAATAACCAGATCGCAAATCCAGCTTGGAAAAGTACTTTGCCTTCCCCAATTGATCAAAGAGATCAGCTATCAAGGGTATTGGGTACTTGTTCTTGATAGTGATCTTGTTTAGTGCTCGGTAGTCGATGCACATGCGAAGGGATCCATCCTTTTTCTTTTGAAAGAGGACTGGCGCACCATAAGGGGCTTTAGAGGGTTGAACATAGCCCGAATCTAGGAGGTCTTGGAGTTGTTTCCTCAACTCTGCAAGTTCGGGAGGTGCCATGCGATAGGGTGCCATGGCAGGGGGCTTGGCACCATTTTCCAACTCAATTTGGTGGTCCACCTCTCGTCGAGGAGGAAGCCTTTTAGGCAACTCCACAGGCATTATATCTTTATATTGGTCCAACACTGTTTGCACAGTAGTTGGCAAGGGTCCCTTGGGTGCCGCAATGTCCTCCCCATCATTAAGCTCTCTTATAGTAGCAACATAGCTCTCTTCCTTCTTCAAGGCCCGTTTAAATTGCATTGCAGAAATCAATTTTGCCTTTGATTTCTCAACGCATTTAACCGGGATTGCATGAATCTTATAGTTGTCATCTAAAATTATAAGAGAGCGTGAAGAAGGGATGGGGAAGGCATGGGCTGTATTGAAGAAAGCTAGACCGAGGACAATATTGAAATCATCCATAGGGACAACAGAAAAGTCTAGCATACCTTGCCAATTGCCAATCCGAACTGTCACCGATTCTGCAACGCCTACGACTGGCTTAGCCTTGGAGTTGACCGCTTTGATGGTGCCACTTCCCTTGGTCACCTTGAGGCCCAACCGTTCGGCCTCCTTAGGATTGATAAAATTGTGTGTCGCACCAGTGTCGAGCAAGGCACTAGTCTGTTTGCCTCCTACAGAAGTTTCAGCAAACATCAACCCCTTTTCCTTGGAATTGCTTGGGGTGAGAAAGTTGCGTAGAGCTCCTAATTGTTGGAGGGATCCCATAGCAGCTTGGGACTCCTCTTGAGTTTTATCCCGTTGGAACTCCGCAACTAGGGCATTG
>CANTUT010001090.1:0-160000 GCA_947687605.1 Reutealis trisperma
TACATATATAGATATCTATATATGTATACATATATATATACATTTATACATATATATATATATATGTATACATATATATATATGTATACATATATGTATACATATATATACATGTATATATATATATATATATATATATATATATATATATATATATATATTATATATATAGTATATATATATATATACATGTATATATATGTATACATATATACATATATAGATATCTATATATGTATACATATAATATATGTATGTATATATATATATATGTTATACATATATGTACATATATATATATATAATATACATATTATATATATATATTATATATATATATATATATATATATATATATATATATATATATATATATATATATATATATATATATATATACATTATATATATATATACATACATATATATATATGTATACATATATAGATATCTATATATGTATATATGGTATACATATATATACATGTATATATATATATATATATATATATATATATATATATATATTTATATATACATGTATATATATGTATACATATATGTATACATATATATATATGTATACATATATATATATGTATGTATAAATGTGTATATATATATATATATATATATATATATATATATATATATATATATATATATATATATATATATATATATATATATATATATATATATATATATATATATATATATATATATATATATATGTATATATATATATATTATATATATATATATATATATATATGTATACATATATGTATGTATAAATGTATATATATATACATATATATATATATATATATATTATATATATATATATATATATATATATATATATATATATATATATATATATATATATATATATATATAACTATGTTTTAAGTAAGTAAAAAAGAGAAGAAAAAGGAAAGTAGGTGATTGGTTGACAAAGAAGTCGAAACGGGACCGTTTTGGAAGGAAGCATAAATAGGGAAGGAAGAGAAGAAGGAGGAGAGAGAATGGGAGAGGCCGAGAGAGAGAGAGAGAGTGGTTGGTGAGTTCTGGTTGGCTGTGTCGTGCACTGCCACCACCGCTGGGTAGAGGGTGGTACGGCGACCTCGAAGAAAGTGGCAGCACCCTGATCGGACGGCGCACGGTGGTGTATGTGAGGAGAGAAGGACCGCCGGCCAATGAGACTTTAATTGCAGATTTCAGCCGACGTCCGGTAGCCAAATCAAGTAAGGTCGGTCTCATTCAACTCTTGATGATGAGAGCTTCTTTTTGGTACCTACCTTGCCCCCTGAGGATCACTAGAGGAGGAGATCGAAAAGCGCAATCTGAAACTTTAGAGGTGTTTTTCGGTGGCTGGAGGGCAAGTGACGGTGAGTGCTGACCATTTTTGTGATCCTGGAATCGAGGTGAACCTGCTGGTGTGGAGCTTCCCCAGATCTGCCACCAACAGCGGCGCGCGCGGCCGGCCGGTGGTGGTGCGTGGGGCAGTCCAGCAGTTCTGTTTTGACGTTTCGGCGCGATTCTCGACATCCATATGATCAAAATTCATGAAAGTTAATCTGAATCTCTTGTATTTCAGCTGTTATATAAGTCATTCTATGTTTAGCAATCTTAGAGTAATTGTTAGATTATCGAGTCTGTCTTTGGGTTCAGTGTAATTCTTATCCTGATAATGTCCATTGTTGCGAGGTGTCAGTGTCTGGCGTCTTCTTGATTCCAAGGCTGCACTTTCGAGGGAAGCCTGTCTGAAGCGTCGTCAGTTAGGTGAGTGATATTCACTAATGTATTATCTTGTTTCCATATACATCTGCATTTCTGTGTGTATATATATATGTATATTATGCACTACTACTGCATATAAGCATGTAACATTTGACTGTGAATGATGAATTAATATTCTATATTCTGTGCTGTATTATGGTTGTGATTGACGAATGGAGTTGGGAGGACGCAGTACCACTTAGGAACTTTTGAGATGAATATGGATATGGATACTATTATGATTATGATTCTATGAGATTCAGAAGATGAGTTATGACTGATGGATGCTGACCGGACCTGCTCATTGCTAGGGCCGCTGTCAGTCGGTCAGGGTTGCGTGGTACAGACCAGTGACGGCCGGGCCCCTTGGATATAAGAGACAGATTATTGGATTCAGAGAGCTAGGATAGGGGGATCGGCTCCCCTTTTATTGAGTATTAAAAGTGGTATTGTGGATCGTATCTCGTCCTTGTTTGATGATATGAAATTGTCTGTCTCTATAATATAGTGCTTAGCATGTGCATTAGAATCTATCTGTAGGATACCGGTTTAATATATTAGCTGGTATCATTCACTGAGTCGAATGCTTATTCCTGTTCATTTCGTTGTTTTCAAGTAAGGGAATGAGCTTGTGAAAGAAATTATAATTGAGTAGACTGCCAATTTCCTTTCAGCAGTAGTTTGTATTGTTGAGTATTCAAAAATGTTACACTTTGTACTTGTATATTGTTTATTACTCAGTTATGTATTTTTGAAGAATTGTAATATGTTGTTAAGCAGAATCCTTATGTAAATTATTTCATTTATGAGGAAACCAGTTATTGGCCCAATGAGTTTGTATGCTATATTGATATTTATTTGGATTTGCTTAACTCCATTTGGGCCCATAGCCCTTTTTTAATTTGGGCTTTTTTGTGGTGTGTTTTTGGGTTAGGCTTACTACGGGCACTGGTAGCCACGTGTATTTCCCGTGTCCTAGTGCCGGTCACGTGCCCTCGATTCGGGGCGTGATAAAGATGGTATTAGAGCTATTATGAAATCCCACATCGGTTGGAGATGAGAACGAAGCACGCCTTATAAGGGTGTAGATACCTCTCTCTAGCGACGCATTTTAAAGCCGTGAGGGTGTTGGATGTCCAGGCCCAAGCCCAAAGCGGACAATGTCACTAGTGAGTGGTCCGGGAGGT
Source organism: Reutealis trisperma (assembly GCA_947687605.1). Lineage (NCBI taxonomy): Eukaryota > Viridiplantae > Streptophyta > Magnoliopsida > Malpighiales > Euphorbiaceae > Reutealis > Reutealis trisperma. The sequence continues at coordinate 2,973 of CANTUT010001090.1, forward strand.
TACAGACATTTGTAACGTCCCACACCACTCGCTAGTGATATTGTCTGCTTTGGGCTTGGGCTTGGACATCCAACACCCTCACGGCTTTAAAACGCGTCACTAGAGAGAGGTATCCACACCCTTATAAGGCGTGCTTCGTTCTCCTCTCCAACCGATGTGGGATCTCATAGAAAATGAGACTTTATTCTACAACATAATCAAAGAAAAATTATAGGAAGAAAAAATCATAGCAAATTTTACAATAAATTGATTGGCATGAAGGAAAAAATATTTTTTTTCATTAATAATAAAGTAGATTATTTTGTTTGTTTAAATACAATTTTATTTTTCAAAATAATAGTTAATTTGTTATTTTATAATGATATGTTATGTTATGTTTCCTTATATTTTGATATTTAATATTAAAATTACAAAAACATAAGTTGTCACAATAGAATAAATTAATGTTTTCATTAATTTACGTAGTTAGGATTAACAATCTATTGCAAGTATGTTTATAATATTATGTTAATTAGCAATGTATTTTTTGAAAATAAATGATATGAAAAATTAGTAAAAAATTTGAAATTTTATCTTTAAACAAAATTATTATTTATATTTTTAATGAACAAATCCAACAAAATAAAAATAATATTAATAATAAACAAAATGTTTATTCTGTCGCTTAGTCAAACAATATAATTTTTTTTTAATAAAAGAAAAAAGAAATCAACAATTTTCACACTTGCTAAAATGCAATAAAACTCCATAGTTTTTTTTTGTGTTCTACAATAGCAAAAATTAATCTGTAGTTGCTCTTTAATTTTTTTTTTATTTGTTAAGCAAATAAGAACTAATATAAAACTTAAAGTATTGAATTTTTTGAATGAATAAAATTATTAAGAATTTAAAATTATTATATTACCAGATAAATTTTAACTTATATTACAGAAAATTTTTATTCAAAAAATAAAAAAATAAAAGTATGACATTTAAAAATAAATATAAATAAATAAATAAATTAAGTTCAAAATATCTAATATAATATATAAAATATATATAAATAAGTAAATTTTTAATACAAATTAAAAAAAGATAAAAGTTAAGTCAAATTTTATATTTACTTTGAATCAAAAGATGTCTTTATTTGATATTTATTTTGGATTAAATAGTCAAAATAATTATAATTAAAAAAAAATTTCTTATTTTTTATTCATTTTATTACTTGTTAACACTAAAACTTATACTGATATACACAGGTACAAAATCTAAATACAATACAATACCCACGAACTCCGCTATTTATTTCAAAAAATATATTTTTTCACATACAATTTAATGCATTGCATGACTGTATATTTATAAAAAGTTTAAATATATTATTTATAAAATTTATAAAAGCTTAAATTTTTCTCAAATTTTAAAAAATTTTATTTAAATCGATAAAAATATCGATAGATAATATTGAATAATAATATCAAATATAATAACGAAAAGAAAGTGTGAATTATACTAATAAATAGTTTTTAAATACATTATTACTAAATGACTTGTTACCTCACAAATTAAAAGTAAAAGTTAATTATCTATAATATTACTCAATTGAACCATGATAGCGTGTAAAAATTTTAATAGAAATGTTATATATGTAGAAATAATGGTAAGACAACGTCTAGAAAAATAATTTCTACTGCCAATAATACTACTATCATCAGCTGAAAAGGAGAAATGTTATTTTATTTTAAAATAAACAAGTTTCTTATGAGTTTTTATTTTACAATGACTATTAATAAAACACAATGATAAAAAATACCTAATATAGATATGACACGATGACAAAAAATACCTAATATGGATGTGTATTTATCATGAATAATTATGTATATATTGTCAATAGGTGTTTGAGCATTTACTATGAAAATATTTGTCAAAAATAAAAAGTCAAATAAAAAGAAAGTTACTTATACTAAGAATATTATTTATAAAGAAATTTTACTGTCTAACGGCTACTATAATTTAAAAAATAATATCACATAATATTTATTTAAATTATTTATATATCATATAATATTTATTATATAAATATTTACAAATTAAATTATGTTTTAAAATGAGTTGTAATGAATTATAAAGAAAATTAACTTGCAAAACACGTTTGAAAAAAACTAGTATATATATAGAAATATAAATATAGATAGATGGACATATAGAGAGGTCAAACACACACACACACACACACACACATATATATATATATATATATATATATATATATTATATATATATATATATATATATATATTTATATACTTTAATATCTCTATGTATCCACCTAGCTATATCCATATTTGTATCTATATCTATAGTTGAACTGTGTATATATACTTCAACTATAGATATAAATACAAATATAGATACAGATAGATGGACATATAGAGAGATTAAAGTTTTAATGAGTCATAATAAAAATTAACATGTGAAACATGTTTGAAAAAAATAATATTATATATATATAGAGAGAGAGAGAGATCAAAAAGAAAAAGTTGGAGCTTTCTCTTAATTAGCAATCAAAATATCTATTTTTATATAATTTTTAGACTTTTTTTACAATTTTTATAATTAAAGTATATTAAAGAGTTAATTAATGGCAAATTACTTGGGAGTACAAAAAAATTGAAGAGTTGTCCATTAATTATCAATTGTCTTATTTAATTTAAGTTGGCAAAGTAATTATGAATACATAATATTCATCAATAATCTTTTATTATGAGATTATATTATAGATACATAAATTAAAATACATACTCATTGAGATTATATTATAGATACATAAATTAAAATACATACTCATTGCAATTTGTATTGTATTCTTTATAAATTCTTTCATATTAATATCTTTTACATTTCAAGTTTCAGATATTATTTTTTATGTAGATTTCATATTTTATAATTATTCATTATATAATATAAGTTTGTATATGGTAATTTTTTTTAAATATTAGGTGGTATTTAGTAAAATTGAAAATTATGTATTGAATTTAGCAATTAATTTTTAATTTTACTAAATATTACTGTATATTAAATAAAATAAGTAATATAAATTTTAAATTATAAAAATATTTAAAATTTTAATAACTTGTTATATATTTAATGTAAATTTTAAATTAAATTTTAATTTTAAGTGGTAAATGATATTTTTAAGTTGGATGTGTTTCAAAACGAAATGTTTTAGTGAATAGTCTCTGATTGCAATAATTTTGTAATCCTAGGAAAATTAGAAAAAGGAAAACCAACACAAGCCTGAAGTAAAGTTATACGGAGACCTCACCCAAGTCAAGACTCCCACTCGCTTCTCCTTCCCGAGCCCAGAGTCTTCTAAAACCCTAACTTAAGCTATTATTCACAGAGAAGCCTCTCTCTCTCTCTCTCTCTCTCTCTCTCTCAATCATGTACGGAGGTGGTGAGTACAGTAATTTTGAACAGTAATTTTATTGTTGTATGATGAATAATAATTTCGAGAAATTTTCTGTTGCCGACGCAGATGAAGTATCGGCTATAGTCATCGACTTGGGCTCCCACACTTGCAAAGCTGGTTACGCCGGCGAGGATGCACCCAAGGCCGTCTTTCCTTCTGTTAGTCTCTCTTTCTCTCTCTGCTTTCCACTTACATTCACTCATATTGTCAATCTTCTTTTTTTGTTCTTGTTTTTGCACAATGTTGCTTTTGATTTTCTGGGAAAAGTAAGCTAATTGGGTTTTTCTGACTTCAAAATTTGCTTTTTCTGATTATTTAATGTCAAAAGTATCAAATTATCCTTTCTGACTGTACTTGTTATAAGAATTGTGAAGTTATAAAGGAATCGAATTTAGACTTGTATTCTTATATCATAGATAGAAAAGATCATATTTTTTATGGTAGAGTTAATTCTAGCATTTGATGTTTCTGATAAATAATTGGAACCTACAAGAGATTGAGTGTGTCAGGGTAAGGCTTTCTCCGGGCCATGGCACTCTGGTGCACAAGTCGCTGTAATGAGAAAAGTTAAGAACTTCAGAGAATGTGTATGTTGGTATTTTGAACAGATTAGTGAATAGTACCTCTGCTGTTGATCGGAGTTCCTTTTATACTGGAGTTCAATGCATGCGGATATTAAAAAGGATGTATCAGTTAATGAGCCTGAGAAGTTTGATTTCCAGCTTTCTGCCCCTTAGTCCTGGTCCACGCACTGCTTGAGGTATAATTGTTGGTGACAAATGGATTTAACTGTTTTTTGTTTGAACCTTTGGTGAAGGTAGGACTGGATGTCTGGTGCAGAAAGCAGTAATAACTGTGTCACACTATGCTAAGTCAGCATTCTCATATCACTGTGGATGACATTATAAGGCTGGTAGAATTTTTATATAGAGTATGGATATTTAGGGATTTTTGGGGCAATTCTAGAAGCGATTTTCAAGCATTGAGCATCCGCATTTTGGTTCTAAATGATTCCCTTAAATTTATTTTTGGCCTAGCCAAATAATTTTTATTTGGAGCTTTCATTTTGACTCGAGAGGTTTGCTCTTGTATTACCCCCAATTTTCTAGCTGTTTGAGTTTGCTATAGTTGCAGTGACATATCCTTGATTGTCTATGCACCAATAATGGTCATAGTTTTAGACTTGGACACATGAGAAATATAGTGTAATATGCTATATTATCTCTAGTAGTGTGTAAATATGAACTGATTCCCATTGTCATTATTTAGTAAATGTAATTGGGATCTCTTTATTGGCTTTATCTCTATGATAGCAAGGACAGTAATCAAACTTTTATCTTGATACGTTCTTTTGGCTTCCTAGGTTGTTGGATCAATTGATCAAATGGATGTTGATGACACTGCTAATAATGACAAGACCTCTTCCATAGACTCTAAGAACAATATCAAAGATTCTGAAAAGGTCAAGGGCAAACGCAAACTATATGTAGGATCCCAAGCTGTAGGATTTCGTCGCGACCATATGGAGGTCAGTGTTCTAAATATTATTGGGAAGACTAGTTAGGATGTCTTTAATCCATATAAAAAATTTTGCGTTTTATGTTGTTGTTCTTCTGTTTCACCAGGTGTTATCGCCCATAAGGGATGGAGTTGTTGTTGACTGGGATATTGTGGAAAGCATATGGGACCATGCTTTCAGGTAACAGCTGATTATCAGGATGGTAAATTTTTTTTTCCTGATTTTTTTTTTTAAATATTCGTTTGATCTAAAATGTTACTATCTCTAGGGAATGTCTATTGATTGATCCTAAGGAGCATCCAATGCTGCTTGCAGAGCCTTCATCTAACACTCAACAGCAGAGAGAAAGGTAATCTGTCAACATGTTTGATAGTGGATATAATAAATTCTTTTTTGTTGATTGCAGTTGCCAGAAGTTGTTTTTTTTTTTTACTTATGATGATTATTATATATCTGTGATGGATTGACTTAACAAATTGCTCTCTGATGCACTTCCATTTCCTCGTGTTACTTTATTGTTGATTACCATAGTGTACTGTTAGGTAAAAATTTTGTAAATATGTTTTTGTGAGGTAAGCAGGCTGTGATGTCTAGTCATGAGGATTTTTTTGTTCTAAAATTTTCATGTCTGCAAAATCTTTTTCTCGTTTTTTTTTTTTTTTTTTTTTTTTGCTCTTTGTAATGTTAAATTAACTCCTCTAATCTAATGATTCAACCTGGTTGTTGTTACTATAGGAGAATGACAATTGAAAATTTGATTAATTCAGGTTCAAATATACTTGTTATGGTATGGCAATTGTGTCAGGGTTTATCATCTATAAATAGAATTTTGTTCTCAAAGGAAGAAAGAAAAGAAAAAATATATTGGGGTCCATTTGGATAAATGGGAATTGGAAGCAAAAAGGTGTATGAATTTGACATTATATTGTGTTTTATGATTTTTCATTTGAAGACAAATCCAAATCCATCTTCACTTCAAATGCATATCCATCTACATGGACACTATTGTAGTTTGTAACATTTTTATTCACTTATTTATGTTATTTTGTTATTTGGTGCTTAAATAAATCTTATAATAATTTAACTGGCAGAGATGTTTGAAAAAACGTAACTACAACCCAAAGAAAACAATTCAGAAAAAGTGAGGTATTGTTTGGTATGTGGTAAGTAATTTAAGGAAGTAGAACTTCCTCGGAAGTAAAAAATTTGGCTTTTTTGGTAACCATTATTAAAAAAAGTTTATGGAAAGTAGGATGTCTACTTCTTGACTTTGGGGGAGCACACTTTCTTAGTGGGGAGCTAAGGAAATTAGACTTTCTTGGTTGAAATAGATATAAATTGATATATCTACTCTCCATTAAATGAGGTTGAGTAGATGAGGCAAGGTATTATTGTGTTTTTTATTATTAAGTTAAAAAAAAAAAAGAAAGCCTACTTTCCATGAAATTATATGTAAATCACACATACAATTACTTCCTGGGTAGTTTATTTCATAGTAAATAACTTCCTATGAAATAACTTCCTAGGAAGTAAGTATTCCAAACGATACCTGAGGCAAAGTTTGATTATGTATCCTTCAGTTACAAGGCTCTCACCCTTTCTTTGAATCAACATCTTTTATGGCTTAAAGATACCATTTTTAAGGTTTTGACTTCAAATTATTATATTTATACCAATTCAATCAAGTTCATCTTTGCAGTGTTAGTAAATTTCTATAAAAATTAATAATTTTTGTACTAGATTTATATCAAAAAAGAAATTCTTTTTTTAATTTTTTTAACTGTCTTGAATTCAAATAATAAATGTCTTTTAACTTCTTGAGAAAAAGAGAAGAAATTTTCTTTATTTTGGTCCATTGCATAATACTGCTTTGATACTTTCTGATGATGTTTGACTTGTTCTATTTCTGACAGGACTGCAGAGCTTATGTTTGAAAAGTACAATGTTCCAGCGTTATTTTTGGCCAAGAATGCTGTATGCCCTTTGTCCATCCTGTGTTTATATCTCCAACTTGTTCTAAACACGACAAGAATTGTGTTTAGTTTTGCTCTCACTTCCTCTCATTGTATTGAGATAATGTTTGTCTTTTATATGACATTACTGAAGTATTTCTCAATGTCAGGTTCTCACATCTTTTGCCTCGGGACGTCCTACCTCACTAGTTGTTGATAGGTATAATTTATATTTTTGTTGATGAGTTTATTGTTGTTGTCATTATTCTTGCTTTTATTTTATAGTTCTCTGAATTTTTGTGTTGATTCTTCTGTGGTATTGTTTTGTGCTTAGATTGCCCCCACTTTATTGGTAATTCTGTTTAAATTCCAAGCAGCTGCTTTGTACTTTACATCTGCATTTTATTTTTTACCAAAAATTTTTGACATATCATGCAAATTGAAGAAATTATAACTATAATCGGAATCAGTTATTCTAATTGCGGAAAAATTAGTGAGAATTGATGTATATACCCACTCTTTCCCCCCTCTTTGGCCCAAAATTATTTTAGAAGTGAAACAGGGCAAGAAACAGAACAGAAACTTGTTTTAACTTTTTGATATGAAGACAGACAGTGTGAACAAAGAAGCTCTGACAGCTTTCTCATCCATGATAACAATGTGCTTGGAAGATTCAAGCGACTATGTTGAGCAGCTTTGGTCAGTAGGAATTTGTGTGGGAAATTTAAATTTTTTACATTGGAGAATTCAATGAGTTTGTGGTCGAATTCAAAGTGCAATAATGATATCTGAATGGCTGAAATATGCAATTGATCATAGGATTCAGATCTGGTTGGTGTGAAAATTTAAGGAGGAAAACTGCTTCAATTAGACCTAGATCTCCTTTGGTGACTTTAGGTCCTGTAGCCTGACAGCTAGATAGGAATTATATCACATGATTCTAAAGGAATGCAATTTCTGGAATTCTTTCTAATTTTATTGAATAACTCTATTGAAAAATAAAGCATCACAAGCATATACTAGAGCCAAAATAGTCCTACAGGTGCGAGTACATGAACTTTGAACTTCTATTCTGTATTGGACTTGAACTTCTAAATAGGAACTAGGACTCTTTTGTCTACTAGACTAATTATGACTTCATTTATTACTTAAAAACATTTGGACTCAATTAATAATTAAGACTCAAAATCAAAACATTACATCTTGGCTCATTCCAGACAAACTGAAAATTAGGTAAAGCCAACTGAATCCTAAAATCATACAGCAATACCAACAACATATTTTCTTAAATAAGCCCAAATCAGCATCAAGGGAGACTAGAAAGTAGTCAGTAATTCTCCAAATAAGCCACTATGTGAAATGAGCGCTTTAATTCTGTACATCTTAAGCTTTTGAACATGTATTTTCTTGAGCTCCATAGTCATACCATAGCATCTATTAGCATGGTAATATACATGCTCATAATAATGGCTAAAATAATCAGTATTGATACTTATAGGATTGCTCTAAATATATTGAAGCTTCAAAGATTACTTTTGGAAATTGGAGCAGTTCTATTTTCAAGAAGAATGTTTCCTGCCTTATTTTTCTCTTACACTCTATTTTACTGTATCAACTACGTTTTGTTCAATGATAAGTACCTCTGATATTAATGGTGCCATTTCTAGTGGCGGAGGATCAACTACAGTTGCTCCAGTGCATGACGGTTATGTTCTTCAAAAGGTATTTATCTTTTTACATCCATGGGTAATGTATGACTTGTGAAATAATTGTAATTTAGACAGTGTGTTCACATTTAAATTTTTAGCAATAGGTTAAACTCAGTTTCAGTCCTTGCCTTTTTTGCTTTGCATTCTTTGTACTTGTTTACTATGAGAAAACTCTGAAATCTCGACACTCCGCTCAAGTTTATGTTTTTTAAAACTGTTAAACAAGATCCCTCATAAACAAGAATTTATACAAGCCTAAATGAACATTTTATAACGGCTATATATAAATATATATATAAATATATATTGCAGCAGTAAGGGATTTTTGTTTAAGATAAAAATCTTAAAAAACAAAACCTTTACTGTGAAGTGAATAATTGCAGGAACTAAAGATAGCCAGATTTTTTTTTTTAATTTTAAAATATATATTAATTTTTGCTAATTTTAAACGGTGAAAGAAAATCCCTTACTGCTGCCGTGCTTTAATAAGGGATTTTTGTTTAATATAAAAATCTTAAAAACAAAACCTCTACTGTGAAGTGAATAAAGGCAGGAGCTAAATATAGCTAGATTTTTTTTTTTTTTAATTTTAAAATTTGGAGTGCTGCTTAATATGGCAAAGGTCTAATACAGATTTATCGGCCTGTGACAGACTAATGGCCTTTTTTCTTTTTTCTCCTATGTGGTAATAGGCAGTGGCTACTTCTCCTATAGGAGGAGAATTTCTTACTGATTGTTTGATGAAAAGCTTGGAGAGCAAAGGTATCACAGTAAGTGACTATTGTATTGAATTTTAATTTGAAAGGAAAGTTAATTTGGCAGGACTGGCATTATTGATTTTTATTTACCTTTTCTTTACTTGGTTTTGCAGATAAAACCCAGGTATTCTTTCAAGAGAAAGGAAATTCGGCCAGGCGAGTTTCAGGTACTTTAAAGTGTCACTGGCAGTTGTTTTGGTTTGATATGATTTAATACACACTGCCATGTATATATACCAAGGAGAGGGAGAGAGATATTTATTATACAATTATTGTATGTTGGCATAGTTCAGTTTCTATTACTCTGCTTTGACATTGCAATGTTTGATGCAGGATGGATTTGTGTTTTTTTTTTTTCCTTGTATTTTATGGTGTGCTAGGGCTAGAAAATTAGAGAGTTCTAGGTTTAGACTTTATGAAGAAAGTGAGGTTTGTGGTATTTGGATTGATGGAGATTTGAAGGTAAAGCAGCCATCAGATCTGATTTGGTTGATGGAATTCTCTGGCTGCAGAGAAATTGGGTATGTAAGGTGTATTTAACAGGTTAAATTTGAATAACATTGATATGCACCAGGAATAGAATGTTAGTTTTTAGAGACTTGCAATTTTGTTGCAATAGTGTGAATTTTAGGATTGGCTGGGAAAGGCAGATGTGGGTTGTTATGGGATATTTAAAAGTGAAAAGAAGCTGCTTCGCAAAGTGTAAACCAAATCACTGTTCCAAACTTTGACAATTTGAAAGTTTTAAGCAGACAAAATTAAACTCATAGACTTTTAGAAAGTTATTTTTTTTCTTTTATAATTGTAGATACTTGATCTGAAGAAAGAAGCTGTTTTCACAATCTAGATATATGTGCCTCTGGAAAACTCAACTTGGTGCCATATTATTATCGTTGGTGCCACGTTTTAACTCAGGGCATGATATCATGAAATTGACTTATATGCTAAAGCTGTAATACAGTTTTATAAGTTCCTAGACTTTAAAATTTCATTCAGTCTGGAAGAGTTGCATGTTGTCCCATCCTGGCTACTGTGCTTTCAATGAGGTAGGTTAAGTTATAAGGTGAATTAACTAACTGTATTATGAAGATATTAGTTTGTCCCTTGTTTCTTAAGTGAAATGACCATCAATTTGCTTCATTCCTTATTGCATATTTGTAACTTAAGTTCCACACACACATTAAGTTGCCTGGGAAATTATGTGTACTGTTTTTGTATCTGCTTTTGATGTTGTCCTTTCTTTTTTCTGAACCTCTCAGATTGTGGATCTTGATTTTCCAAATACAACTGAAATCTACAAACTTTACTCTCAGGTTTGTGTTAGAACCCACAAATTTTTTCCTTGTGAAAAGACATCTTTTTCTACATCTACTGAATATTACTTTTGAAACAGAGGGTGATTGCAAGTGATATCAAGGAATGCGTGTGTCGAGCCCCAGATACACTATATGATGGTTGGTGCCCTTTTCATATTTTGTATTTTCCAATGCTTGTTTGTTTGCTGGTTTTGTCCTTTGAGATTACTTGATTAATTCAAAATACTATGTCCAAATCCATATATTTATTATGGTAATTGTATGTGAATTTTGTCCTCGGTTTATTTGGACAGTTTATTGTACCCTCTCTGTGTCTCCATCAAGAGAACATAGTTCAATATCACTGGTCGGGGTGGGGTTATGGGAAGGAGAGAGCTATCCCCTGTTGTCTAGTTCATTTACTATTCCTGTGCATGACATATAAATAATATTTGTTCTTTGCAGATCAAATCACTTTCACTGTGATATTGTTTGGTTCATTGTTATTAGTACATACAATGCTTTATTGAATGCTTCTGTATCCTTTGAGCTTAAATTGCATTTGACATATTGAGCTTTCTTATGCTTACTCTTCTCTTTCTCTCTCTCTCTCTCTCTCTCTCTCTCTCTCTCTTTCTCTCTCTCTCTTGCTCTTCTTTTTTTATAAATGCAGAAAGTGCTTACTCAAATATTCCGATGACTCCATATGAGCTTCCTGATGGCCAGTAAGTCTTTTGCAGTATACCTCAGTATGACTACAGTTACTGGTTGAGTAGCTTTTGGACTGCATTTCTATGTTGATTATTACTAGTTTTATCTAATCTTGGATTTTCTAATGTAAAACAGGACAATTGAAATTGGGGCTGATAGATTCAAGGTTCCAGATGTTTTATTTAATCCATCCTTGGCTCAGGTGTGTGGTCCATGAACATTCAGGATGGCTTTCTTTTGTACCTTGTCTATTTCAGGCCTTTCCTCACATATACTTTTTGATTGGAATAATGGGAGTAATGTATTGATTCTTGTGACTTTCCTTGAGTGATGCCATTTCTTTGTTTTAACTACACACGATACATTTGAAAGTACAAACATTTGAAAATTCCAAATAACATATTTTTAGGATAGAGGTTGTATATATTTTTTTATTGGTTACTTCTCAAATGATTCTCTTTTACCAATTTTTCTGGTATTATTTGAAATCACTCTTTTTATTTTTTTTGGTCCAATGGGAATTATTATGTGTCATATGTTAGATGCTTTGATCATATTTGCTTGGTCATCAAAATAATTGTTAAATGGTTTCTTTTCCTATCCTATTTGTCATTGAAGGTCTTGAATGTTTCCCCCATTTCTCATTTGGCTTGTTTTTTACTTGTGATAATTCAGTGGTGCTTTTATTAATATCTTAATGACATAGTCTTTTTGTTAATTATTAATGTTAATCAATTGCTCTTTTATAACTTGTTTATCATCATTCACTTCTTGCTGAATCTATGTGCAACTCACGATTCTGATGTTCACATGTAATATTTAATGCTCGAGTTGGGCTGATCTTTAGGTGCAAATGGTTTGATGTATTTATACAGTTCTTTTTCTGGTACTTTGATTGCCAAGATATTCGCAGTGTATGCTCATGTACTATTATCTTGTTTTCTATCTATCAGACAATTCCTGGTATGGAGAATTTTGCAGAGATTGCTCCTAATGTTCGTGGGTTGCCACAAATGGTAAATTCTTGCCTCTTCAACTTTCAAATATTTGGACCTCAAACATCTACTATATTTGCTGTGGGCTTGCAGTTAATTACTTCTTTTTTAATGTTTGCAGGTTATAGAGAGCATTAATAAGTGTGATGTGGATATTCGGAGAGAACTATTCAGCAGTATATTGGTAAAATCAATATGATAGTCAATCTCTTCCCTTCATTTTTGTGATATCATGGTTGGATTTGTCTTGTCCTACTCTAAGTTGTTGTGTCCTTTAATGCATTGATAACTCTTAGTTTCATACTGCTTTTGCAAAGAATTTTATATGGTGCATTTTGAAAAGCAGTTTCAGTCTTAATACCAATAGACACGTAGCCTGCCATATAAAAAAACACAGGTCACATGTATATGCATGCTGGCTTGTACCCTTAATTTATTGGAATATTGGCATGCACCTTTCTAAGTGATGATGCAATTATTCATTATTATAAGTGATTACACAATTATTCATTATTATTAATGTACTTGTAAGCAATGCTGGAAAGTAAGCCTGTTAGTCAGCTTTGTGAGCATTTTTTGCTAGCAAAGGAGATAACAAAGTTTCTTGACAACAGCATAATTATTGGAGTGATTGCCTGATTGGGGTCTAGGGATTCATTTTGCACTGAATCTTCTGTTGTTTTGTCAATGGTAGTGGTTGATGGAATGGTTTTATTTTATGAGCATTAGCAAAAAAAAATCAGCAGATTTTTTTTTTTTTTGTCTTAAACACAAACCTGTTGGTAGACAAAGTCAGGTTTCTTGGGTCTTGGCCATGGATTGCTTTAACAAAGAAATAAATAGTACTCCCTTCATACCAAAAAGGTTGTCCGTTATTTCTTTTTACGATGTCTCAAAACACTTGCCCACTCTAAAAATAGCCATAGGCATTTGTCCATTTTATCGTTATTAATGATAAAGGTGTGTATTTTCAAAATTAATAATAAAGGTAGTAATAAATGAATATATGCAGGGATATAAGTGGAAAAGTATAATAAAATTTATGAGTTGGTAAGTAATTAATGATATTTTCTTAAACTGTGTAAGAAAATAAAGTGGACAATCTTTTTAGGACGGAGGGAGTATTTAGGTTCGCCAGCTCATGCTACTCAGTAACTTAGTTGTCTTTTTTTCCCCCCTTCCATTTCCTTTCTTCTTCTGAGCATGAACTATGTTGTTCATAATCCATTGTAACATTGGGTATTGATTTAGTCCCTTCTATTTTCTTTTGATGTAGCTTGCTGGTGGCACAGCATCAATGCAACAGTTGAAGGAACGTCTTGAGAAAGATTTACTCGAGGTACCTTCTTACTTCAACCTTTGTTTTTTTTATTGTTTCATTCAACATCTCAAAATTGGTGGGAACTAAAATCTTGGTGCTTCATTCTTCAGACCTCACTTTTTTTTTCATGATCTGAACTATACTGACTTTACAAGCTTTGTAACTGCCTATATTCAGTGATTTAAAGTAGTTATTGGTGAACTTTCTTGACTTAATATTGTTAGTTGACTGCTTTTTATTCACTTTAGGCATGTCATTTTCATTTTCAACCTCCTTACTAAATTGTATCAGTTGGTGGGAAATTGCTTTATTGTAGCTCTCTCCCTGAGTAACAACCAATGTTGGGGGACCTTGAAGATGCATAATATTAGAATTATAGAAAAATAATACAGTGCAAAACTGTTCTTACTGGATTTCACCTAGATGTAAATGTGTTTCTAATTAGTGAGTGAGATACCATCACAATCAAGGAAATAAATTTCAGGTTCAGTTCCAATTGAATAAAATGACTATTTGTTGATATGTAGGAGTCTCCTCAAGCTGCTAGGGTTAAAGTGCTGGCCAGTGGAAATGCAACAGAAAGGAGATTCAGGTTTGATTTGTGTGCCCCTCACTGTCTCTCTCTTTATATCACGCGCGCGCGCACACACACACACACACACAATCACATGCAGATGCAAGTAATTTGGTTCTCTGCATTGGGTTTTGTTTTTCACTTATTGATTGCCGTTGTATTGTGGTATAGATTTTGACAAGCTAAAATCATACATTATAACCATCCTAATGTTATAAATTTACTTTGCCTTGGTTATTAATTCCCTAGTTTATAAATTTGCAGTAGTTATCATTATAATTGGGAATTAATGACCAATGCTCTGACAATTCAGCTCTAGCTACATAGGGCACCTTAATTCAGTTGGATTACCTTGTGTAAGACCTAGAAAGTTCAATTCACTTGATTATGATGATGATTGTTGTATTCATGATTGTTTAGAGAGAATATTTCAAGGATTAGGTTCTTATGAGGCTATAACTCTAGCCTGATTCTTTCTCTGAATGCATACAGACATGTAAATGGAGACGGATAATTAAAGTGATATCAAGTAACTTTTCCCTTTATTGGGAAGCACCTTGAATTTTGTTATTTATTAACCTTAATGCTGCTGCAGTCAATAAGTCTGTTTTCATTCTTCCTTTTTTGCCTCTGTAATTTTAATTCTTACTGATGGTGCCATGATTATTTAAGCAGTGTATGGATAGGTGGGAGCATATTGGCATCTCTCGGTTCATTCCAGCAGATGTGGTTCTCCAAGTCTGAGTAAGCATCATCTTTTGGAACTCTCTATTCTACAATTGCAGTTGGTTAATTATGAGTGTGTTATTCAAGATAGCTCCTTAGTCTTTAAGAAGGAAAAAAAAAGTTCAATTTCCAAAATTTAATCTCATAATTACACACATAAAAAAGAAATTAGTGTTAAGCAAATATATTTCATACTCAAACAAATTTTTATATATATTGACAGGTATGAAGAGCATGGGGCTTCTTACGTTCAAAGAAAATGTCCTTGATACCTTCTTTTTGAAGAAACATATGTGATTAAATTATGGTGGATAAGTCTTCTGGCCCAAAAAAAAAAATTATGGTGGATAAGTCATGGTCGGGGGAGCTGTTAAAGGAATTGACTTTTGGGGATAATATTTAGACTCATCAGAAAGCATTAACTTCCCGACATATCATGTTTTGTAGCCAACTGATTCACCCTGTATCATAGATCGATTCCCCATTTAATTGTATGAACGGCTGGACAATGTATGGTATATATTGTTGGAAACTTAGAATCATTTGGCATCATTTAGGCTTCCTACATCATATATACATTGGTGGAGACGAAGTGGAAATTGTAGAAGGTAATTTAATACTTTGTAACCTTATTTCGAAATGAGATGAGACTGTCATCAACTTAATCCTTGGCTAAATCTTAGTTGTATTAGAAACAGGGCTACCATCCTGCTTAGAATATGGAAGTTCTCAGAGGTAGCAAAGATTATCTAATTTCTTGTTTGAATATAAAGATTGGAAATCTTTTTAAATAATTGAACGTATGAAAAATACCGTATTATCATACATATGGTTATGGTGTAAGAATTGTCATAATTTGAGGATGATCTGTTGGCTGATCTTGTGTATATATATATATGTGTGTGTATGTGTTTATATATATGTATATATTATATAATTGAACATTAATTAAGCTAAATTGATACCAATTAATTACTCTCTATTTTAAAAAGGTTATTCATTATTTCTTTTTAGGATGTTTTAAAATTTTTGAATTGAGAAAAGAAAGTGGATAATTTTTTTGAATCGAAAAGAGTATAAAATTAATGAGGTGGTAACTCAGCCAAAAATTTATCTAAAGTTTTAGAATTATAATAATGTGCATGATATATGATATGAAGGGTTAAATTATTACAGAGTTAGATACGATAAAATGAGAACAATTAAAAACCGAAAAAGGTTGCTGAAGGCAAAATTAATTTCTCATTTTATTCATTTAACCCAATTGAAAGGCGGAATAATTATTTTGATATAACAGCATATAAAGCTGTTATAGGATTTGTATACTTAATTAGAAAAGATCTGCATACCTAATTAGGTGCTTGGTTAGAGGCTTAATTATAAGAATCATCATTGTATAGTTTCTTAATATAGATCCTTGTAACTAGTATATAATCATGTAATTTCTATACCTAACGTATCAAGAGAAATATTTAGAATACTTGCATGGTATTAGAGCTTCTGTAAGCCTCTGTTAGGCTTGAAATTCTTCTGCTCCAGTGAGTAGAAGGTGGCATCTTGTTAATTGGGGTTTGTTTTTTGCTTCTGCCCAAAAGAGTAGAAGGTTTAAATTTTGGTTCACCTAGTTGGAGTGATTTATTGTTGTCACCGCTTGCCTAGGGGGAGCACCACCCTTTGATATGCCTCTCCCCAGAATCCAGTGATTTGAAGACTAGCGTGTGAAGCTTATGAACCTTTTGAAGTTTTTGCCTCAGTCCCGACATCCTGACGCGTGTGAGGGCATGTGGCGGTCCCCTAGCCTTCGGTCAGTCTTTCTAGCATCACCTTTTTATTTTCGACACTTCTGGGACACTATTCTGGCATTTGGAACTCTGTCCTACATCTTTGAGATTTATTGGTTACTATGAAGTTTGGATTTTTGCTACTACCACTACTGGTTGTGGCTCTCTTGGTCTGGGCAACTACTAGTGGTTATTAGGAGTTTTTATGGGTTTCTTGTGAGTTTTTTCTTTTGTGTGATTTATTTTGGATTTGTCAATGGCTAGGGATCAAAATACCATAGTTGTATTTGATGTTATCCCTATGATGAGTAAAATCATAGAACAAAAATTAACAGGTCCTAATTACTTAGATTGGTGTAAAAGTATTAAAATTTATTTGCAGAGTTTGTCTAAGGATCGTCCTACAGAAAACACTCGTCAGGAATGGTTGAGAGATGATGCTTGCTTATTTTTGCAAATTTGACATTAAAGTTGTAAGTTTGATTAATCACTATAAGTATGTGAAGGAACTGATGGAATATTTAAATTTCTTGTACTGTGGGAAAGGAAATGTGTCACGGATTTATGAAGTGTGTGAGAATTTTTACTAGGCTGAGCAGTAAGAGCAGTTTCTTCAAGCATATTTCATGAACTTCAAAAGAACCTATGAGGAGCTCAATACCTTACTGCCCTTCAATGCATATGTAAAAGTTCAGCAAGCTCAATGAGAGCAAATGGCAGTAATGAGTTTCTTGGCCAGGCTTAATTCTCAATTTGAGGTTGCTAAATCTCAAATTCTTTCAAGTGCTGAGATTTCTTCTCTTCATGAGACCTTCACTAGAGTACTCTGCACAGATACTAGCACTTATGTCACTTCGTCAGTTCCAACTTCTAGTGCACTTCTAAGTCATTAAAATGGACGGCCAAATCCTAGACATAATACTCGAGGAGGAGGTATTGGTAATAAAAGTATGACAAGTCGGGATATAGGAGATGTAGTGTGCTATTATTGTCATGAGTTGGGTCATATGAAACACGCTTGCCATAAACTACAAAACAAGTATCAGAAGACACCTCTAGCAAATGTGGCAACTACAACTACACCTATATCTACATCTGAATAGACAGTTACCATTTCGGCAGATGAATATGCTAAATTCACTTAGTATCATGAATCATTAAAGAATTCATCTTGCTCTATCATTACTAGCACTGAGTTAGGTAAATCAAATGCATGTCTTGTTTCCTCTTCTTCGAACTAGGTTATTGATTCCGGTTGCACAGATCATATGATAGGTAATCATAACTTACTCTCTTCTATTGAGTCTCATAAATCCCCATCTAAAGTTACATTAGCTGATGGCTCTACTTCTTTTGTTCTTGGTTTTGGTACAACTAACCCAACTTCATCACTTACCTTGACTTCTGTCTTGAGTCTCCCTGATTTTGCATTTAATTTATTCTTTGTAAGTAAAATTACTTGTGCCTTGAATTGTTATGTCTCATTTTTTTCTGATTACTGTCTTTTTCAGGATCTTATGACAAAGAAGATTATTGGTAAAAGACGTGAATCAGACGGTCTTCACATTTTGGAATCTCCTATGCCCTAGTCCATTGCTTGTCCAGGTATCTTAACTTCTTTTAAAACTCATTGTCGGTTGGGACACCCATCTTTATCCTTCTCGAAGAAATTGTGTCCTCAATTTTGTAGTATCTCGTCCCTTGATTGTGAGTTGTGTCAGTTTGCCAAACATCATCATTTGTCTTTTGTCTCTTAAGTCAATAAGAGAGCTACTGCTCCATTTGAATTAGTTCATACTGATGTTTGGGGTTTGTGTCCTAATATTTCTAAAATTGGATTTAGATACTTTGTTACTTTTATTGATGATTTTTCTCAAGTAACCTGGTTTTATTTAATGAAAAATCGTTTCAAATTATTTACTCATTTTAGTGTATTTTGTGCTGAAATTAAAACACAGTTTAATGTTTCTATACAAACTTTGAGAAGTGATAATGCTAAGGAGTATCTTTCAAATATGTTCCAGTCGTATATGATTTAGAATGGTATTCTTTACTAATCTTCCTGTGTTGACATACCATCTCAAAATGAGGTAGCTGAAAGAAAGAATAGACACCTTCTTGAAACAGCCAGGGCACTTTTCTTCCAAATGAATGTTCTTAAATAGTTTTGGGCTGATGCCGTTTCCACAGCTTGTTTTATGATCAATCGCATGCGTTCATCTATTCTTCAGAGTGAGATCCCTTATCAGGTTCTACTCCTTACTAAATCCTTATTTGCACTTGAGCCTATAATTTTTGGGAGCACATACTTTGTTTGGGATGTCCATCCCTAAGTATCTAAATTAGACTCTAAATCCCTAAAATGTATATTTTTGAGATATTCTCTGTTACAAAAAGGATATAGGTGCTATTGTGCTACTCTTCAAAGATATCTTGTGTTAGTCGATGTTACATTTCAAGAGCACCTTCCTTGTTTCCCCACTTCTTCTACTTCTTTTCATATTAGTGAGGATGATGATCTATTGATTTATAATATCATGTATCAATCTACTACCTCCTACACCACCACAATTGCCAAAACCCCCTATCTGCCATGTTTATTCCAAATGTCAAGACCCTCATGATCCATGTTTGGCACCTATTTCTTCTTCGGCATCTGATCCAGTACTCGGTGACCTCCACATTCCAATTACCCAATGTAAAGGTAAGGGTCAGTGTACTTATCCTATTTCTTTGTTTGTTTCTTATGATAACTTGTCTTCTTCTTCTTGCTGTTTTGTTGCCACTCTTAATTCTGTGTCTATTCCTAAAACTGTTCAAGAAGCCCTGTCTCATCCTAGCTGGCTTGAAGCTATGATTAAGAGATGAATTCTTTAGATGCTAATGGTACGTGGGATTTAGTCGATTTACCTGCCAAAAAGAAGGTTGTTGGATGTAAGTGGGTATTTGCCGTAAAATTCAATTTTGATGGTACTGTTGCTCGGTTTAAAGCTTGTCTTGTTGCAAAAGGTTATACCAAGACTTATGGTGTGGATTACTCTGATACTTTTTTCCTTGTTGCAAAAATGACTTCTGTTTGCTTTTTGATTTTTATGGCAGCTACTCATGATTGGCAGTTGCATCAGCTCTATATCAAAAATGCTTTCTTGCATGATGATCTGTAGGAAAAGTTTATATGGAGCAGCCTCCTACGTTTGTTGCTCAGGGGGAGTATGGGAAAGTGTGTCGACTTCAGAAATCTCTCTATGGTTTGAAATAGAGTCCTCAGGCCTGGTTTGGAAAATTAGTCAAGTAGTGGAGAAATTTGGGATGCAAAAGTGCAGATTTGATCACTCGATTTTCTATAAGCTATTTGATTATGGCATTATTTTTCTTGTTGTATATATAGATGATATTGTTATCACTGGAAGTGATAATATGGGCATCTCATCTTTGAAGACTTTTCTCCATAGTCAATTTCATACAAAAGACCTAGGGGCATTGAAATATTTCATGGGAATTGAGGTGACAAGAAGCAAGAAAGGAATTTTCTTATCCCAAAAGAAATATGCGCTAGATTTATTGACTGAGACTGGTAAGATTGGAGCCAAGCCATGTAGTGCTCCTATGCTTACTAATTTTTATCTTACAAAAGATGGAGATTTGTTTGAAGATCCTAAGAGATATAAAAGATTGGTTAGAAAATTGAATTATCTTACAGTAACTCGGCCTGATATTGCATATCCTGTCAATATTGTAAGTCAGTTTATGTCATCTTCAATAGTTCACCATTGGGTAGCTCTAGAACAAATCTTGTGTTACTTAAAAGGAGCTCCTAGACTTGGAATATTGTATAAAAATCATGGTCACACTCACATTGAATGTTTTTTAGATGCTAATTAGGCAGCGTCTAAAATTGACAGAACATCTACTACCAGCTATTGTATTTTTGTTAGAAAGAACATGATCTCATGGAAAAGTAAAAAAGCAAAATGTTGTATCCCGATCCAATGCTGAATTAGAATATAGAGCAATGGCTTAGTCTGTGTATGAGATAATGTGGATATATCAACTTTTAACAAAAGTAGGTCTTAAAGTCTCAATGTGAGCAAAACTATGGTGTGATAATCAGGCTGCCTTCCATATTGCATGTAATCTTGTATTTCACGAATGTACTAAGCATATTGAAATTGATTGTCATTTCGTTTGTGAAAAGGTACAGTAGAACTTGATCTCAACTGGACATGTGAAAATTGAAGAACAATTAGGAGATATTTTCACAAAAGCTTTGAATGGAAATAGGATCAATTATATTTGTAATAAGCTGGACATGATTAATATCTATGATCTAGCTTGAGGGGGAGTGTTATAGGATCTATATACTTAATTAGGATCTATAATTAAGTATATAGATCTGTATGCCTAATTAGGTGCTTGGTTAGAGGCTTAATTATAGAAATCATCATTGTATAGTTTCCTAATATAGACCCTTATAACTAGTATATAATCATGTAATTTCTACGCCTAATATATCAAGAGAAATACTTAAAATACTTACAAAAGCCACACACTTCCCATCTATTTTCAATTTAGCATCAAAATTGCCAATTTTAATTTCTCAAATAAACTTCAATTCCAATTGGGTATTCGTTATAAAATGTGACTAATACTTCTTATAATTATTGGCTGGTAACTAATGTCTAGTGAAGAAGAAGACTAGCAATTTCTATTGAAAAATGTTAAACATTAAAAATTCACTTAACAATGCTCTTAAATTTGAATACCCAATTGATATTATATTAGAATCAGAACCATCTAACCATGCTACCAGATTTTAGTGAAAATTATGAAAAACCTTCTGAAGTATTTATTTATTATTCTTAAATCTTGTTACATACTTCATTAGCAGTTAACATTTAGCATTTAACATCTCAACTTCTGATTGCCTTAATAAGAAAAATATCTAGAGAAAGAGGAAGGAGAAATTGGGGAGAAGTGGGATATTGATGGGCAAAGTGCATGTTCACGAGGAGTAAATACTAATTACTAAATACTAACAAGTGTGAATGACAGAAAGTGGAGAAAAAAAAGAGAGAAAACTAGGAAAAAAGAAAAATAATATCTCAACTACAAACGTCATAATTCACAGTCAATATGAATTTATATAAAATTTAACTCAACTCATATATTTCATTAATTTGGCCATCTCTTTACACTCGCTATAAAGACAAAATTTTATCTAGTACATAGAAGTGAACTTGAACCCTATATATATATATATATATATGTATATATATTCTACCAATTTCAAAATATTTTGTTTGAAAAGCAATTATTATCATAATTTATCAACTTCTTGCAACAAATTATTTTTTCATTACACAGTCCATTCAATCTAGTTTTTATTATTTATCTCCTTTATTTATTTATTTTTTTTGGTAAATGTGGCTGTAGAGAAAAAATTTAAATAAAAATAAATAAGAAGTAATTATGATTATTACTGAATACTCTAATTTATATAGATATTACTTGCACTTTGTTATTTGCATTGAATGGGGTAAAAAAAAAAAAAGAGATATTATATGATTTATATATAATAAAAAGATAAGGTAGATAAAAAGAATTCCACTAAAACTGTCAAAAGTCTCTATCAATAATGATAATATTACATGTTTACACAACAATTATAATACACATTTTATAATTTAAATAGTTAATTATTATATTCGCCTTATAGATAATTATTGATTAAAATAAAAAATTACGATTGGATAGTCCATAATTTAACGTAATGAACTAAATTCACCTAAAATTTTTTTCTATGGTCCTCGTATTAATTAATATACTTATTAGTACTTTAATTTTAAAATGCTATAAAAAATACTCAGGATATATGTAATGGTCACTTTAAAATACTTCTGATACATTTTCATCAAAATAAAAGTTAAATATCTTACGTTTGCGCTCCATCTATGATGTACCTAATTTAATTAATCGATGTAAGTTCACCAGCTTTTCCATCTTCCCTCTCCTCAAGTTGGCTAACAGCATCACTCAAACTTTTATGCCAAATTCCCAAATTGTAGAACTCTGTTTCCAAATCCAGGAAACAAGGATTTCGACAAACTTACTTGACCCATTTGACTATTTTCTTGATTTTAGATCTTTAATTAGGAGAAATTTTCAAGGATCAAACCCTGGATTTGTTGGTGCCCAATCTTGAAGAACCCAAATTCTTGAATTTTAAAACTAAGCAATAGGAATTCAGGAATTTGAGTTCTAAGTTTTACCCTATATTTGAGAAATTTCTTAGTAAGGAAAGAAAATAAAGAAGGAAAATAATTTTTATTCTCCTTAATTTATTTCTCTTTTTTGTTTGAATAAGAAGGAAAATAAAATTATTTTCAACTCATTAAAATATATAAAGAAAAGAAAATTTATAAATAAAAAATTATTATTTTAATATTTTATTTCTAAAATTTAAATTTGAATTTGAATTACATTTAATTATTTTATTTTTCTTCTTCTTTTTTCATTTTCTTTCTATTTTGGAGAAAAAATAAAAAGAGAAAAATAGTACATATTTTTTTTACTCTTTTTTTTCTTCTCCATTTCCAAACAATGAAAAAGAGAAATAAAAGATATTTTTCACTTTTATTTTCCTTTCTTTCATATTTTTCTTCGATCCAAACATAGGCTACATGCAAAAATCACTTGAATCCTACTATCAAACTCCTAATTTCCCTTGAATTTCTTTTTGTTTTATGGAAACATGGTTCATCATCATCACCATCGTTACAATTTGCAACTCCTCCCAAATCCTCACCACTAACACCAAACAAAGCATTCATATGAATACTAAATCCATCCAAACAAATTTAAAAAAATAAATAAATAAATAATATTAATATTAATTTTCAACTAGAACTTGCTGCTATCACCGATCATATTAAGCTCACGTGTCCATCTAAAAAGGAACAAAGCTCACATATGAAATGAGTTGTAGTGGCGAAGCTAGGAGCAATGACGGCACATCGGAGATGGCCTGGAGATCGAGATCGCTATATCAAGACAGCAAAGAAAAGCTCCGATCCGGATGAGCAACAGTTTGTATGCATTCCGATGATGCAGTGGCTAGCCCGGGCTCGCGAAAACTTGGGATTGACAATGAAAATTAGGCTTCAATGGCGGTAGACTTGAGATTTGGAGAAGAAGGTGAGCTTTGGTGTTTCCAGCGAATGAACTCGAGTGTGTGCCTGCAATAGTGCGATGAAGTCACGATGGCCGTGCTTGGTCACAACGATGACATGAAACAAGTATATTCCAAATTGTGCCTGTGATTTCTGTGTATATTTACCATTTTTTTTGAGATAGAGCCATGAACGGTGAATGAGCGTATTTTGATTTTAGTATTTACTGAGGAGTCATCATCGGATGAGGAGTTCAATTTTATTATTGTTTATGATGGTTTCCATTAATGCTATTTTGTAAAGCTAATAAAGGAGTTTTAGACTCTTACTAATTCTAAGGTAGATAAACATAAAAATCTTTCTCTGCGTCCATTTTCATCTGAGTGAACTGATGTAAAATTGGCAATGTTGTAATTGTGAATTTTACTTTAATTTGTTTTCTTGATTGTGAAGCCACTAACTTGTGTCTCCCTTAGGTTTTCTTCACAAAAAGAAACAAAGAGCAAGATGGGAGATAAGAGTCTAAGTGCTGTAACAAGTGTAGAGAGAGAAAATAGGGAACCTGGCGAGGTGACATGGTTTTTTTTATATTTGAGTAAATATGAGATGGCACACCACATAGGACTATCATTAACTATTTTAACAGAAATAAGTAAAACGTATTTTAAAATGATCCTTACGTATAGTCTAAGTATTCTTTTTTGCAGCATTTTGAAATTAAAATATCGATAAGTGCATTACTTAATACTTAGAAGACTATAAATATAATTAACCCTATTAAAAGTGAAATATTTTGAATTTTCATTTATTTTATAAAATTTTATTTTTGTACGGAAACGTATTATTTTATTATTTTTCTTATTAAAGTAAGAATTAGAGTTATATTTTACTAAATTATAAATATTCATACTATTTAAATATGTATTATTAATGGTAATTTTATTTAACTATTATATATGTATATACAATTGAAGAAAGTAATATGTATATTATTCTGAAATTGTTAATGTAGGTTTTTGGAAAAATTATATTTTGATATTTGAGTATTAATAAAGGTATTAATTAATATTATAAGTTTAATTATAGTATTTTTATCAGAAGTTTGAATTTCCGTTATAATTACTATTATTATGAATAAATTTTATTAATTGAACTATTATTATTGTTAATAGTATTATTGTTATATATATATGAGTTTATGTTGTAAATAATAATAATAATAATAATAATAATAATTATTATTATTATTATTATTATGTTATTATTAGTGTTATATATATATATATATATATATATATATATATATATATATATATATATATATATATACTTTTTCTTTTTTTTTTTCTTTTCCCTTCTTTCTTCTACTTTCTTAACCAACATATATATATATATATATATATATATATATATATATATATATATATATATATATATATATATATATATATATATATATATATATATATATATATATATATATATATATATATATATATCAGTATACATATATGTTGGTTAAGAAAGTAGAAGAAAGAAGGGAAAAGAAAAAAAAAAAGAAAAAGGAAATGGTGAATGGTGTGGCCCCGTGACAAAAATGAAGAAGAAACAAAAAAGGAAAGAAGAAACAGCAGAGAAGGAGCGGGAGAGAGAGGGAGAGAGATAGGAAAAAGAGCAACTGGTGGTTTTCAGGCTATAACTTCGTCACCCAACCTCCGATTGATGCACTGCCGGTTGGGTTGGAAATCTAACATCCAAACGAAGCTAACAGGACCAAAATCACTCCAATCAGACACCGAATGGCACCAAATGCGCGTCCCAAATTTGACTATTACGAATTCCAGCGAACTCCGATGATCAAAAATTCAAACGGCCATATCTCTCTCATCCGAGCTCCGATTCAAGCGATTCAAGATGTGTTGGAATCCTCTCTTCACTAGCTTCAATTTAATACTAAGTTTGCCAATTTTCATTGACCGGAGAAGGAGATCGGAGGATGTGATGTCAAAACTTTGAAGCTCAATTTTCGGTGATCGACGGCAAGTGAGGGAGAGTGAAGGGTATGTTTGTGCTCCTGGTGTCATGACGAGTGGTTTAGTATAATTTTTGACATCTAAGACTACCGTCCACGATGGCATGTGGCCGGACGATGGTGGCGCCGGCGGGGTTCTGGTGACGTCCGGCAACCTCAACTCAGCAGCCCCATCTCATCATTTCGATGCGATCCTCGACGTTTGTACGATCGAATTTGACGAGGGTAAACTCGAATCCCTTGAAATTCAATTATTATTGTGTTATATTTATTAGATTTTAGTTAGTATTTAATGAATTGATAAGTTGAAATTGCTTATTGAGTTGTGATGATGATTGTGAGTTGGGAGGACTAGGAGGGGTCTCTAAAGTGTATTAGGTTGTGCGGACTATTGAGGTTATTTTAGAAGTATTATATTTTTATTGATTTTGGGTAATATTATAGTTAAGTGAGATGTTGCTGTAGTTTCAACAAGGATCTCAATAGTCTATCACCTGTGTCTTGATAAGTGAGTCATTATTGTTCTAATGATATTGTTTGTTATTCAGAGTCAATATCTCTGGCTTTTGTCGTCAAAGGTCGCACTTCCGAGAGAAGTTAGTCGGACGTGTCATCAACTAGGTGAGTGATACTCACTAATGTATTATCTTGTTTCCATATACATCTGCATTTCTGTGTATATATATATATATATGTATATTCTGCACTACTATTGCATATAAGCATGTAACATTTGATTATGAATGATGACTCAATATTCTGTATTTTGTGTTGGATTGTGATTGACAGATAGAGGTTGGAAGGATGCAGTACCACCTAGGACTTTGGATATGATATGATTATGATGAGATTATGATGAGTTTGAGAAGATGAGCTATGACTAGTGGATGTTGGCTGGGACTGCTCATCGCCAAAGCCGCTATCAGTCGGGTCAGGGCTGCGTAGTACAGATTAGTGACGGCCGGGCCCATTGGACATAAGAGGCAGATTATTGGATTCAGAGAGCCAGGATAGGGGGATCGGCTCCTCATTTTGAAATTAGAGTGGTACTGTGAACCGTATCTCATCCTTGCTTGATGATATGAATTGTCTTTCTCTATGACATAGTGTATAGCATGTGCATTAGAATCTATATGTAGGATACCAATTTAATATATTAGCTGGTATCATTCACTGAGTCGAACGCTCATTCCTGTTCATTTTTGTGGTTTTCAGGTCGGGGAATGAGCTTGTGAAGGATTTGTAAAATGAGTAAACTACCAATTTTCCTTTGGCAGTAGTTTATATTATTGAGTATTCAGAAATGTATGTAATATATGTATAATTGTAAATATGACTTTAGAACTCCGCAATATTACACTTTGTATTTGTGCATTATTAATATTCAGTTATGCACTTAAAGAGTTGTAATCTGTTGTTAAACAGAGCCCTTTGTAATTTATTTCATCTATGAGATAAGCGAGTTATTGGGCCAATGTGATTTTCGTTTTGTATTGATATTCATTTGGATTTTCTTAACTTAATTTGAGCCTATAGCCCTTTTCAGTTTTGGGCTTTCTGTTGTGTGTTTTTGTTAGACTTACTACGGGCACTGATAGTCACATGCATTTCCCGTGTCCTAGTGTCGATCACCTGCCCTCGGGTTCGGAGCGTGACAAAAAGGATAAGCACATAATTAAAATTATTAGAGCTATGGGTTAGTATTATTCAGTTCAAACTGAAAAATTGAACTGAACTGGTTAATCAATTCAGTTTGGTTTTGAACATGGTTCATTTTGGTTTTAGTTTTGAGTATAAAAATTTCAATTATTTTAGTTCGATTTGATTTTTAGTACAAAAAATCAAATAGTCTGAACTGAACCAAATAGTATTATTATTATTATTATTATTATTATTCTATATTGTTTAAAAATTAAAAAATTTTATAGTATAATATTAAAAAATAAATTGATTTAATATTCGATATTAATTATGCTATAATATTTTTTAATTTAATTTTATTATATTTGACCACTGCCTAAAATTTGGAAAGAGATGATATTATTATTATTATTATATAAAACATTTAATTGCCCTATTTAACAAACCATTAAAAGAATAAGGAACATAGAAAAGGCAAAAATGATATTTTCCATATTCGAAAAATTATTTACTATATAGCCAAATAAAAATTATTTTTTTAAATTAATTTGACTAATTTTATGCACACGTGTGTTTGTGTATATATATATATATATATATATATATATATATATATATATATATATATATATATATATTCAAATCAACACGATAATTTATGAAGGCAACTTATTAATTTTGTTCCAATAAAAATTTAAAATTACCATTTTTTAAGAAAATTAATTAATAATTAAAAGTCAACATATAACAATTAAAATGTTTTCATATAAAAGTTAAGGTGAAAACAATTAATAAATTTTTTATTAATAATTAATAAATTTATTTTTATTTTTAAACAATTTTATTTTTTATTGAAAATAATATAATATTTTTATGTATAATTTTAAAAAACTACTTCCATTGATTATACATAATTTTTCCATAATTATATGGTAAATGTAATTGTTTTAGCGTTTAATTAGGCATATAATCTTTATATGATATTGTGATTAATGGACTTATTTTAATTATTAGAAAGTCATAAATACTCTTTCAAAATGCAATTATAAATTGTTTATTGTGTTTTAGTATTAATTAAAATTGGATTCAATATATTTATTTTAACTTAAAATTATTTATTGTATTAAAAAATAGCTATAAAAAATATTCATTTAATATATTATTTTACACAATTTGAACTGCTATTTGGCACAAATAAACTTTATTTTTAACTGAACTGCACCGAATCAAATTGAAAAATTCAATTTGATTCGATGTTACATGTAAAATGGTCAATTCGATTTTTAATACTAAAAATTTTGATTTTTTCAGTTTGGCTGATTCAATTTGGTTTGGGAACTAAATTAACCAATGCTCACCCTTAATTAGAGCATCTCTAATAGTGCTCTTTATTCAAAGAGCATATTATGATCAATAGAGAGCATCTTATTTTATAAAGGGCACAAAATTTTATTTAACTTTAATAGACTCTCTATATTTTGCTATTTATTTTACTTTATTTCATAAACATTAATTATTTTAATTTTTCAATTTTTTTAAGTTTGTTCAATAAAAAAAAAAACAATACTAAAATTATACTCTCTCCGTCTCAAAAAGATTATTCATTATTCATTTTTAGAATGTTTCAAAACACATGCTAATTTTAAAAATAGTTATAGATATTTGTCTATTTTATTCTTATTAATTGAAAAATATGTATTCTCAAAATTAATAATAAATGTAATAATAAATGAGCATATGCAATAATATAAGTGAAAAAATATAATAAAATTTATGAGGTAGTAAATAATTAATGATATTTTCTTAAACTGTGTGATAAAAGAAAGTGGATAACTTTTTTGGTACGGAGAAAGTATATAATAAAGTACATAAAAACTTGTGTTACATTTATTATAGTTAGAATAAATAATGATATATGACTTTCTAGATATAGAGAGTCAAACTAACTATTTTCTTTATTTTTTAAAAATAAAAAATCTATTGAAATTTTATTTTTTGAAATAACTCTTTATAATAAAGAGTTTAACATATATAAAGAATGCACTAATTAGAGCATTTCAATATATTTTTTATTTAAAAAAGCAACTTTTATCTAATAAATAATATTTTAAATGATATTCAAATATAAAGAGTACTCAAGTACAATAAAATCTTTATATTTTTTTATTTTAATTTATTCCATGAGCATTTAATGTTTTAATCTTTTTTTCCTCATTTTCTTTTTATCATATTTCACTTTTTTTTATTTTATTATTTTTTCCTCCAATAGAAAGATAGTATTAATTAATAATATGCATAGAAAATTGAAATGCATTAATTATAATTAGAATAGAGAGTAAATTTTGGCTTTCTATATGTATAGAGTCAAACTAGTTTTCTAATTTATATTTCGAAGATAAATAGTTTGTTGGAATATCTTTTTGTTGAATAATTCTTTATAATAAAAAGTTTAATTTAAATAAATATTCTTTTCATCCCAAAAAGATTGTCCACTCTCTTTTCTCACACAGTTTAATAAAATATCATTAATTACTTGCCAACTCATAAATTTTATTACATTTTTCCATTTATATACTTACATATACTTATTTATTATTACCTTTGTTATTAATTTTGAGAATACACACATTTCAATTAATAAGGATAAAATGGACAAATTTTATAACTATTTTTAAAGTGGACAAGTATTTTGGGACATCCTAAAAGAAAATAGTAAACAATCTTTTTGGAACGGAGAGAATAGTCGATTGGGATGCTTTTATATGTATAATTGATAATAGTGAATAATTCTTAGCTTAGTTCGCCGAGGGTGAGCCCTCCAACTTCTTGATCCCATATTTAAATTTTATAATTTAATACTTTATCTATTTACAAATTATAATTCATATTTCCTGCAATAACCCAAATTTTTATTTATTTTTGAAAATTTTATTTTGTATAAAAATAATATTATTTAATTATATTTGCTACATTGTATGGAAAAATTTTATTTTTATAAAATTTCAAATTTTTATGATTTTGAATATATATATTTTACAAGTTGCGGCATGAGCTCCTGAAAATATTTTAAGTGAGTTTTCATACCTTTTATTATCTACCAGTGTAATTGTATTCAACTATGTATTTAATATTATATTGCTATGTACTATTAAAATTCTAATACTTCGCATAGTTATATTTTCCTCATCTGCTACTTTGTTAGTTTGATTATTATAATGTTCTGTTAAGCATAAACCATACAAGATGTTAATATGTTTGAGATGTTTACTTGAGTGGCATTAATTTGATGTGATACATAGCTAGTTTTGCTTAAGTATGGGTCTATAGCTTGTTTTATGATAGTTACAGCTGTAATTTGATAGTTTGTTGTTTTGTGAGTTAACAGGCTTATTATGGGTACTGTAGCCATGTGAATCACCCATATCTTAGTGCTAGTCATGTGTTTTTGGGTTCGGGTAGTGACATTTCCTTTTTGAGATTTTCAAAAAAATAATCTACTTCTTTTTTTCAAGTTAAATTTATTATTGTATTTTTAAATATGCAGTTTAGAATACTTATATTCAATAACATTATTCTAAAATAATTAATGTTATTAGTTGTTATAATAAGAATAAAATAGTAAAAAAATATAAATCGTTAATCTTTGCGCTAAAACAAAAATGAACTATAATTGATGGATAGAGTTTGTAATAATTTCAATTTTTTTATGTGAATAAAATTACAAATTAAGAATTCAATCAAAATAATAAAATATAAAAATTTAACAGATAAAATATAGTAATTTAGACTTTAAGGATTAATGCGGCTAATA
Organism: Reutealis trisperma; assembly: GCA_947687605.1. Taxonomy (NCBI): domain Eukaryota; kingdom Viridiplantae; phylum Streptophyta; class Magnoliopsida; order Malpighiales; family Euphorbiaceae; genus Reutealis; species Reutealis trisperma. Next base: position 34,421 of record CANTUT010001090.1, read on the forward strand.
AGAAATCTTATTATTTTTGAATTATAATTTAATTTTTGAGACCAGCACTTAATAAATTAATTTTTAAATATAAAAACTAAGCATTTATTCTTAAACTCATTTAAGAAAAAAAAAATTAGTCCTCGCTAAAGGTAAATTAGCCTATCTTGACGCTTAGAAAAAGAGAAAAAAAAATAATAATTTTTTTTTTATATTAAAGAGGGAAAACATAATACAGAAACATAATGAATTGTACAACAGAAAATAATATTTTTTTTTAATATTTCTCGTAAAATTAATGACAACTATTTATAATTTGAAAAATTTGAACCCGTTATTAAAAAATAATGGAAAAAATAATAATTTGATGGTCAAAAATGATTTTTGCTTTTGAAAAATTTTTAGTTATTTTCGATCAATTATTTCTTTATATATAAAATTAATTACATATTAATAATTAATATTTTTATTATAAATATTATCATTATTTAATTTCGTAAAAAAAATAATTTATTTATTTTTTTTTTTTTTTTTTTTTTATATTCACATGTAATTATCTAATTGGAGCTTATGTAGCCAACAATGTTTTTCCTTTTCCCTTATCTTGATAAACAAGTTGGAAGTGTTAGACTCGAAGGAAGGAAGCTATGCAACAGAGCCAGCGAATCCCAAGTCTCGTTCTGCTGGGCCCTGCCTGTGGCTGTGGGGGCCTTTGTAAAGTAAATGGAGTCTCAGAAATTCAATGGAGATGGTAAAGTTCCTAGATCTTTCACTTCGCATCTTTCTAGTTTTTCTTTTTCTCCATTTCCCCTTTGAATCTTTCTCTGCCATGTGTGTTACGTAATTGGGTTTCACATTGACTTCTCTCACTGTCCAAACTTTGGGGACAAAGAAAGAAGAAACGATGAGGATTCTGTCCAGTTGAAGAATAACCCTTTTTTCTTATCTCTCTCTTTCTGTCTCTGCTTTTATTTACTCTGATTTTTGCTTTTTTTTTTTTCGATCAATCTATAAGATACCCAGATAGAAAAAGATTGGGATTGAGATATGGATTTTGATCAATCACCCCAGATGAAAGGAGTGGTTATTATTTCACTTCCACCACCAGATAACCCTTCTTTAGGCAAAACAATAACTGCTTTTACACTTACTAATGACTATCCACAGTCTCACCATACTCATCACCACCAACAAGAACAAGAAGAAGAACCCTCTCAAACCCATCAAGAATATCAGCTTCCAGTCCAATCCCCACCACCACAAAATCCCCAAATTCAATCCTCATTACCAGGACTTTTTTTTAGTACCCCAAGAAAGCTCTTGGGTTTTGTGTGTATTTCTCTTTTTGCTCTTGTTCTTTATAGGTCTTTTTTTTCTAGTACCCTTCAGGAATTGAGTACTTCTGATGATGATAAAAAGTCCAAATCTTTTATCTTTCCCTTGTATCACAAATATGGGATTCGTGAGATTTCCCAGGGTGATGTTGAACATAAATTGGTGAGGTTTGTCTATAAGGAGAGTCTGGTGGCACCAGCTGATGATGCTATTATTCCTCATAAAAATAACAAGTTGACTTCTTCAAATTCTGCTGCTTTGGATTCATCTTCTATTTTGCCTGTTAGGGGAAATGTTTATCCAGATGGGTATGTGTCAATTTTATTAAATTCTAATGGTTTATTTTGGATACGCAGCAGTTGAGTGTGTGTGTGTTAGAGAGAGCAAATCTGAACTTTATTAGTATTTGTTTGTTGCTTGTTATAGGAATGGGAATGGGAAGGTGCAGTTTTAAAATACTCTGAAAAGGGTGTTTGTACACTCATTTCTTTCTTTCTTTCTTTCTTTTCTTATAAAAAACGGAACACCCGAGAAGGTTCCTTTTGCTGGACCCATTATCTTTAAATTTTAACTTTAGAATTAATTGTCTAATAATCATGGATACATACTAACAAGAACCATTCTTTTGGCTTTTAAGTTGTGTTTTTTCAGAGCCGATAGCTGCAATATACACAAATGCTATTTGTTATCATGGTGTCTGGTGTATTGGAATCCAACTTTAATTTGCTTTTTGTTCTTCTGTGCTATGAGCTTGATTACTTCAAAATTAAGTACTTGGAACACCTCAATCCAACTTCAACTTTTTCATGTCATGCAGACATGTTATTATTTAATGGGAGTTCCACTTTAATCTGCTATTACTTTGTGTTTAGTTAGAACAACTATATAATGGCCTGTATTGGTATTTGGCATCGTGTTCCTTGTAGTACAATTTAAAAACTGCAAAATTGCTTTGCATATGTGTGAAAATTGGATTGCATATTTGCTACATTATGTTTAATGCAGAGAAGAAAAGGCGAAGGTAGTGTTTCTCAAGTTGTTTGAACTATGGATTTATGGTAGATGATCAAGCAATGATAGTGAGTTTATGAGTGGACTGATGTTAGACATCATTGGGTCCTAGATTAGGACTCTAGAAAATTAGGTGCTGGAATTTCTGAAAACGTTCCAAGATATGTTTTGTCAGCTTTCAGTTGATTTAGATGGCAGTTATCAACCTATAAATTTGAGGTTGAATCCTATGTTGAATTGTAATGAATGTCTTACTTTAGAATTACCAGATATATTAAAATGGCCGCCTTTATGGTTTGATGGTGACTATGGAAACGTGCATAGATTCCTTGATGAAGACAGGTTTTAGGATGGCAAAGTGGTGTTGAATTTTTAAACAGGACTGTGCAATTCTGAGCCATTTTTGCTTTATTGTTCCATAGGTAGGACCTTGATATCATGATCCCTTTCATTTTCTTTATTGAAGTTTGGCGGGTGATGCTTGGAGTCCTTTTGGAATTGTTAAAAGGGTTGGAATTATGATGGTAGAAGGAGAGAATGTTTTGTTTCAGAAATTATTCTGTTGTATTTTATGTGGAACCTATGAATAATCAATGAGTTGAAGTTGTACTGATATAAGCGGAGCTACTCAAGCAGGGTTCTTGAGACTTATATTTGGGTTGTTCACTGGGGAAGAGCATATTTACTCAAGTTTTGAGCTCTTGATCTGTTTGAACTTGGAATTAGTTTCCTGTTATTCTTGGATCCTCTCTCTCTCTCTCTCTCTCTCTCTCTCTCACTCTCTCCCTCTTCAAATGTTACCCCGTATGCTTTCATGCATTAAGATTGAATCCCTTCTTATTTTTTTCAATTACCTATTAAACAAGTTAGTATGTATGTTCGCTGCGATTTTTATCTGACCTATAAACCTATGGGGTGTTTGCCATGCAGAATGTCACATCTTCATGTGGATTAGGTTGTGATTAAGTATTGGAATTTGCTCTATCTCATTCGGTTGCCTTAGAATTTGCTTGTCATTTCTGATGCTTATCCAAAATTTTGCTTTTTTGCTTTTTACTTTTTTTATGCAGATTGTATTTCACATACATGCTTGTTGGAAGTCCTCCAAAACCTTACTATCTTGATATTGATACTGCTAGTGATCTAACATGGATTCAATGTGATGCTCCTTGTGCTAGCTGTGCCAAGGTAAGACTTAATTGTTAGTGGTCCTTCAACTAGCGGGTTTAGGATTGGACATACAAACAACTAATTCTTTATAACCTTATATGTAAACTCTAATTTCGTGCAATATGTTTTTGATTTTTTTTATATCAGTGCCATACATTTTTTTCTCCTCCAATATTTTTTCACTTGCTTCATATATGGCTAATAAATATTGTAATAAAATTATTTTTTTGGCTATATATTTTTCACTATAAATTATTAGACACATAAAATTATAATGATATGTAGTTGAGTTATTTATTTGAGTAATTTTGAAAAACACTTCATGATACCAGCAGCCAATTGAATATGATTCAGTTACACAGTTTCCTATTCTGAAACTGTTTCCAATGTTATAAAAATATCTTCATCTTTAATGCTTATATAATCATGTAAGCACGAGGGGTAAACAAAAAAAAAAAAGAAAAAAAAAGGAAAAGAAGACTATAGGGATAGAAGGGGCATTTTCGATTGTCCTTTCCATGATTTTGACCAGTTGCGTGTCAGCTTCAATATAAGCAGTTTTGGCAGGTTTAACCATCATGGGAAAACAATGGAATGTAGTTTTTACTTTTTCTTATTTCATTTTTGCTATTAGTGATAAAACATTTGTGAAACCTAGCTCTCGCTGTGACTAGTTATGATCTATACCAAATACCAATGTAGTAGTAATTAGATGAAAGTAAGCTAATGTACAGTTAATAGTACATATGCCATTGATTGAAAGTTCAGAAAGACACTGCTAGCATTATTCCCCCCCAACCCCTACATCAAGCAAAGAGACATCCTTAAAAATTTAATTATGCATATTAACAAATAATATCTCTAGGTTATTGAGATGTATATTATCCCTACTCTAATGTAATCGTTGATATAGGGAGCAAATGCATTGTACAAGCCAAGAAGAGATAATATTGTACCCCCTGGGGACTTACTATGTGTGGAGCTTCAGGAAAAACAGAAGGCAGGATGTTTTGAAGCATGCCAGCAATGCGACTATGAGATTGAATATGCAGATCATAGCTCATCCATGGGAGTCCTTGCAAGTGATCAACTTCACATAATGATGGCAAATGGATCTTCAACTAAGTTGAATTTTATTTTTGGGTAAATCTCTGTTACTTATTGATTTTCTATGTTATTTCTATTTAATTTGATGCCAAAATGTTGATATGCTCATATATATTTCTCTGGAAGGTGTGCATATGATCAGCAAGGTTTACTTTTAAACACTTTGGCAAAGACAGATGGGATCCTTGGATTAAGTAAAGCTAAAGTTAGTTTACCTTCTCAGTTGGCAAGCCGGGGGATCATTAAAAATGTCATAGGTCATTGCCTTACCAATGATGTAGGTGGTGGTGGATATATGTTCTTAGGTGATGATTTTGTACCACGCTGGGGTATGGCATGGGTTCCCATGCTCGACGCTCCTCCCATGTGAGTAAATATATCAGAATTTTTTTTTTTAAAAATTGTATTTGATTTTATACTCCTGGTTTTTGTTTGCTGTTACTTTATAGGAATGTTTCATAGCAGAAAATACATGCTTAAAGCTTCAGTTTGGGAGTCCCATCGTGTTCGGTTGAAATTTTCTCAAAACATTTGTTGTGAATTAGTTCGCCATGTTCTCTCTCAAATTTATATTTCATGATTGTTTCATGTTTCGCCTCTCATTGCCTTTCACCGTGTAAGTTAAGAGGCAAAGGAAGAAAAAAATTCTCAATTAGAAGAAATGCTGTGTCTTTGGATCTGTAATATCAGTTCTGAACACTGTGCATGCCCCCCTGCCCTCCTCCCTCTTTGTTTGTATGTGTGATATCTAGAACACCTGCAATGGCTTTTCTTCAAATTTGTTGTCTTTCGCTTTATTATTCTTCCTCATTTTTATGTTCTTTTCTTTCTCAGAGAATCCTATCATACGGAGATTATGAAGTTGAATTATGGAAGCAGCCGACTCAGTTTAGGTGGGCAGGATGGAAGAGTAAGACGGATTTTGTTTGATAGTGGCAGTTCTTACACATACTTCACAAAAGAGGCTTACTCTGAATTGGTTGCTTCTGTAAGTACCTTTGATCTACAGTCACATGGTGTTGTTGAGTACTTCTTTTAACATTCTGTTACTGAGTCTATGATTCTACTGATTATATTTATAGCTTAAAGAGGTTTCTGGGGAGGGACTTATCTTAGATATATCAGATCCAACATTGCCCTTCTGTTGGCGAGCCAGGTTCCCTATCAGGTAGTTGCATTTGTGGAATGATTACTATCATATTTTAAATGCCTAAACATAAGATTCTATATGCAACACATTATTTACTTAAATTATCTAATGTGTTTGATATTTTTATTTTTTAGTTTGAGCTCACATTATTTGTGACCACAACTTCTAAATCTGCAACCATATGCATGCAGATCTATTACAGATGTGAAGCAGTTCTTCAAGACTTTAACCCTTCAATTTGGAAGCAAATGGTGGATTATCTCCACCAAGTTTCAGATTCCTCCAGAAGGCTACTTGGTCATCAGTGTAAGAATTTCGTTAACTCTTAAAGCTAAGTTTACTAACATACAAGGTTTGGCTCACATGTCTGGCATGGAGGTCAATTGTGTAATGAGCATAGTGTTCTGCAGAATAAAGGTAATGTATGCTTGGGCATTCTTGATGGAAGTGAAGTGCATGATGGATCGACAATTATACTTGGAGGTATGCTACTTAAGGAACCTCACAATGTTAGTATGAAAACATTGGTTCACGGAACTCTCTCTTCTTTCTCTCGCTTACTCAATATATGTAGCCATATACATAAATAGTTGATGTCTTCCTATACAGCCCAAAATAGACGTTTTGAGGAACTCAAATGCCATCTCTGTAGATTATAGTTAACTTTTTTCCTCCTAGTTTTGTTTATATCCAATTCAACCACTTTAATTCTTGGGCCTAATGATAAGAAATACTCTAAAACTTTAGCTAAATTTATAGTTTTATCCCTAAATTTTTAACTGCTTCAATTAGATCTAACCTTTCAGTGTTAGTTTTTTAACTTTAGTGAATTTGGTTAATCGAATCATTAATTTAATTAGTAAAAAATTCCAATGGAATCCAATCGAAATTAAAAGATTAAAATTGCCAATCTAATAAAGGTTCAAGGATCAATTCTACTAGGGTAGAATTGTAACTAATTATTCATGAGAAGTTGTAAGGTAAATCCTTATTAATGACCGTGTGTGTGTGTGTGTTTTTTGTTTTTTCACCCCAAATCTTTTATATATGCTACTATTAAACTGTTGACAGATATATCATTGCGAGGGCAATTGGTGATATATGATAATGTGAACAAGAAAATTGGGTGGGGGCCATCTGATTGTGTGAAGCCTAAAATATTCAACAGTCCCCTTCCTTTCTTTGAAGGATAATGTGATCATACCATGGAGATACTGAGAGAGTCTCAAGCTACATATTGTACATTATCAGTTCAATTCCTTACAATTTTTTTTTTTTTTTTTTTTTTGGAGTCTTAATAGATAAAAGCTTTTACTTATATGGTGTGAGCATTTTCTCTAAGCTATAAGAATTAGAAGGGAAAAAAAAAATCAGAACATGTATACATATATATAGCTACAATGCTTCACTACAGAGTTGTAATTAAAATTCATGTAACCTTGTTATATTTATAGCTTATCATAAGTATGAATGATGCTAATTTCGACCTGTTTTAATTGATGCCTGAAGTAAAGTTTGCTGATTTATAAATAGAACGGGAATGAATAATGTTGGCTTGACTGATATGTTTTTGAATTAACTTCTAAATAAATATATTTAAAACTTTTATCACAATTTTTTAGGTATATCGTAAATATGTTGTATATTTTAATATAAAAAGATAATTTTAATGAGTTTCAGCGGTTAACATTTTTTTTTTGAGAATATTCAATGTCTATAAACTTAGTAAGGTAAGTTGTGAACTTTTAAAATTACTGAGAAAAATTAATGACATAAACTAGACAAAATTTAACTACTTTTTGAGTAACATTATTAGAATATCATTAATGCTGTAATATTTCTCGTGTTTTCTGGTTTCAAGAATGCTAATTTTTTCCTTCGCATTATGATAGATATGATTTTCAATTTAAAGATTTTAATCCTTGTTCCATGAAAAAGTTCAAACTCAAAAAGCTGAACAAAACTTAAAAAATTATTGAAAAACAAGAAACTGACATGATACAAGCTAACCGGTGATATGTTTCAAGACACTTTCTACAAAAATATTAGACAATCCCAGCACTTTAGCATCCCAGCACATGGATCAGTAAGAAGATTGTGGAATCACAAAATGGAGAAGAATTCCTAATTACATCATCCAATCTAAGTAGACATCATGACCTGATCGCTGGACTGTAGTGCTTGGGTAGCAAAGAATCTGACATCAACATCTGGGTCCTCGCTCAGCTCAACCAAACATGGACGAATTGTCTTCTCCACCACCTGCAAGGTTCAAGCAGTGTAAATTATCCTCCCAAACTGTAAACACAAGGTTTTGAACTTCATCCAGCCTTATTATTAGGTTTTTTGAAGGAAAGCAATCTAGCCTCGCCATTGAATTCCATGTTATGTTAAGAGAAATGAGTATTGCATTGTTATGCCATAATCAAGTTCTTCAGAACTGAAGAACAAAGTGCTTCCAGCCATGAATTTTACTTTACTTACAGACTGATCGACTATGGGAATAAGAGACTGCAACACCTTAGCCACATTGAATTTGATGTTGGGTACCCTGTAACATGCAACTCTTAGCTCCACAGCCCAGGTTATAACAAAAAAACATATTACTGCTCATAATCTCAAGCTTTGGAATCCAGCTACTTTACCTGTCCTTTGATGCGTTGATGACAACAGGAAGAAGTGCAGAACAAGTAATTTCTGAGCCCATAATAGAAGCAAGAAGAGAAATTGCGTGTAAAATGGTCATTCGATACAGATAGTGTGGGTTGTTAATCATGTCCAAAACCTGTCAACAAATTACCAGGTAGTTAGCATAATATTGCACCAAAGAGAAATGGAGAAAAGAAAAGGAAATACTGAGGATTAAATACTATGGAACTTTTGCATTTAGCCTAACAAGCATAATCTCTGTGTCAGATATTAGTATCTTTATTCACAAAATGGGTTCCTATCTTACATACAGTAACCTGGGAACATAAATGAGTTGATCCAACTTTTCAAATATTCAAGCTCAGCTCAATTTGTTTCCTGCCAGGATCAAATTTGGCTCAAGTCACTAAGTTGGAATTTAGCTCAGTAAAATTTTACCTCAGCTTACTTATAAAGTCAATCTCAAACCCCCGCCAGCTGAAGCCAAACAAGTGCAACAATTATGTACAAGGATTTTTCTTACTATTCTTGCGAAGCTCACTAAAGCAGGAGTCCAGTGCAGCATGTGGGGAACATTGGGGGTGCAACTTTTTGTAAGAGACAATCCTTCTCCAATATCAATCAATATAGGATTTACATCCAGCATCAGCTGCTGACTTGTTTAATCTCTTTCCTCTTTTTTACTATTATTGTTTTGAATTTTTGGTTGGTTGTGTGCTATCTTTCAAAGCCTAATTTCTTCTCTAGTAATCCAGTTCAGGCAAAAATGAATAGGTACGTACATGGGTCATAACAGAGCAGCCCCAACATTTTTTTTAACTTGACTCTACTAAATTGGGTTCTACAATTACTTGACACAAATAATTAGAAAATGGGCAGTAAAAAAAGGGGAAAAGATCAAGGAGATGAAGATTAACAAGACTCATCCCGATGCATGTGATCATGATGATGAATGTGAACAATTGAAGAGGTTATGGCGATAAAATGGGAAAGCACTACATCAAGGATGGAGATAAAAATGAGCAGCTGTAATGAGATAGTCAGACAAATGGAATGCAATTACTAGGGTCAACACATATATTGGGTTAACATTGGGTTTTGAAATTTAAAATCTATTGCAAAACTAAAAATAGTTGGTTTGCACTTTTTAACTCTACAAATGACCCACATAAAGATTCTACAAACTATAGGTTGGATTGCGGCAAACTCATTATATTCTACATCATGGAATTCTTGCAATGTGCAATAGTGTAACATCAACTTTCAACAAATTCATTATCAGAGGCTAGAGTTTGACAGCCTTAAGTCTACTTCTATCCAACATTAACATTATACTTAGCTAGGAGTTTAGGCATCCTATTTTATTTTTGGAGGGGCAAGGAAAACAAGTTTAACCATTTCCTTCTTTCCCCTTCATTTATCTTTAAGGAGTTCAAACTCATTACACCCCATATTGGTGTAAAAAAATTCAACTCCATAAAAAGGAAGCATTCTTTTATTATAATTACAATTTCTTTCCCCTCCCCTCTACAAACAAAATAAATGTATTTATTGTATATATTTTTCCTAAACACAACAAGGTAAATACTTTTTTCCTTTCCCAACGACTCCTATCCCCTCCCCTTAAAAAACCTTCCCTAAATATGTAACTAAACAAATATAAAGACGCCATTATCTGTACTAAGTATAAGCAAGTCCTGAACATAACCAAGTCAAGCTCACCTATCTTCAAGTTTGGTTCATTTATTACATGAGTCTCATTCTTGTTCAGGCTCATTCATTTATCCTCAATAAACAAACACTAGTTTGTATTAAGTTTATCTATCAGTTTGCTGCTAAGTGCAACGTTTCATTTGCAGCCATGATGCACCCATCATCAAAATTGACGCAGCGGAAAAGTTTAGGGCAATTAGATCTCAACAATTAGGGTAAGAATAGAATAGTAATTGTGGTTGGAACAAGAAAATAATTAGAGTTCAAAGAAAACCTCTAATCTGAATTGAAAATAATAAGAATACATTACAATTTATCTAATAGAGACTTATTTACTAATTAGGATAAATCTTAATCCTAAACTGAACAGGAACCTAAAACGGAACTTAATACTAATTAAAAGACTTACTCTACAAGAAACATAAATAAGCATGGAAAAGAAACCTAAGACAAACTAAACTAGGAAAACTAAATAAAATTCCTAATTCAAAAATTAAACAAAAATAATTCCTAAATCTTATATTCTTTTTCCTTAAAGGTATCATTCTCCTCTACTTGGAAAAAACTCGTCCTCAAGCTTTGTAGTGCTGAAGAATCAACAATTGAAATACTACACCAATGGCATGTTCAATACTCCTTAGAGGTGGTAAATTGTTTGGCAAATCGTCATTAACAAACTCCTTGAATTCCTTGAATAGCTGCTGAATTTCAGTGGAATATTGAAGTGATTTCCTAATCTAGTCACTTCTAGATGATTGGCTAATTAAAGCATATACAACACCCATTTTACTACTTTCAGTTTCAAATATTTCAGCAGATAAGTAGCCATTGATTTTGTTGGTTTTGCTACTTGTAGAACTCCTACTAAGTGCTCTGTCTCATCCTTGTTGATCATCATTGTCACCATCAAATACTCGCCATATATTTGGATAAACATCAAGTTCTTCTATCTCATTATAGTCATCAAAAATTGGTTCTAATTCTTCAACTTCCTCTATCTCCTCACTATAGTAATCAAAAACTGGTTTTAATTCTTCAAAATAATTCTCCAAACTAGAATCCCAATCCAAATAATCATCTGCTAGTAATTTTCCATGAAAATTAGCTATCTCAATTTTGATTCCTCCAGTCAAATCAAGAGTGTGTGATAACTGGACTTCCAATCAACCTCGTGCCACTTGGTTTGCAGGTCCAGCTTCATGAAAAGGGTTCGCATCCTTAACTTCTTCTTCAACCTCAAGATTTTCTGGAATCTCAAGTTGTTTGTAGTCGCCTTCCAGATTCTCCATTTGGGCTTCCATGGGTTTCTGATAGTGCAAGGCTTGCATAGCTGGGCCAAGTCCTCAATCATTCTTTGCATCTCAGCCAATTCTGTTTATTGGGACTGCTTGCCTCTACCACAGCCAACCATTGAAAAAAATTTCAGGTTTCAAGCTCTCATACCACTTGATACAGCAGAAAAGTTTAGGGCAATTAGATCTCAACAATTAGGGTTAGAATAGAATAGTGAATGTGGTTGGAGCAAAAAATAATTAGGATTTAGAGAAAAACTCTAATCTGATTTAAAATATGAATTGAAAATAATAAGAATACTATACAAGTTGTCTAATAGAGACTTATTTATACAAATTAGGAGAAATCCTAATCCTAGACTGAAAAGGAACCTAAAACCTAAAAACGAACCTAATACTAACTAAAAGACTTAACAAGAAACATAAATAAACATGTAAAAGAAACCTAAAACAAACTAAACAAGGAAAACTAAATAAAATTCGTAATTTAAAAATTAAATAAAAATAATTCCTAAATTTTATCTTCTTTTTCCTTAACTGCATCAAAAATGTCAATCACTGTCACATTTTTCCATTATAGCCCAGTTTGATGGAACCTTTTTGAAAACTCAAGACTTTTATTGAAGTCATTTAAGAAAATGAAAGCTTAAGGTGCCATTACATCAACTGCTTTGTCCAAAAGATCACGTTAAGAGCAATCAAGACACTGCGGGAGGAGGGAGCACTGAATCAAGCTTATCAAACAAATTTTAGACAATCATTAAATTGTTGGCAGTGGTAATGCCTAGATTACTAGAGGTATTGTTCAACTGACTTGAATCTTAGTCTATTGTTCAACTGACTTGAATCTTAGTCTATTGTTCAACTAACTTGAATCTTAGTATAAAGAGACATGACTAAGGGGTGCCTCAATTGTCCAATTCTATAAGCTGGACTCAAAAGTGTCAGAGAAAGGGGAGGGGGAAAAAAAAGCAGTGGGGTTGAAACTGCTGCGCTGCTTCCAAAAATTTTAATCCAAATATACTAATTCTCACTCAAGTTGCCAAATAAAGAGACTAAATTCATGAGACCTAAGTGCAATGGCAGGATCATGATAATGACAAATTATCAGTTTTGACGTATAAGATAAGGTCGTACATAGAATAGTCCAGGTAACAATGTTATCACAAATATTCCTGCACTTTTTTGCTGAGTCAATGAGACAGTGTATCATTTTTAGCATGAATGCTTGTAAACATGTGTATTTAATAATTGTTATGCCAATCACCTATACATGTTGGATAACAACAGAGGCTTTATCATCCTTTTCCCTCGAAATAATTACAAAACAAAAACATTTCCATAGATAGTTAAACAAACCTGAGGAACTATGTGCTGCATTGCCCAATCAGGGCCAAATTCTTCGGCAAGGCGCTTCACATTATTAGCAGCTGCATCACGAATGGAATAAACCTGCACTTTGGCCAATACAGTTAGTTAAGCACATAAAATAACATAAAGATGCTAATTGCCAGTTTAGCATACTATGCTCAGTAAAGCTGGAATAGAAACAACATAAGTTAACCAAGTGACAGCATACAACCTTTGCATACTGCACTGGAAAATCTACAATAGACCTAAGAGAGAATTGGGGGGTTGAAGGCTATACCACAATAAACTTAAGAGAGAATTGCAAGGTTGTGGGCTATACCACAGTTATCTGCATATGCTTTCAGCATGTTAACTAGTAAAAAGGCAATCTATTCCTAGCTTGCAAAAGAAAGAATGATACAATAATGAATGCTCAATATAAAAGATCAGATCAATGAGATCCTAAATTTGTTAGAATCTAGATACCTTTGATCACAAGTTGTAAAAGTCTCCAGTATTAAATTGCAGATAATCACAGATGAAAGGAAAGGCCTAAATATGATGACAAATAAAAGAGTTTTACAAACCTTATCTTTTAACCATTGCATGCAAAGAGCACCAAGCTTATCATCAAAAAATCCTACACCCAGCTGACTAGCCAATAGAGGTATGTATTCTATTATTGCAAGCCGGACCCTCCAGTGTCTATCCTCTGCAAGCTCTACAATTGCTGGCAACAGTGACTGTGAGAGCAAATCAATTCCAATTACCTGCACCGGAATTCATACATCAAATCAGAACTATCAAATAACAAATAGACTGATCTAAAAAAAGAGAACTAAATTTATGCATATTAGGTCCTCTAGAACTCCTATAACTTGTGCAGTACATGGGAAACAAAAAAAAAAAAAAAATGTTAAAACCAGAATTTGATATAAAACCAGAATTTAATAAGACTCGACTTATATGCAGCTTATTCCCTAATCCATGCATTCATTGTAGAATTCAAGTTCAGTTAACTGAAAAGCTAATGACTAAACAATATGAGCTCAAAGATACCTGTAAATCTGCTAAAGAATCACATTTTCCAAGTTAGGTTTTCCCCATGCAAAATCATGAATCAGCTTATGATCTGACATAAATCCCATTAACTTAATGCTTCAGTTTCAGTAAAAGAGAAGACACACGAGGAAAAAACAATGCTTTGAATTAGGAATAGTCCAGCAACAGTTTCCAGTTCCCAGGTACAATATGGAATGTTTAAAAGCATTTGATACGCTATTAAGATTTAAGAAGCAAATGCAATATCAATAAAGTAATTAATCACTTATGGTCAAATTTTTGACCAATAAACAGTTCAATGATTCACTATGAAGGGTGAGATATGGAATTTTTAGTTCACCAAGACGGGATCAGGAGTAAAACCCATAAACATTTGAGAGAATTAACAGTTTCAATTTATGTTATCATTTGACTCCAGAAATGTGTTGGAATTATATGTTGTGAATTCAAGCAACACATCTAAAACATGTATGCCATTTCATTCATTGGTGTAGTGCGTTGTTGGAAAACCAGTATTATAAAATGGAAAAAGGTGCAACTGCATTCATCAAAATCTTTCTCAACAAATGAAGACAGAAGAAAATATAAGAATTTAGACAAACCTGATTGACTTGATCAAGCTTACTAATAATATTGAGGCGAACATCAGGAAATTCATCTTTCAAAAGAGAGAGAAAAATGGGCAGTAGTTGCTCTATCGTTGCATCCTACGACCATCAATAGTAAACTGTGTTATATGCCATGAGAGAAACAAGCATTCTTTTAAAGGAACTTGCAACCTAGATTGCAATCAATAGCAACAATAAATATGATGCTATGCCAATCATAAACTAAATATATATATATATATATATATATATATATATATATATATATATATATATGGGCTTGCATCATCTAGGATAAATATGATGACCAAGGACACAAAGTACAACAAATCTGCAAGCTTGTCAACTGTAGTGGCAAATGGCATAAGATATTAACACTTCCAACAAAATCTAGCAATAAACAACAGTATGAGATATTAAGAATCTAAAAAAACAGTCTATCATTGAAAATGTGAATGCTTAATATTGTACACTTGCAAGAACCAATAATGATAGCCTCCCCCTTCACAATCTCAATGTAAGCAATTAAGGTATAATTTTTACACACACACACATTCAAGAGAAGCAATACCATTGGCAAAAAAAATATAACACTCATTCTACAATAATTAGAGACAAAAGAACATCATGAGATATTAATTCAGTATTGAATTATTCAGTTGCCTGAAAAAAACCCTCACATTTGCCATGTTTGTTGCTTATTTGAAAAATGATGCCATTCAGCTTTTGTGACAATGCAAATGAAGGGTGCAGTCACACTCTCCTTCAAGTTGAAGTAACAATTCAATTATAACAATTCAATTATAGAGACAAAATGCTTACTTTTCCCAAAACAGGTGCCATTCCCATTATAACAGAAGCCAAGGCGGAACGAACATGTTGGGATGAATCTGTAGACAATTCCTACAGTAGGCAAACTTAATAAGTTTCAGCATCAATAGAGATGCAGCACCTAAATGCACCAAAATTGGATTGCAACTGCATAATCAGACAAGAACTTGCTTAAGATAGGTAGCCATTACATAAGCATGTATACCTTTACACAAGGAAGAATACGCTGGATTGCTAGTTCTGGACTTAAAATCCGGCAGAATTTAGTTACTTTGCCTGCAGCAGCTATACGTACTTCAGCTTCATTATCACAAAGTAGCCGAACATATGCAGGAACCAGATCCGACCTAAAATATATCAACATTAAACCAGCAACTTGGAATCCAAGCCACAAGTCCATTGACAATCATAGAAGATCCAAAAAGCCTTACAGAAACAATAATTTACCCGCTAAAAACAAAATCATTTAAGAGCAGATCTTAAAATGATCAAAAACAAAAGATTTTGACCTCTGATAGTAATTTTTGGATGATATGAGATAAAACAAGTACATGCAGCTCAATTATACAATTAACTGCAGGATATTTATAGATTACACCAACAGGCACATACAGAGTCAAAAAATAATCTATGGCACAGATATAATTACCTGGTAGGCTCAGGACCAACAGCTTCACATAACTCATATAATTGATTTGCAACCATGTAACGAACACGCCAAGACTTATCCTGCATAGACAAAGTATTGCATCATGCATTATATCCAATTCCATATGATTTTGCAAATTTATCATTCTAGGTGTGACACAAAACATGAAAAGGGAAAAACTCCCATTTTCACATTACTAATCTTGGGAGGAAGAAACCTAAATGCTTTTCAAGGCAAATGAGATGCCCCAAAATTTTGCACCAAACAACCTAATAAGAAAAATGAAAACTGCCCTCAACAAGAAAATGAATAACTATAAGAAAAATGACGAATACAGAGCTTAACCAGACTATACCTGTGAGAAATTAACTATGACAGGAAGAATATGTGCCACACAATCTTGGGGTTCCAACAACTTTCCAAGTGCTGCACAGCCCTCAACAGCCAATAATCTAACAGAATCCTGATCTGTAATGAATATGAATATGATAGTCATTTATACTTCCATCCTCTGCTAAGAATTAATGCAGCAATGCCAAACATCACTGAGACAAATGAACAAAAGCTACCTATTAAATGCTTTGCAAGCATTCAAAATTTTTCTTAAACTTTTCATTCAAGCAGCATAAAATGCAAAACATTTTAAGGGGAAAAAATGAAAACAATCATATAAAACTGCACAACCGTAGAATAACCAATGACATGGCATAAGTTAACTATGATTTAGAAACAATAACCAAAAAAAAAAATGCTCCTAGCTATTTCATTCAGTTCACTTATAAGAAGTGGATGTTCTTGAAATATCAAAACAACTAAACTTTTTGTCCTTTAAATTGGTTGAAAAGTTTTACACCCAATGTATGAGGGGCACTGCCCCTTACCATGCACTCTACTAATTAACATTGCATCGAAAACACTTTACATTTTAAGTTGCAAAATAGAGACTTTGATGGACACAGACTAGCCTAGAAAATCCACTTTCAAGTACAGTTACTCAAAAACTAGAATATGCATTTATTAAAATAAGTGACGTAGAATTTTTTTTATTAAAAAAAATTTCAAATGGTTGCAAGTCCAAATGCATTCCTTTGATTTAAAATATAGTGATAAGGTTTTGATTAAGAATTTCAGTGATATAAAGGTTATTATTTGGAAAATAATAAACGAAAGTCTGTTTCAGAATGAAAAACCATAAATTCTTGTTTGGTTAACTATATCATAAATGCATATTCTAGTTGCACAGGTGGTGTGTGACCCCCCTCTAAGAATATAAGCAAGGGCTCATCTAGCAGCTCCTCCAACAAATATATCAACATGAATGCACATTCAATTGAGCAGAAGAAGAATGCACACCAAACAAGTAATACATCTGGCAAGGATAACTGAGAGTAGTTTCAAGGAACAGAGCACCGTTATTGGCCAGGCTAGGATTCATTTCTTCAGATACCTATTCCCCACACCCCCCCCCCCCCCCTTCCTTTCATCTAGTCTGAACTAAAGGCATCCTAGGCAAGTTGCAACAATGCTAAATCAAACTCTTGAATGCATCCCAGGACTCCCATAAATTGTGTCTCCATCCTTTAAGGATAAACAAATCACAAAACATACATGTACGTGCAACCAAATATGGGTAATAATTTCAGGAAAAAAAAAAAGCAATTATGAAATGCAATACCATCTTGTGTCAAATCCTCAAAAATTGACATGATATCAGTCTTTAAATGGGCAGGCTCAACAGTAGCAGCAAATTTTCCTAGGTTTGTAGCAGCCGATCTGCGAACCATGGGCATGTCATCTTGACATAACTGACTGTATATCGTTCGTAGTTCAGTTTTTAAAGTCTCAGAAGCACTTGGGTAAGCAATATGAAACAACCCACATGAAGAAACTCGAGCTGTAAACCATTCACCAGCAGCCAGTCTCTGAACATCAGAAAATTTGGAGAATAATAAAGTTCCAACTATATCAGGTACCAGAATAGCATATACAAAATAGCATATGAAGAATCAAAATCAAACCTTAACAAGTGGTATAAAATACTCAACAACATCTTGCTCTCTCATCTGAGCCCCAATTCTACACAAAGACTCAACAGCTTTATCTCTAACACAAGTTTCCTCAACAGTACACAAAGTCTCAAGCGGTGGAAGCAACACATTAGCAAACTCAACACCACCAACATAGGGAATAAAAACTCCTAATTCTTCAGCCATTGCAAGAAGAACTTCATCATCATCATCGTTATTTTCACTTAAGAAAGGAATCAATTCCTTTCTGGTCCTATCTTCCCCAAGTGCACGAGCAATTGTAGAAAGCCTACGAATTGAGTTCAAACGGAGCTGAATATCCTCATTTTTTAGCTCATCAATTAGAACCGCTATTGGGTATAAAGGCTCATCAATTGTGGCCATTTTTTTTTCCTATCTAGATCTTCAAACTACAAAAATTTGAAACAAAATCGATAAATCAATCAACAAAAACCTAAAAATCAAAAAACAAAAAGAGAAATTTAGAGTAAGATCTGAATATTAAGGGTTTATTTGCTGCATATATACCTTAGAAATGGATAGAGAGGAGTTTGTTGTTAGAGCTCGATCTGTGAAGACGATTGGCTCAAAGAGACAGATCCTTTCTGGTGGAGAGAGAGATCCAAAGCCACTGCAAATTTCTCTTTTTATTTTTTTTAATTTTCATATGGTATTAAAAGAGTTTAACCGAGCCGAATTTTGACTTGTTCATATTTAATTTTATATTTTTTTTTAGTTTGAGTTCAAAATCAAATTTAAAAATTATATTCAATTTTGACTCATTTAAAATTCGAGTCATAATCGAGCTTGATTCTTTATATTTATAATTTATCAAAATACTCAACTTTTTAAATATTTATTTCTAATAAAATAATTATAATAAAAATACTTAAAATTAATATAAAAATAAAAACATACAATTAGTAAGGAATGCAATCTTACAATTAAGTATTACATATGTTATAAAGATATTAATTAATAAAAAAATATACTCTTATGAAAATAATATAGAAATATTAGGTTATGTTAATCAGAAATATATATATATATATATATATATATATATATATATATATATATATATATATATTAGTTAATTTGAATTAATTAAATTTTTATAAAAGTGTTAAAACATATTTTCTGAAGTGTCAAAATTATGAAGTTAATAATGATAATAATAAAGTTATTTACGAACCTATTAATCGAACCTTTTGCAAGCTTATAATCGAGCTATTTACGATTTTAATCATGCCAAATTTCACTTTATTTAACCTCAACTCATTTATTCATCAAGTTTTAAAATAAGACTCAATTTTAGCTCATTTATAAAATGATATGAACATAAATGAGTTTTTATCGAGCAAAATATCGAGTTGTTTTGGAACATCTTGACTTATTTACACATATATATTTTCATATGCAATTAGCCCATTTTGTCTTGATTTGTCCTTTACAACCTGCTTAAAACAAATAAACAGTATCTCAACGCTGGGCATGTAGCTCCTACCTTTGTGATTATAATCGGTTCGAATTCGAATTAGTCGGAGTCCGTGGCTTTGACATCATATCCAAAGAGAAAAATAAATAAATAATGTAATTTCTCTTAATTATAAAATATAATTTAGAATATGAAAAATTATTTACAAATAAAAAAAATGATATGTTATTATTAATCTATTTTAATTTAATTTTTGTTTTTATTTTCTTAAGCACTTATAAAATTATTCAATGAGAAGAAAATATTGAAAGACGAGGAAGTTGATAATAATATGTGATATGTTATTAATTATATCATAGTTTTTTTTATCATTTTAAATAATGTTCATTATATTATAATCTTATAATTTTTCGGGTGTAAATCATTCAATATTCTCACATTCAGGTGTGAGAAATTAATCTAGATTCAAATTGAACATGACCATAAAAACACAAAACTTTCTTTCAAGAGTTTAATCTTATAAATTTTATAATAGTTCTTTATTGTAAGATGTATATATATATATATATATATATATATATATATATATATATATAGGAACAATTTTTATACAAAAAATGAAAAAAATTGAAAGATAATAAAAAATTAATAATTTAAGTAGGAAAAATGACAAATAAGATATTCATAAATATATTTGAAAAATTATAAGAATAATATTTTCAGGGAAAAAATTTGTAAAAAATAAAAAAGAAAATTTGAGAATTTAAGTATGAAAAATCACAAATAAGCTATTCATATAAATAAGTGTGGCAAATAATTGCTTAACAAAATGTTAAATGTTCAATTATGATCGATAAATCAACTCCAAGTAAACTATTGATTCCTTGTGTCAAAAAAAAACTCCATTAACAAGTCACTATGGCGCAAGCTCTTATGATTATATATATATATATATATATATATATATATATATATATATATATATATATATATATATATATATATATATATATATATATATATACACATACACACAAATTTCTTTTAACATTGATTTTCATTTTTCATTATGGCTCGTTTTAAAATATAATTTAATTTGTAAATTTACATATTTTAAATATTTATATAAATGATCTATGATATGTAAATAATTTAAATAAATATTACATAATATTATTTTTTAAATTATAGTACATGTTAAACAGCAAAACTTCTTTGTAAACTACATTGTTAGTGAAAGTTGCTTTATTTTTATTTAACTTTTCACTTTTGATCAATACTCTCATAATAAGTGCTGAAACATCTCTTGAAAATATAACATACAATATTCATGGTAAATACACCATACATTAGTTATTGTTTGTCACTGTATTTCATTACTAGTTATTTCAAAATAAAAACACACATAAAACTATTTCCTTTTAAAATGAAGAAAACATCTCTCATTTTCAGCAAGTAATAATGATATCCTTAACAATATAACTTGTTTTACTGCATGTTGTCTTACTGTTATTCTGCATGTATAATATTTTTATTAAATTTTTTTTGCATATATCATTGTTCCATTGCATAGTCCATTAAATGCATCTAAATTTATGAGTAATGTTAGAGGGCAATTAACTTTTAATTTTAACTTATAAAGTGGCAAGCCATTTGATAATAATGTGTTTAGAAATTATTCTTTATAAAAATTCACACATTTTTTTTATTGTTATATTTGATATCACTATTCAATATTATCTCTTGATCTCTTTATCCAATTTAAATGAATTTTTTTTCAAATTTGAGAAAATTGAGCAATTAAATCTAATTTAGATCTTTCTAATTGTACAATCATGCAATACACTAAATTGTATGTAAAAAAAGCATATTGTTTTTATAATAAATTGTAGACCTCGTGGGTATTGTGTTGTATTTGAATTTTGTACACATATGTATCAATATGAGCTTAGTATTAGCAAGTTATAAAATGAATAAAAAGTAATTTTTTTATTTTATAATAATTCGACTATTTAATCTAAAATAAATATAAAATAAATACATTTTTTAATTTAAAATAAATATAAAATTTAATTTTACTTTTGTATTTTTTAGTTCGTATTAAAATTTTATTTATTTATTGTATTATATATTATGGACTTAATTTATTTATTTATGTATATTTATTTTTTGAATGTCATACTTTATCTTTTTATTTTTTAAACAAGTATTTTCTCTAATATAAGTTGAAATTTATATGATAGTCTAATAATTTGAAATTCTATGATAATTTAATAATTTGAAATTCTTAATAGCTTTAGAGAAAATTATTTGCAATCAAAGAATAAAACTAATGAGAATAAAAGTTTAAGAATAAAATTAATGAGAATAGAAGTTTATCAATTAGATTAAAAAAGGTAATAACTATACATGTTTATATAGAGCAAATTTAGTATAATATTAATAGGAAAAAGACCTATAACTGAAATAGAGTTTCTATTCTTATTAGAATTAATAATAATTAAGTACAATTTATTAATTGTTGAATGTTCTTTTCTATATTTTGATGTCACTTAGTACATTATACCATATACATAAGCCTACTTTATTAATTGTTGAATATTCTTTCATCTAAAAAGGAAAATAAAAAATTATATGATTTGTAAATTTAGATTATATTTAAAATTTAAATTATTTTATTCATAGTTATTAACCTTGCACTAGCCCGGTAGGTCAACTCGGTGACTCAGGTATTGAATCGGTTTGGGTTTGTTTTTAGACCATATTTGTAATTACTTCACAAGAAATCATATAATCCAAACAGTTGAATTAGTGATATGGTGTGATCCGGCCAGTGACCCGGTGGCCTCACAATTTCAATTTTTTTTCTTTTTTCACTATAACTTGGTTTCATTTGGTTAAATTATTATAATATGCATTCTTATTTTCATTTCTGAAGATTTTTTTAATTATTTTGCATTTTCATTTTATAAAATAAAAATTAGAAAATTTTCATTTTGAAAATTTTCATTTTTCTTTAATCCTTAATGTTAAATTAACTTTGATCCATAAAATTTAATAATTTAATTACATTTAATTTTTAAATTGATATAATGAAATATTTGAATTGATTTACACATTTTGATAAAAATGTAAAAATTAAAATTATTAAACCTTAATTTCTATTTTTTTAGTTCATAGTATGATTCATGGATATAAAAATTTAAAAATATATGAAATATTTAGTGTACTTATTTATGTCTGTAAATTAAAATATATAATTTGTTAATTTTTATTTTTGAGTGAAAGTTTATGTACTCCTAAAGTTTTTAATATTTTATATTTATTTTATTATATAAAATTATAAATTAAATATTTAATTAATTATATTGACCCATCAGTTCAACCATTGATCCAATAATTGAACCATTGACCTGTTGACCTAACATATAGATTGGATTGATGTTTGGTCTAAGTTTAATAACTATGATTTTATTTATATTAATAATCAAAATGTCAAAAAAAATTTGAATTAATAAAAAAATACAATAATTTATGTATCTTAAAATATTATAAAAATATAAATTTAATAAAAATAATAATTAGAAATCTGCTCACTTTTTTTTTTCGAAAAAGAAATAATATAATTAGGGTGAATGTAGATTATTATTTCTCAATATCTAATCACTTAACTATGATTAAATTTTAAATTTGACCACAAATCTTACTAAAATTAGAAACACGCGCCCTTCCCTTTAACCATCTTCTGGGCGGATTTGCATTTAGCTACCTTGTGGAAAATTGAGGTTTGTGGTAGAAAATCATAGGAAATATGTGAAGTGCCCCCACTCAAATACAATTTTACCTTAAAAATTCTTATGAAAAGTTTGTATATATCTTATAAATAACTTTATTTTTCTGTAATTTTATTTTTTATAAATTTTATCTTCTAACTATTAAATAAGTTAGATTTTTTTTTTTATATTTAAAAGGAAAACATTTTACAGAAACACAGTAGACTATACAATAGAGGATAACTTTCTCATTTAATATCTCGCACCAAACTGGTGATTTTAACCAATCATATATAGTGATTACTTAGTTGTTGAAATTTTTTTTACTATATTTGAAAAATAAAAACAATAATATAAAGGAAAGAAAAAGAAAAAATATTAGTTATGACAATTTTCAATAATCTCTGTGTTCTAAAATCAAAATTATATTGCATGATGAAATCTGTAATTTTGCAAAATATACTTGATAATATATTGGATAGACTTAATTTATCACATAATTTTAAACATAGTAAAAAAAAAAAAATCATTGTGCGATGGTAAATATTTAACATTTAATTGTAGTAAATCTATGATTTTAATTTTTACCATTTAAGTGCATTGGCAAAAAAAAAAAAAAAAAAAAAAAACCATTTAAGTGAATGTGAAAATTTAAATTTTATTATAATTTAATGACGTGCTTCACTTTGAATGGGATTAATTTACAGTTGACGAGGAAGAACTACTCAGCAAGATCAACAAAAATTGAAGACAAGAAAAGAACTGACTTTTCAACTTATTTAAGGGCCTAGGTCTTTGGCCAATGCAAAATTCTAAAACAAAGCAGCATGCTTTAACCATCAATCAATGGAAATAATTGCTTAACAATAAGCATGCAAATGCGGGAAAGATTGATTGAGATTGTTTTTCACAACATGGTCCACTAAATGAACCTCAAAACTAAAGTGAAAAAAACCTATGATGTTGACGGGAATAATAACTAATGCTGTCACAGTTGGCTTGCCTTGCAAGGGAAGGAAATGAATATGTTTTTCAAATGGTAGAAGATGAGGCCATGATTTTTTTTTATGGAGCAAGGAATTAGTGGTTAAAGCAATCTCACTCTACATCATAACTCATAGGCAATTAAAGGAGGGATTTCTCATAATATAGGAATCACTATCTCTAGGAGAACAAAGTTATGAGGCATACTTACAGGCTGAAATATTCAAAGGACGATAATCCTGATAAAATTGACAGAAAGATCCTACCTTCATTACAAATTATACCTACTTGTCAAAATTCTCGGCCCAACATCCATATGTAGGGTCCAATGTTCATGAATGAATTCTTTCTCCAGCGTGCCTCTTCTACTGAGTCAGCTAGTCTCATTATGCAGTTGCACCATAAAGCTACTGCAATTCCATAGTAAGTCCTCATTGAGGAAGAGATCATCCGATGCCTGCAGTGGTTGCAGGATAGTTTCTTAATTTTGACATATCCCTTGTTCACCACCTGGAATCAGAATCAGAATCAGAATCAGAATTTGTTGTTCCTAATTACCATCAAGTCAAAAGCAAAACCGAGTGCTTATTGTATTTCAGAACTTAGAATATACAAATTCCATATCAGTAAGACTCAACTGTGAGCCAGGAATAATCCTTTTCATAATTTTCTGCTCTTCTAGATATTTAACCATGTTCACGCTTAAATTAATTCCTCAACTTCAGATGTCTGAGTAATCTATTCCAGAACCCTGTAGCTGCTGCCAGTCTTGTGGATGGTAACTCTTCTGGTTCTTTAAAATCCGCTTTCTCACTTAATTCTTCAAATGCATCCACAAGATTTTGGAGCCTTGCAACAAATTCAATCAGAAGTGATGCAAATGTAGCCAAACTCAACGCACTAGCACTTTCATATGTTTTTGATTCTTCCAACTGTGGCAGTGCATCAGCAGTAAATGAAATACGGTTAGGCCAGGAGATCTGTTTCTTGAACAAGGTCTCAGTGGAAACACCTGGAGGCAACTGGGTTGGCTTGATGTCATTGGTTTGTATCCGGCCATCCCAACTTTTAGGTATGTTCAATGATCTGAGATCTAGCACAGCTTCGCTGCGGGATTTGTGTTGCAGGACCTTATCTATACCATCCTCAAAGTTCAGCAACTCCTGAGGCTCTCCCATATCCTTGGCTGAATTTCCAATTTCCCAGCTCTCTGAATTCACAAGAAGATATGATTTCCTGTCCACCTTGTTTTGCAACTCTTCTGCAGCCTCATGGACAGTAAGAAGAATGTCTGCTGAACCTAATTTCTCCATCCTTTTCACTTTGCTCCCAAGTTCACGCAACACTTTAGCGCCTTCATTTCCTACAGTTTGCAACTCCTTGTGAAAGACTTGTCTTCGTTCAGCAGGAGCCTGCACATTCAAACCTTAGAAATTTAACAGTATATAAAATATAAGTGCATTAGGGAACTTAAACCTATGATCATGTGACTATGGGAATATACAATCACAGGTGCAGGGACAAAGCACAAGACACATTTGAACTTAACTCAGGTCCTCTTTAACTCGGGTCCTCTTTAACTCAGGTCCTCTTAATCTCATTCTATTTTCATTCTCAACTTTATATGGGCCCGCTCTTAATTCAAATCTAGCTCTGTCCCTGGCCAACCCAACACAAGCACAATTAAGAAAGAAGCATATATGTTCAAAAATTTTGAAATGCAAATACAGCATCACTTGCTGGCCTCTTTTTTTTTTTTTTATTATTTTTTTTCAACCGTTCTTTTGATACATTGATGTAACAATAAGAATCAAATTGAAGGCTGCCTTCCTCATCAAGCACACTGAGCTAGGATGTCATTGGCTTTGCTTCGGTTAGAAATGCAAAAGCATAAGCACCTTTGCTTCTACCAGCCAAAGCAAACATGTGACTACTCCCAGTATTTCCTTTCGTAAGCATTCCATGTAGTAAGGTCTATTTCTTTTCACAGCTAGCAGATATATTTATATAGGACAGCACAGCAATGTGCAATGGCTAAACAAGCCACCTTTTTCAGTCTATTGGGCCTATGGGCGATAGAGGTAGAGCCTAGTGCCAAGCGCAAGGCTCAGAGCGGATTTGTCCACCAGCAGCAAATTCTATAGCACTTTCCCACTTGAAGGGTTTACTCGCTCCTACTTTCCCCTACAGTTCCTTCACTCCCTTCCATTGAATGTTATACCCTTCGTGCCCCATCCCCAATGGGTTACTTCACTCTCTTCGCTTCTTTAACATAGACACACAAACAAAGAAAGAGAAATTCACAATATACTAACAACAAGGGCCTTCCATGAATGGAAATACTTAATTGAAAAGAAAAACTAATGAGCTAAACGGTATGTACTCAAGTTATGAACGAATTGCTCAAGTTTAATTTTAAACATTTCTATTATATTATTACCAAAGCCTGTATCTTTTAATCCTGAAAATTTATAATTTATGTAAACAAATTTCATTTGAAAAGTTAATGTGTGATAATTCTAACCTCACTGTCAACCAATAATAATTGCAATTTTTCTCTACTGCCCTTATAATTGCTATAAGATGGCATTGAACAAATAGCATGACTAAAAGAATGCAGGTACTTTACATAATATAATAAAAAAAAAAATATTAATATTTACTATAAAATGGTTACCTGTAGATTTTTTATGTGTCCAAATGTAGAGGTGCCAAAAAATTTTGTTTAACAAATAGAAATAATATTTCAATTAACAAAATAAACCAATTAGAATTTGACTTAGATTTGTATTTGACAGGAATTGTATTCCAGTTAATAATAAAAATAACAGTAGAATTAGTAAATCTTACAATCAATTGAAATTTAATTACAGGTGGTACGACCCATGTACCACTAACAAACAGGATAGAATTGATATTCTCATAATTCAAATAGCATTAGAATTATAAATCTAATTCAGACATAATTCAAAATTGAGAGTATATAATAGCAAGAGCACTTTACAGCAATGTTGTCACAGATACTTAAGTACTGTAAAGGCATTTAGATAAAATATAAAACGGTCCTACTTCTACCAATTATGCCTTTGAAAGTAGTTAGAGATGAAAGAACTTGCTTACCTGTATCTCCGAAAGTATACACCCATGCAGTGCCATGACCATGAATGCACAATGCCTTAGTGCACCACTTACTTTGACATAATTCTTCCACGGGTATCTAAATGATTTATAAGGACCGTGAGGTGGCTCCCAAATAGCAAAACCCATCTTCACATGTTAAAAAAATAAAAATAAAAATAGAGAATTAACAAAGACAGTCAATTCCTTATGCATTGAGTTTCACAAGCAGTATGTTGCAATCAAGAATACCAGTGTATCCTCTTGGCTTGTAGATTCTAGAGCTGCTCTGTAGCCACTATAAAGTGGGTCGTCAGAAGCTTGATAAGTAAGGATTTTGGATGGGATCCTTTCATATTCAACACAATTCAGGTATTCATTAACACAACCTGAATACAAGCTCATACAAATTAGTCAAACCTGATTAAAAATGAAGCTAGAAACACAAGACCCTGGAAATGAACTTCCAAAAATTCAATCAATTCTATGTATAATATAGTAATTAAAAGAAAGCATGGCAAATTAACCTTCCAAAGAAGTTGCCACCCGCATGAAATTTTTTACCACCAAGTTGTGCAAATCCTCCCCAGCCCAGATGGGATAAATGCATATATTTACTGCCAAACCAACTCCAGCACCCAGTGCAATAAGCAAAAATCGTATAACAGCTGTATGGACAAATTCCCTGGTCCTATTCCCAGATACCATGACCATACAATATGTCAACAGGAACACACGAAACCCATACTCATAAGGCTTCATTGTTGGGTATAGTTTTGCATAAGATGCACAAAACCCTAACAACCACAGACAAAACATATAACAATTAATGTGGAAAGAAAAGAACAGATATTACTTTATAACAATAATTTGAAACTGCACCTGTGATGAAGATACTAAGAATAATGAAAACTTCTTCCCACTCTCCAGCTAATTGAGCCAACTCTGCCATGCCGAGAGCAAGGCCTCCTGCTGATAATGTCCCAATCCCACGATTCAATCCTTTGCTAAGAGTTGCTCCTGAAAAATTAGAACAAAAAACTCGAGAGGAGAAGAAAAAGAGAGAGAGAGAGAGAGAGAGAGAGAGAGAGAGAAATGATCTCTCTGTTTGTGCCATGCCTTTAGTAAAAGCTACATGCAAGAACAGAACAGATAAGGTTAAGATCATGTTTTGGCTATGCACAGACTACAAACTCGAGTTGACTATTGAATGCCCCACTCTTACTAGAACTGAAACCATTAGAAACTTATTGAAGCTCCAAACAAAATATGACAGCTGAAATGAAAAAATGGTGTCAGAAAACTTTATAAAATCACATTAATAAACAAATGTCTCTTCTGAATATCAACAACATTATTCCCTCACCACAATTATACTTGTAAGCTGGCCAATGTAGCTAGAATTATGCAGTACGAGTTCTATTTAATTCAAGACATCTAGTGCAGGAATTCATGTATCATCGGAGAAAATGAATCTGATTCTCAAACACATGACTTATTGGATAGACAAGTGATAAATGCACCTAAGCAGATAAATTAAGCAAAAATCCATTAAAAGCAATTGTAAAATACAAATCCATAAATCAGTAACTGAAACTGAAACTGAAATAAAACAAAATTTACCAAACATACAATCCACACTACCATGCCATTTGATCTCTCCCTTGTTTATTTGGATTTTTTTTTTTGGCATAAAACGAATCTCAAGTGTTATTATCTTTAAAAAAAAAAAAATCACAAATCCACAGCTGAAAATAAACACACCACAATATTCTGATAATGGATATCATGGGACAGGAATCATAAAATGAGAAACCAAGGAAAATCCAGGGGGGGAAAAAAGAACTGGACTTCATAAAAATACCGATTCACACACATTTAACGAAGAACCAAATGACAAAACCAAAAAAAAATTGCCTTCACCGAATTCAAAGACAGCTATTGAAAAATGAGAGAAACTAAAGAGGAAAAACCCAGAAAAAAAAAAACATACAAAGACTAAAATGAAAAGAAAAGAACAATTTACGCACACAATAAACAAACCAAAACACACACGCGCACACAAAAAATTACAGAAGCAAATTACCTATACTGAATTCAAAGACAACAACGACAGTAAGAACAGCCCAAACAGAGTACCGACTGAGTTCTTTAATAGGTTCTTTAAAGAAAATCAGCAAGGAAATGAGCATCAAAGCCAAACCCATCTTGGCGGAGAAGACAATTTTTCTGGGATCGGACCTACCCATCTCGTAAGCTTTAATGGCAACATCCTGAACACTTGCCCAGAAGCCAACAATATTATCATACCATAAACGATAACTACAGCAATTTCTGGAAGAACCAAATTGTTCCTCATTAATGTTTGGAAATCCAATCTCTGAATAACCCTTTGTAGAAAGCAATCTCTCTCGTTTCTCGGCAAAAGTGTATCGAAAAGAACCCATTTTCGCAGCCATGCTCTTGTTCCTGAGTTCTTCTACTTGTGTTTTAACCCACAAGAAAACAATAGAAAATTGAGTGTAATATTCTGGTCCGGGAAAATCAAATCTGGCACTAATTAATTAATTAATTAAAATTGGGACTGAATCGGACAGAGAAGAGGAGAGAGATTGAAGGAGGGATGTGGTGCAGTGGGCGGTTGTTGGTCAGATCAGTTGGTTGCTGAAATAATGAAACGACGGCGTTTATTGGATAGGGACAGAGCTAAATTTGGTTGGTTAAGAATGGCCATTTGTGGCCACGGATCCAACCGTGAAGAAAGCAGCCACGTGCTCCATTGAAAGTTTAGGCTTACGTGAGATGCACAAATACTTTTTCTAACAGACTTTTTGGGTTTGGATGATTTTTACATTTTTTGTATTTTTGTTGTTAATATATATATTTAGCATATCATATTACAAATTTATTTTTGAGATATACTTTAATGTAGAATACATTCTAGAAAAATAATTGCCCACAAAGGTAGAAATTTGAATTACAAATAAATTTGTTTATTGTAAATCTCATATTTAATAAGATAAAAGTTTTGTGATCTTTAATATAAAAATGGATTTTTTAATTTTAATAGTTAATTTTTAAGATTAATTTTTTTTAAATTTATATTTAATTTTTATATGATATTGGAGCCATAATCGGTTTCGAATCTAAAATGTAAATGGATTATAATATCCAAACATATTTCGTGGGCTTACAAAAAAAAATAAAAAAAGGGACTGATCCATTTAGACCACCACTTACTTATTAACTATTAAGTGATAATTAGTGGATTTGTGAAGAAATAAAAATAGAGAAAATTATTCCAAATACTTTTTTTTTAATTTTTCTTAAAAATATCCTTTTGTCTTTTTAAGTTTTTAAAAATATATTTTTTTTATATACTTATAATATACTTTTGATATATCTTTAATATACTTTTGATATATTTATAACATATTTTTGAAAGTGAAGTATTTTCGAAATAGAAAATTTAATAAGGTTTGTTTTTAAAAAAAATGCATATATGAGAATAATTTTTTTTATTACATTTATGTAAAAATCTATAAAAATATCCAATTACCTGAGTTGGAATATAAATAATTCCTACTTTTTAATATTTATACTCTCAAATTTATATATAATTTCTACACTAAAAAATTTTATTAGTCGGAAAATTTTATTTGTGAAATTCTCAATTCCATTTATAAAATAAAATTTGATATTTGACCTATGTATATATCTTGTATTCTTAATTTCTTACCTTATAATTTCCTTGTATAAGATTTTATAAATAGAAAAATATATTTTTTTTAAAATAAGGAATATTTATGTTGTTTGAGAATAGTTAATTTATTTATTTATCCTAATTAATTTATAAAATAAGTTGGGATTTAAAAAGGGGGAAATCTATTATAATTCACACTCATTAACTTTTAATTAAATAAATGAAACCGTAATAAAATGATTAATTGATTGACTTGAATCCTTTCTAAGAGGACCAATTCCCAATTTGAAGTCCAAACTTTTATGGAATGCGTACAAGAAAATGAAATTCTATACTATATTATAATTATATAAATCTAATTACTAAATTATATATATATATATATATATATATAGATATATATGGGTCCACTTAATAATTGATGAATTTTGCATATTAAAAGATACAACGAACCTTTCCAACACCAAGTGTATGAAGAAGAGAGAGGGGAAAAAAAAGCAAAGCATGACAATGCAAATGGAAATAGTCTAAAATGTGAGGGGAAAAATAATGTGAAATTCAAATAAAAAATAATAAAAGAATTTAGGTTGGTAGTTCACTTGCTTTTTATCACATTAATAAGTTAAGATTTTGAATCCTAATCATCATGCTCTTCTTTTTCAAAAAAATAAAATAAAATAAAAATTGATAAAGTAAATTCTGATAAGAAATGGCATTACCTTTTGTTTTAGGACATTTTAAAGTAGATTTTGTTTTACATAAATTGAATTTTTTTCTCCAATAATAATTTTAATATATCTAATAATAGAATGACATTATTATCAAATGATAAATAATTAAGGTTGGAGTTAGATTTTTTTTTTTTTTGAGCATTGAATAGGAGAATTGATCATAAGTATATTGTTTAGGATAATATATGCTTACTATTAGGTTATGCCTCGGTGTATAGAGTTGAAGTTAGATATGTTAATGACTTTTTCTTGCATGTATAATGTTATCATTAATGGTTATTATTATTTTTTTTTTAATCTTACAAATGTTCTTACATTATAGTCTTCCCTTTTATATTAGTTTTCATATATAAATAAAATTTTCAAAAAGAAAAATTAGATTAAATTTTAAAACAACTAAATTCAACTGCTTAATTATCCGTTGTATCTAATAATAAAAATGCTAAAAAATTCATAAATTAGAAAAAAAAATGAAGTGTTAAACAGTAAATATAAAACTAAAATATTATTTTTTATTTTAAAATTTTTAAAATATTATGAAAATAAATAAATGTAATAGTAATAAGAACGAAGAAGAATAATTTTTTATTGCTTTTTTGGTATTACTGACAATGTTATAAGTATCTCTATTTATAGGGTATGATTAACATAGGTTACAATATAATTAACTTAAAAAATCAATTATAATAAACTCAATAACATGTAACCTAATGTAATAAAGGGAATGTCGATTCTAAAGGTCATGAGCTATAGACATATATTTTCTAATTTATTCATAATACTCTCTCTTAGATGTTTATCTTTGTAAATTATATGTCTCATTAAAACCATACTAGAAAAACCTAGTAAAAAAAAACTAATGAAGGAAAAAAAGTATAATATTTTTGCGTGCAAAAAGTCACTACCTCATTGAAAACATTACCGAGAAAATCTAATGGGACAAAACCATTAGTTAAGAAAAAAATAGTACAATGCTAAACTCCCTTTATTTGGAGTACAATGCTAAACTCCCCCTATTTATAATATCACTGAAAATCTTTAAGATGATGTATTACAGTACTATGAACCAATTTCTTAAATGTGGTAGTAGGTAATATCTTAGTGGCAGTAGGTAATACTTTAGTGAACAAAACTGCTAGATTATTACTTAAACAAATTTGTTAAATACTAATTTTACCATTTTTTTTGAAGATTGTGTGTAAAGAAGAATTTTGATGAAATATGTTTTATTTTGTCTCCTTTAATGCATCATTCTTTTAATTAAGCCATACAAATTGCGTTGTTTTCATTTATTATTGTTGGGATTTCTTTACCGAAGATCGACCACATGTTTCTTGAATATGTTGGGTTATTTATCTTAGCTAAATGCATTATCAACTTGCTTTATGAACTACGATTGTCTCCACATGATTTAAGGAAGTAGCAGTTATTGTTTGCTTTATAGAACAACAAAATATAGTTGTATTACCATATGTGAATAGACAATCTGTTTGAGATCAAGTTTTGTATAGATCAGATAAATACCATATATTTGCATAACCAATCAACTGAGGTCTAGATTTATTTGTATATAACAACCCAAATCAACAGTTCCTTGAAGATGTCGCAATATACGCTTAGTACTATTATAATGTCTTTGGGTTGGCAAAAAACTGTAATTTAGTTTGTAATAATTAAAAAAAAAGGGCAATATCAAGCCTCGTATTATTAACAAGATATATTAGTGCATCTAGTGCACTAATAAGATATAATATTTTAGGATCAAGAATTTTTTCATTATCTTTTCGAGGTTGGAAAGGGTTTTTATTCATATCAAGTGATCAAACAACTATTGGACTACTCAATGAATGTATTTTGTCCATATAAAAATGTTTAAGGACCTTTTATGTATAATTCGACTGATGAATAAAAATTCCTTTTGCTAACTCTTTAATTTGTAAATTGAGACAGAACTTTATCTTTCCAAGATCTTTCATCTCAAATTCCTTTTTCAAGTTGTTTATTGCTTTTGGAAGTTCTTCAAGAGTTCCAATAACATTCGAATCATCAACATAAACAACAATTATGGCGAACTCAAATCCAAATTTCTTTATAAAAACATATGGACAAATTGGATAATTTTTAATAGTTTTTCTTGTCATTATTTAAACAAGACAGCCTAATTGGTTATGCCAAATAATAAAAATATTTAGATTTATAAACTTTTGATTTATCATAAGATTTGTTTCAATTGTACTAATTTTTGTGTAGTACAAGCCAGAGAAAAGAGCATAAAATTTTTTTAATACACATTTTTCATCTGAAAAATATTTGTAATATGGAGGTACTTTTTATTCCTCACATTTATAGTCTTAATATGATATCTATTGCTGCAAATGTTTTTATAAGTTAACAAATTTCTATGAGACTTTGGAGAAAATAATACATTATTTATATCAAATTTTATTCCTCTTTGGAATAATATATTAGCTCTTCTAAAGCCTTCAATTATTTTTGTGTTACCAAATATTGTAGTAATAATGGGTTTACCCATTTTCAAAGAAGAAAAATATTTTGCATTTTTTAAGAATGGTATGTGTGGCTGCACTATCTATAATACATATATCTTTTTCATTTGTCTTGAATTCAATTAAAAGAGGAGAAGTGTTTATTTGTTTCTTCATTGAAATAAAATAAAATATGTTATTAGAAATATTACTAATTGATAAGAGAAAACATTATATTAAGAAAATAAAGAAAATAACAAAGTAAAGAAATAACTCATACATAAAATAAAAACCAAAATAAAAACTTATACACAAAATAAACTTTCATAATATATTGATATTTCTTAAATCAAATTTCCTTCTCAACCAATTTAAAGAACTTAGCCATATTCAAATGTATTATATCAATAGGATCATTATTTTGAAAAATAAAATTGGTCTCCATATTTTTTCCCTTCTCCTTTAATGATACTTGATAAAACTTAACAAAATATTTAGATATACGACAAGTCTGTGACTAATATCTAGTCATACTACATTGATAAAATTTATTTCAAAATTTTTTGAATAATATTTTTTTGTCCACTTTTCCTTTATCTTGTTTTGCACTATTGTTATCCCACTTTTGGTGGTAATTTGTATTTTTAGAATTAGAATTATTATTATAACCACCGTTAATCACGACCACGACTATGACCACGTCCTCTTACATTTTCATAATTATTATATGTTACAATATTCACTTCAGGGAATGGAGTAGAACGTGCCTTGTGATTTTTCATGAATAACTCATTATTTTGTTCTGCAACAAAAACACATGAAATTAATTTAGAACATTTTTAAAGTCTTTTTCTCAATATTGCTGCTGTAAGAGCACATTCGAGTCACAAAAGTAGAGAAAATTTTTTCTAGCATATCAGCATCAATTATTATTTTTCTATAAAATTTTGACTGAGAGCTAATTTTAAATATTGCTAAACTAATTTCACTCACAGTTTTAAAATCTTGTAATTATTAATGCACCCAATCATAACAAGTTTTTGGAAAAACTACTGTTTTTTGGTGGTTATACATTTTCTTCAAATTTTTTCATAGCACAAGTGGATCTTTTATGGTAAGATATTCGATTTTTATCCCTTCATTAAGATGATAACGAAAAAAAAATCATTATTTTTGCATGATTTTATATTAAAGCATCATTTTCTTATTTGCTAGTATTTCTGAGACTTATATCATTTAAATGAATTTCAACATCTAATATTTATGATAGATAATTCTTTTCCATAATATCAAGTGCCACAAACTCAAATTTTGTGAGATTTAACATGATGAAACTTTTAACATGATGAAACTATCACACAAATAATCATATTTGATAAAATAATAATTTATACTAAAAATGTAAAATATAAAAGAATAAAATAAAACATGATAACATCTATTAATAAGTATGTAGACAAATTAAATATATGATAGTTTATAAAAAATAACCAGAATATATAAAACAAACATTATAATCCATTAAAAAAAAACATCCTACATAATTCATAATATAAAACAGAAGAATAATCACGTGTAATATTGGAACAAACTAGCAAACAGTAATATATTAAAACCTACTTAAAACAATCACGTGATAATGATGTAATATAACAAAGAATCATAATAAACAAATGGCGCGATAGTATATGACCCTAATATTATATTGACTATATCATTTTTTTATAAATATAAATAATTCATTAAAATTGTGACAAAAAACTAATAAATAAATAAAGGTATGAAATTAA
The DNA here is from genome assembly GCA_947687605.1 of Reutealis trisperma. Classification (NCBI taxonomy): domain Eukaryota; kingdom Viridiplantae; phylum Streptophyta; class Magnoliopsida; order Malpighiales; family Euphorbiaceae; genus Reutealis; species Reutealis trisperma. The sequence continues at coordinate 70,376 of CANTUT010001090.1, forward strand.
GATTTTGAGAATAAAACTTGCATAAATTTAAGTGCTCAAAAAAGGATGTTATAAAAATAAATAAATATAATAGTAATAAGAACATAATAACGGAGAAGAAGAATTTTTGTATTGATTTTTAGTGTCACTAACAATGTGATGAGTATCTCTATTTACAAGCTGGGATTAATATAAATTATAACATAATTAATAAATCAATTATTATAAACTTAAGATATTTAACTATATATTTTTTGATTTTTATATTAAAATGGTAACCTAATGTAGTAAAGAGAATGAGTTACGAAATTTTAAAAGTCACGAGTTATATGCATTTATATTCTAATTTATTTGTAACATATATAAAATGTTATTTTATTTTTTCAATTCATTAATTTACCAGATTTTCAATTTAAAATATTTTAAGAGATCTTTTTTTATTTCTTTTTGTACTGTAAAAGTCCCTTTTTTTTAGTTAGTGTTGATTTTTTTTTTCAAATTAATTAATGAAACTTTTCTAAACTAAGATATTTAAATATTTCTATAATTTTTTGTAAGAAAATAAAATAAATGTGTTATTTCATTTTGAAACCTTTAATAAAGTTTTATTGAGGATATATACTTAAAAGAGAATTATATCAATTTTTAACATTATTGTAAATCTGATACATTGAATTCTTATTTTATTTTATTATTACTAAAATTTCTAGTTGCACTGCAATTTTTGATAAAATTTCTTGTCTATTTTAATTAGAATGTCCGTTGGGCATAATTAAAACTGAAAATAAAGAAAATAATTGAAAATCCGCCCAAATCTAATATGCTGCCATCTCTAATGAGAACAATTAATATAAATAAAAATAAATCAAAATATATCTAAACATTTCTCAAACAAAAATGGTTTGAATACGGGACCTCTTAGTTCTGGAGTCTCATCTTTACCAAATTCAACCAAGGATCATTTGCATTGTTTATTCATAGGAATGACAATTTGCACTCTACCAATAAATATCCACTCGAACCATACTCAGCCAAAGCGAGTAACATTTGAATTGACTGAATGATATGTATAAATTTAATAGTATTGAGTTTGAGTAAGGTACAGATAGTGTAGTACCCTATCCGAATTATTGAGTTTATATATTTTATATAAGACTTTATGCATTTTATTATTTTATATAAAATTTTTAGTATTTTAGTGTTTAAAATAATTTTTATTTTTTTTAAATATAAAAATGGGTTCAAATTGACCTAAATGTCTTCAAGTAATTTGTATTTTCCAGGCATTAAAATTATGTCATTTTAATAATAGATTTTTAGTAATTTAATAATTTCATTGAGAATAACAAAATGTCATTTAGTTTAGTTAAATAATTTATTATGTCTTGTTATTTTATTGAGGCCAAAAAGTCGTTTCGTATGCTTGATATATAATATTAAATTTATCATATGCTTGATATATAATATTAAATTTAACTCTAAATTTATTTTATTCTCTTATTTTGTCATTCTACTCATTTTTTCTCTTCAGTTCTCTCTTTTTTAAATCTCCATTTCTTTTTTTCTTATAATCGTTCTCTTCAAACTCTCTGCAAATTCTCCATTTTCAAACTCTCGATATCTCATTCTCTTTTTTATCTGGATCTTATTTCTTTTCTTTGAATTTTCTTTTCTTTTTTTTGGATCTTGTTTTTCTTTTCTATTTAGTTTTATAATTAAATAAGCTTTTTTTAAATTAATATTATTTTATGATTTTCTTTTATGCTTCTCGTAATTTTGAGTGTAAAGATAGCAAAGTAACTAATCACTTATGTATACTTAAGACACATCTACTATTTAGATATTTCATATCTATTATATTTAAAGTTAATATTGTATGTGCACTTATTCCTTCTCTTTATTAATATTAATTCACTTAATTTTATTTTTACTTCTCTTTATATAAAATAATTATTCAGATACACATTTTAATACCATCGCATTAAATTCAATAACTCATTAGAATACTATGTTCTTTGAAATTTTAAAATTTATAACTTTATATTAATTAATCAAATCAAATATCCTAAATATCAAGTAATCAATTATCCTAAATCACTATGTTCTTTATTATATAAATTCATTTTATTTTTTAAATCAAATATTCTAAATTTATATATATATTTAAAAATAATTTGATAATTATTTGGATAATGGGTTATCCACAGATTACCTAAAATCGTATGAGTATAGGGATATGTTTGAAATTTATTACCCAAATGGATATGGATAAGGGTATTAGCCATCCCTATAATTATTCAATATAAATACATGTGGTGAAATAAAATAATATTACTTGAATGAATTAGCATTCAAAAAACAAAAAACATAAATCATTCAAAATTTAATTTAAATTGGAATATGCATATCACTAAAGTGTTATTGACAAAAAAAAAAAAAAAATCACATATGTTACACTTTTTGTAATTACAACAAAAACTAAAAATCTTGAAATATCATCAAAAACTTTAAAATTTTTACAATTTGTATACCGATCAAAATTCCAATAAAAAATCCAATGATCGAAGCTGATATGTAAAAAATTTATGACATAAAATGTCATACGGCATATTTTTAAGGAAAAAAAAAATCATTCAAACCCTTGGATTTCATGTAGAAATCCATGGGCTTCATTTAGAAACCCATATATGGGTACTGGGAAAAAAAAAAAGAGAGAGAGAGAGAGAAATTGGTATCAAAAATCATATAAAAATATATTAATTTTTATTGACGGTCTCTGAACTATTGATTAAGTAACACCATGATTCTTAAATTTCAATATATAATAGTAAACCCACCGGATTTCAATTTCCATAATTCCACGATATCTGGACTTTAATTTGTAATAATAAATCTTTTGAATTTTAATTTTAGTAACAATATGATTCATAAACTTTAAGTTTAGTAACAAAAATCCTCTCACATAATCTCCTATTAAATACGCTAATGGAATGCTAATGTGGTGTACCATATATAAAATTAAAAAAAAAAAGTTAGGTTATTAAATGCACACGTGGGACACTATGTCAACAAATATTGGTAATTAATTTCTAATAAAAAAAATGTTTGGATCTTAACTCCTCTATTTATCTTTCTCTTTCTATTTTCTTTATTAATTTGAGCTTTCATGGGAAGCTAAATTATCTTTCAAAACTCTTTTAAATCCAGCAACTGACCAAAATTGTTAATTTTTCAAGTTTAATGACTTGGCTTTTTTCTTCTTTTATTTTTCGATTTTACACATAACATGCCACATTAGCATTTTGTTAATGTGTTTAACGGAAGATGACATAAAAGGATTTTCTATTATTAAAATTAAAATTCATGGGGTTTATAATTATAAATTGAAGTTTAGGGAGCCATAGCATTGCTGAAATTGAAGCTCGGAAAGTTTACTATAGTGCTATTGAAATTGAAGTTTGGGAAGTTCATTGTTGTCAATTGAAGTTCATTAACCATGGTGTTACTAGATCAATAGTATAGGGGTTGTCAGTAAAAATTAGCCATAAAAATACCACCACTCTTCCCTTTAAATTATCAAAAAATTTTCCTCTATTTCACTTTTCTCTTTGAAATCCTTCCATTTTCAATATTCTTAATTGCAGCAGCAGAGTAAGAGAAGAGAAGAGCTCAATCAAAAAGAGAAGAGAAGAGCACAATCAACGAGAAATGACATTAGCCTACGATGGTGTCAACGAGATTGTGATTAAGGTTAGCTTTGCCAACGATGATGCTCAGTAGTGGCAGATCGACGTTTGCTTGCATTAGTATGGAGATTTGATTCCCTTATTTGCCTATTCTCTAGCTATGGGTGTGGGTATCTTCTTCTACGAGTGATCTTCTTATAAGGGATATTAGTTGGCTTCATTATTAGCATCTGATGTGTGGTTTACTATTGCTATTGATTCAATTGCACAACCCATTCCAATAGTCTCTCCTCCAATCGAAGGAAAAAGTTCTCAAGTACCTCATTGGCCTTTCTTGCAAGAGATGGGCATAGTTACAATATCCCTGAATTTTTTGTTTGATAACAGCAGGGGATTCTTAAGGTCCATGCCATCTTATTATACTGCTCAACCCTTGCCTTGAACAAGCAGCACTTCCACTGCAAATTATTTGATACCTATATCTGGGTTTCTACATGATACCAATATATGGGATTCAATGATTTTTTTTTTAATTTTTAATTTTAATATTTAAAAATATATATATATTTTTTAATTAATTTTATCAATTTTTCTTAAAACCATATGACATGACATTTTGTATCATAAATTTTTATACCTTAGCTCTAACTACTGAATTTCAACGGAATGTTGATTGGTGCAAAAATTGCAAAATTTTAAAGTTTTTAAATGACCTTACCAAAATTTTTAATTTATATTTTAATTGCAAAAACATATAAAATTGATGATTTTTTTTTTTATGAATAGTCCTATCACTAATAGTTCAACACCCTCACAAAAGGTTAAAAAAAAAAAAAAAATGGTGAAATGCCTAATTTGGAGTCTGAAAATTTTCCCAAAGTTTAATCGGAGGCCTAAATAAATTTTCTGTCCAATTAGAAGCTTCAACTCGCAATTTATTTCAATTTGATGCCTGTTCGTTAAATTAATATTAATAACATTAACTTAATTGGTTAAGTTGAACTATGGGACCCATTTCATATTTTTAAATATTAAAAAATACTAAAATTTTAAAAAATTAGATTTAAGTAATAAAAAAGATTAACTCAGACCATTCATATCTAGGTTCATCAAGTGTAAAGAAAAAAAAAATCAAGAACTTGTCATCGCCTGTTGATCAAACAGTATTTTGATCTAAGCCGTACAAACATAGATATAAATTTAACTCATTCTTCTATCTACTGCAGACTCTCTCTCTCTCTCTCTCTCACACACACACACATACTTAGTCCAAGTTATGAATAGATAAGACAAAGAAAATAGTAGGAGAAGAACACAGAAAGAAAGGAAATCAAAATTCAAGGTCTGTTTGTACCACACAATGTCCTTAAGACAATTTGCCACATACCATATGTGTTAACAGATGTACAGCATCTGCCTTCAAAGATCCAATAGATGCAGGCAGAGATTGTGCACCACAAGAATTGCTTTCAGCAAGCTAAAAAAGTGTTGTCACAGAAATAATTTAGGAGAAAGAAAGAGGAAGAGGAAGAGTTGTTTTGTGTCGAAGGACAGGAGGATATTCCTATTTATACTAGACTGGAGGACTGAGAAAAGGTGGCAAAATTAATCTCTCCATTAAGCCTATTTTAAATTCTATTTATTTTATGAATTTTAAAATATGTAACAATATATTTAAATTTCATAATGCTGGACATTCTAAAAGAATTTTGGATAAAAAATTGTAAAACTGAGCTGACACGGATCACTCTATTTCAACATAATATTCATATACGTGAGTTGCATGCTTACATATTGAGTTTAGTTCACATATGCGTACATAAGATAACTTTCTTGATTATTTTCTTAGCATTACAAGGAGGAATCTTTTAATATATATCATTTTCTAATGTTGGCCAATCCACTTTCCTATTTTACTTTTCTTAGCATGGAGTTTATTTTGAGTTTTAAATTATCGTTCATTTATTCAATATTTTTAAACATATGAATATTGAAATTTATAGTTTTTATACAGAGAACACAAATCCGTGTAGACCTTCCATAAATGAATACTAAGATCACCCGAATTTAGGCATCAAAATGATTATTTAATAAGTTAATTTACCATAATTTTCCAACCCTAGAAGGTAAGGAAACAATTAGTGTGATCATCTCCACAGTTGCTGTTGCTCTTACCACAACTTGAAATATTAGATGCATCAAAAAATTAGAGAGCACAAAATTTAAAAATCACAGTTTGTAAAGATATGAAAGAATACAATAATAAGACTTACTTGTTATAGTGCAGAAACATAAAAGATTGAAATAGGATTACTTGGTACCAAGGAGCGATAAGGTACACAGATGAAAAACTACTATTTTCATAGCCTAAGTCCTCCTATTTTGGTGCAGAGAAAATTTTCCATTGTTGTTTTTCTTTTTTCATGTTACTTCATTACTATGTTGGCTACACCCCAATAACCATATTTTATCCTTAAGGAAATTGATAATTTTTAAATAAAAATTATATTTTTAAGAATTATCTGATAATTATTTATTTATCATATAATCATGTATTAGATATTTACTTTTCAGATAATTTTCAACTAAATGAAAATTATTTAAGTATCAATGGGCCGGATTTTTCATTATGGGTAGACCCGATCCAAAATATCCATCAACATCAGTAAAAATAGATCCCGATCGAAAGAGAAAGAAAGATTCGATCTCATATGCATAGCATCGCTGATTTGCCTTCCTCCATTGTCTCGTGCGGATCAGATTGTCAGCGTTGTTCCTCGTGCTTGTCCGGTTGGTATCTTCTGCCAGAGAAGTTGGATTTTCCAGTTTTGCTTTTCGATTTTCAATTTCCAACATTTCTTCTTTTCTGATGCTTGTGAGTTTCTCCATTTCTGCGAGTTCACGGGTCCAAATTGAATTGGGTTATCTCTCTTTTCCATGGATATTTGGTGGTGTTATGATTTGTTGGCTGGATAAAATGTTGGCTATAAATTATTTTCTATTTTTATGCACAGCTTTGAAATTTTTTTTACAAAGGGAATTTGTTTGCATGGTGGAGTTCTTGATAATATTTCTTTTTATGTTTGATGAACCCATATTAAATCTATTTTTTTATTTTTAAGTTTTTATTTTAATTTTTTTTATTACTTAAAAAATGTTTGTTTTAGATTTTTTTTTAATATTTTTATTATTTAAAAATATAGAGTGCATCCCACAATGCAACTTTACCAAGTAAAGGTATGTTTAGAATTATTGTTAACAGTTAAAAAAACGTTTTTAATTTTATTTTATTTTATTGATTGATTTTTATTATTTTTTATAAATTATTTTTTTAAATTTATTTGTGCAAAAAAAAATCAATTTATCTGTTTCTATTTAAAAGTAATTTTTCAAAAAAAAAATAATTTTTATTGAAAAATATTTTTTTATATGCAATGTCAAATTGGTTGTAAGTTATCTTTTTAATGTTGATTGAATAGATAGGTTCTAATTTAAATCAAATTATAAATTAAAGCTTTTAATTAGGCGTAAAATAATTCAGACTTCAAATTAAGCATTTCTCCGAAAGAATAAGAATAAAAAAAAATCTTTCAAAATTCAATTATAAAAAAATAATTTTCTAACACAATAAATTTCAACACTCTTTTTTTTTGTCCAAGATTTGTTTTACACATCCTCACATATACATTATACAAATGGTTTTTTTTTTAATTACATTTAAATTTGCTAAAAATAAGATTTGAAAGTTATCAAGATGGAAGAGGATTACTCCAATCACATAATTAAAAGAAGTTAATCCACCGACGACTATCATGCTCCTATTGCATTAATCAAATAAATAATTTTTGTTACATTCCAACTAGAGGATCCACCAAGGAAAAAAAATTGAACAATTTCTCTTGATGTTCTATTTTCTAAGTGGTGAATAATAAACTGTAAATGGAAGAATTTAATTTGTTCATACAAAATAGACAATTATATGTTGTTGGAAAATGCAGAGTAGATTGGATCTTAGCAAAAGTCAATTAGTTTTGTACAATATGATATTTCAATTTCATTTATATGGCCATTAATATCATTTGACTCAACACTATCAAGACTCATATAGTTTCTAGGTGATATCAGAGCTAAAAGATTTAATGACTGGATGATTTTGATTTTGTATTTGAAAACCTGAAATTTAGGCCAGCAAAGGGAGTCTATACTCACATGTTAACACAAACAACGTATATAAACAACATGGAGTTTGTTAGCCAAGGCCTATGGAGTTTCTACATATACAAACGACATGGCAAAATTAACATATCCAAATAATTAATTTAAGACAAACTATCACCGAAACATGGAATTTCTATATTAGTATATATCTCTTTGGTATGAGACAACTAGCTAGCCTGCTCATGTTACACGAGTTGCTATGTGGTTCTGGTTTATGCTTCGAGATTCCAAGAACTTGAATTGATAAGGGTTCTCTGTTCTTGATTTTCGGTATCAGTAATCAACTCTTGTATGTCTAATATCTCAACTCTTCTGTTAGCCTTCTTCCTGATGTTGATTGCTACATCTTCTGGGATGAATTTGCCACGCACGCTTACCCTACTCTGCTTCTTCTCTATCAAATGGGTCTCCAACTCTGCACTAGGTACAGAAATGGGAAAAGAAATTAATATTGATAAGTGATCCATATTGAATAATAATAAAATAAGTTGAAGATTGCTTATAAGTGAGTAAATGTTAAATTTAATATAAGTCAATTTGTTTTGTGTAAGTAGTTTTAACACTTACTCACCTTACAAGTTTACGAGTGTATAAGTCCATAAATTGTAATTATTTATTTAAACTTGTATTTCTTTTCAAAAGAATAAAAAAAACTTTGTTTATTACTAAAAATAACTTTTTAACAATGTTATTTTACAATTAAAATTTCTTATCCCTTAACTTTCCAAACAAGAAATATTGATTAATCATTTCTTCTCCAACTTATATTCCCATGTTTAATAATAAGAAAGAACATAATCAAACATAATCTTATTGGTGTCTTGTAAATTAATTTGCCAATAGGAAAGACCATTATAAGACATAATTAGAGTGCATGGAGTGAAAGGTTTTGAATTCAAACTCTAGTATGAATCAATTTGGTGTAATTGTTTTCTTTGCTATATCTCATATTTGCTTATGGCCAATTTGGCCTCCTTAATCCTTATAGGGGGAAAAAAAGAAAAAAGAAAGAAATATCAGAGAGCATAGAGATTAGAGATATATACCTTGCATGTCAAGAAGGGCTCTCCTTACTTTTCTGTAACAACCATTGCAATCAATGTTGATCCTCATTACCATGCAGTAGAACTGCATGTATGTAATGGTTAATAATGTTTGTGAAGAAATTTATGGTTTGAAATTAATGGAATAAGAGAGACTGTCTAGAATAAGATGTAGGCAATTTTTTGGTATTTAAAGCTTGCGTTTTCTGTCATTTAGAATATGGAATTGACTGGTGGATAGAGCACGAATCCAAAAATTGTTGAATTTGACTATTAAAAGATAGTGAATGAGATTTGGAGAATATGAAGGATCTTGTTGATAAGTTGGGTTTATCTGTTTGTGTTGATTTATGGGAATTCAATTCCTTTTCCACTGGAATCTGATTCTCAAAGTTCTTCTTGATGGAGAGAAAGGCATGGTGTGGCCTAGCTTGCTTATCTGTTATTCTTGACTTCTTTGTTCATGGTATATGTGCACTACAGGGAAGCATTCCCTTATTCCCTTTCTGGTTTGTAGTGGCCTAAGTTTCTTGAAAAAAAAAAACAAGTCAGAAGGCACACATGAAATCCTAATCATTGAATTAATTATTATTGTCAATTTTTTAAGAATCCATTTGAAAAAGTGTACATTTAAAAAAAATAATAAATTCATATTTGTTAATTAGATGAAAATTCATAAAATATATCAATAAAATATCAAATTCAAATATATATTTATTTCAAATTTTTTCACATTTAAAATTTTCCTCAAATATTAAATTTGACTGTTTCTTGCAAATGATAAAATATCGCTTTATGTTGTGCATATTATACATCCCAAAAGAGGAAAAAGCGGTGGCAATGATTTGGCTAATTACTATTTAATGTCGGAAACTTAAAATTTGATCTACATCATTATTTTTTGAGAAATTAATTAATTAATGCCTCAATTTTGATTTAATCAGACTTTTTAGTTATTTCATTTAGTTTTATCAATTTATGAGAAATAACTAAAATGTCATTGTATATATAACAAATATAATATATTTTTACTATTTAAAAATAAAAAATTCAAATTAATAAAATTAAATAACAATTATACAATATTTATTTAATAATATAACAATTATTTAATTTTATTAATGTAAATATTTTATTTTTATTATATATAATAATTGTATAATAATAAATAATTTTATAATTTGATGATATTAAATTAATTATTATACAATTATATAATATTATTTACATTTATTAATTTGAATTTTTTATTTTTTAATAATAAAATTAAAATTATATCTATTATATATACAAGGCATTTTAGTCATTTTTCATAAATTTAATAGAAAAAAGAATAAAAACTAGATAAAATGACTAAATAGTCTGACAGAATTAAAACTGAAAAACTAATTAGTTAATTTTTTAAAAAGTAAAAATCAATTAGTTAATTAGATTAAATCTTTTTTATTTCACAATGGATACTTTAGGCAGTAGCTTACCCAGGCATGTTACAACATAGTATTAATTGAAATTTTTTTAGTAATGGTTTTTTAAGAATTTGTTATAAATATATTCATTATTTTATTCATTGTAAAAATATCTATAATCTTTTATATATATATATATATATACACATGTGTGTATCTACTTGAAGTAACTAAATCTAATCCGTATTAATTATATTCATATAACAGACACTAAAAGATAACAAATTTAATCTTTGAAAGGGGATGTAATGGCAGAGTAATTTAACCTCAAAATAATGTTCAATGATTCTTCACAAATATTTTTTCTTTTTTTCTTTCATTTATTTTTTAGGTCTAGTGGGGACCTAACTACATGACTATATTATTATCATATGGAGATTTGAACTTGAAATTTCCCAATAAAAATATGATATGAAATTTGAGCTTTGAAAAATATATTTTTCCCATTACTTGCAAAATGGGATGGAAATAATCTCTGACCGATTTCCTTGACTACCCCTAATATATATATATATATATATAATTGATTCCCTAAATTATGCATCAAAAACCTTCTCTCTAATTATTCCAAAAATAAACAGTTCCTCATTAATTGCTAATTAATTAACAGGCAAGAAGGATCTTGATTATTGGTAATGAGTTTTAATTACATGGTAGCAAAATATATATATATATATATAAACACACACCCTTAACTGGGATAAAATTTAGAATCAGCTGACATAACTCAAAAAACAACACAACCCCACACACACAGAAGATGGAAAATTAGGTATGGAATGTCAGTAGAGCAGCAACCCTTGAGGCTTTTGTGGCATAGCTGAGGAACCTTTAGCCACAGATTTACGAGTAATTGTCACTTTCTTCTCTAATAAATGCACCACCATAGAATCCATATCTACAAGCATGTATTATATATGTATAAGATTATCTATATTCTATCTGAAAGATGTCTGTAATAATAATAATAATATAATTAATGGTATTTACCATCAATTCTTGAAATTGCATCATCCACCCTCCTTCGGCATGTGGAGCATCTTAAGTCAGCTGCTAAAACAACTTCCTGAACCTATACAATAACCACCATTGCAGTTAGTTTAATGGACAGGTGTCAACCTTACTAAAACCAGAATAAAATTCTTATTGGATCATAGTCGATCGAGTTAATACAGGAATTAGAGATTTAACCTCTAACACCTTTTTTTATTTTTTTTTTCTCAACAAATTAATGAAAATTAAAAGAAAAAGAAGAAGAGAACCAAATTAACCATAGAAATTTTTGGGGAAGTATTGTTGAGTGGAGGAAGCAAAAATCTATTGTTGGATTTGGTGTAGATTTTGAGTTTAGCAAGCTCCTTCTTAACCCAAGATGCCATAAAGGTTTTAATTTTAGTATTGGCAATGATTGATGATGAGACAATAAGGTAGTATAGAAGAAATAACAATAATAATAAAGAAGGTGATATATATGATGATGATGATGAGGATGGAAATGCAATAACAAATTGGACCATTTCTTGATTTTATTTATTGATTGAGAAAACATATCTTTAGGTTGTTGGCACAGCAAAGTGATTGAGATAGATGCATGTGCTGGTGTAACACATTGACGTGAGTTTCATGCCAAGTTCACAATGGATTTACTTTACTTATATAAATCAATTGAATTATTTGAGACATTAAAAGTAAAAGTTTCTTCTAACTTTTGATTAGTGATAATACGTGGTGTCATGGGTCAATTTTTACATATCGTGTTAAATTTACTTCTCTAATCTGGTATAATAAAATTAGAAGATTCATAAATAAAGAAAAATTATGTATTAAAAGTCGAATACATATTACTAAATAAAAGAATAAACAGAGTTATCAATTAAGAAAATTATTGAAATTAAAATGCATCAATTTCAATGAATATGAATAGTTTACTTTTAATTATATATGTATATATTTTTTAGGTGATTTAACTAGATATGTCATTGGAAATATAGTAATTAGGAAAGAATTCTCAAATTATGAATAATTCTTTTAAAATTTAAATTTTTCTTTAAAAAATATTTCTAATACATAAAAAAAAAATTATTAATTTAATAAAATATATAAAAATTGACTCATATAAATCATTTTATAAAAGATTAAAAAAAAAAAAAGTTGAGACGTGAGTCCTCCCACATCATTCCTATAGATTTTGGAAAATAATGGTCTAAATTCTCATCAAAGTGAGTGGACCAGCAAGCGTTACGCTGTCCACCTATAATACTATCATTTTAGTATTCCAAGTTTTAATCATTGGCTTATTCCCTTCAAATACTGTATATGTCAAATTATCCGCATCAAATCAAAATGTGAGATCAAATTTTAAAATTGGAATTTTATCTTAATAATTTTGGAGTGATCTCAGCACCTCTAAATTTCGGATTTAAACTTTAATTAAAGTCAAATGTATAGAAAATTAACTATAATTATAATCTAAATTTGAAATTTGAAATTTTAAGTTATCAAAAAAAAAATTTTAATACATTAAAAAAAAAAATACACATAGTACCCGACAAAGAACATATGATTAACGAGGCAAAGGAAAAGAAAGGGACACAAAAGACTAATTGATTATGAATGTATTATTAATTTTAATATGGAAAAGGATTCTTAGATCACTTCGGTTCTAAGATTCATTCTAATAACTTGTTTTATCATTTTGATTGAAACTAATTAACCAAATTAAATTGGCTCAATATTGCTAATTATCATTGACAGGTTAACCCATTTTCCATAATTGGCATTCAATCATAGACCTCGAGCAGGACGATTTTTTTTTAAATATTAATTTTATCAGTGAAATTTGAGTAAACTGAACTTAAAAACATTTTTATTTAGTTGCGATAGTCGTAATTCTAATGATTCACGAAATTGTGAATCAAAATGATACCTCATTCACTCGTCTAATCTAAATATTATCTATTTGAATTTTAATAAAATTCGATCATAATTTTACATGATATATATAATTAAAAATTTAAATTTTTAAAAAATACGATGTAATATAATTTAAAATATCAATATTAAAATATGATTAAATTTTATATTTTCATAGAACAATTAAAATCATTGATAAAGTTTCATGTATACGTAAAATCTCTCTAAAGATTTTAATATTATGTATTTAATTACCATAAAAAATAAGTACTAAAATGAATTAAAAAAAATAGAAAGAAAAAAAAGACACGTTGAAAAGATTAAAAAAAAATGAAATTTGATGCGTGTTGTGAGATTAGGGATCACGTAAAAAGGGCCAGAACATTATGAACTCAAGTCCATAATATAATAAGTTGTCATATTGGGTTGGCTTAAAATTCTAGGGCCATTAGGTTAAAAGGTGTCCGAACGCGATGCAGCCAATAACATATTTATATTAACTAAATTTTTTTATAACGTGTTTTGCATATTCAATTCCGTTAATATACTATTTATTTTAAATTTATATTTTTTTTTATTAAAATTTTAATAATCAGTATTTTGTTACTTAAATATAAAATAATATAAAACTTCTCAAATAAATACTATAAAATCAAAATTTTATTAGCCGACTTTTAAGATTATCATGAAATAATATTTATGTAATTTGATTATTAAATTCACTTTAATTATTAAATCCAAATTAAGTTAAATTTTCATATAAATATGCACAATAAATATTATCCAAATTATATAATCGTTCGTGTTTAATACAATTAGAATAATGACATAAAATAATTATAAATTTTATATAAATATATGAATATATTTTAAAAAGTAATACATATACGATATTGAAAAAAGACTCAAGTATATTTAAATAAATTATTTATTACAATTTTAAATGATATTTTTATATTCAACATTATATTAAAGAAAAAAAAGTAAATGAATTGATATATATATTTTATTATAATTTTCTAATTTATTTTTTTATTATTATATTGACTAATTATTAATCATAGGTTGATTTTCATGTTAATATTTAGTACATTTATTGTTTTCATATAATTTAAATATAGATTGTATATTTTTATTAATTTTGATAAATTTTGATCTCTTTAACACATTATACCTTAATTTTTATTTCTCAAAAAAATCAATAGTTATCTTTCAAACATGCTTTTATAAATTTAATATCAATGTTCATTCAATATTAATTATATGCAATTGATTTATCATGTAATATCATATTATATCATATGATAATAATTTAGAAAATGAAAGTTAAATTAGAATTTTTTTTAACTTGTTAATATTCGAATAATCAAAATCAAAAAAAAATTTATAATTTCTAAATATTTAAAAAAATATTAAAAATATAAATTATTCTCATTGAATTCTTTTTTATTTGAATTAAATATAATTAACTATATATTAAATAATAATTATTTTATTTTTTCCTTATTTTAACTGAATTCATTCTTTTTTTATTAACTAAATTCATTTTTTTATTTAAATTAAATTAGATAATTAAATTATAGTAACTATATAATTATAAATTTATAATATAATTAATTATATATTAATAATAATTATTTTATTCTTTTTTTAATCTAATTAAATTTATCATTTATTATTTAAATTAAATATAATTAGATAATTATATTATTTAATTAATAAATAATCATATTATCCATTATAAATACACAATTAAAAAAAAATTTAGTGAGTAACTTTTACGTAAATGTGCTTCTTCTCCCTCTTTTCATCCAGTTATATATAGTAGAGATGAAGTTCATAAAATTATTAATAATATACTTTGTTTTGAAATATATGGAATATTAGATTTTTTTTTTAAAATAAAAAATCTAGTTTGGACCTGCCTGAACCCAAGCCCTAAGATTTTTACTTGGGCAGGGTTGGGCTTGCACATTTAAGTAAGCTCTCCGGGCCTTTGGATCAAGCCTAGTCTTGCAGGAGGTCATGAGAAAGGAAAAGAGTTGTCGGTTTTATGAAGGTATGAATCCTTATCCTAAAATTGAATACAAATTAATCAATAAAAAGGAAATTCAATAAGCCTTTAATTTAATGTTACTGGCGTCGTCTCCAGAATTAAAAGGTCTTGAGTTGAAGTACCAGTCCGAACCAAATTCACCCAAAAAAAAAAAAAAAAAGGAAAATCCAATAAAAGATATAATTATCCAATCTGGTTAAGTAGGTACAGTGAGAGAGAAAGTGAACAAGAAATGCATGCAGAAATCAGAATAACACACACCATGCATGTAACAATTCACACTGAGAACGTATTTTCATCTTATTTAAGTCTTAACCCAAAATTTCTCTGACCAATAGCTAACACAAAAAACACACACACACACAGACATTATGGCCTCTCTTCATCCTAAATCTTCAATTGCCATTACTTCCTTTGTTTTGCTAGTCTTCATTTCCCTTCCATCCAAAGCCCTCTCACAAGACACCCCTATCACCCCAAACCCAACTATAGCTGATTGCACCCCAAGGTTGCTACAACTGACCCCATGTGCCCCATTTGTGCAGGGCACATCCCTTTCACCATCACCATCTTGCTGTAACAACCTCAAGCAACTCTATTTTCTGCAGCCTGGCTGCCTTTGCATCTTGCTCAATAATACCAATTTGGGTTCTTTACCAATTAACAGCACCCTGGCCCTGCAGCTGCCTGCTCTTTGCCATATTCAAGTTAACAACTCTGTTTGTTCAGGTACTATTATATCAATATTGTTGAATAGTTTAGATCATTGCTTCTTAATTTCCAAAATGACACATACATGATTTTTTTTGTGCAATTTTTTTTCATGGTTTTCTCCAAGGACTTCCTGATGTGCCTGCTAGTTCACCTACTTCTCAAGCTTCCCTAGGGTCACATGGCAATTCTACTAGTGGGAGACACAACAATTCTACTGTTGCTGGTATGTGTGTGTGTGTGTGTGTGTGACCTTGAGCTAATAAATTCTATGTTGTATTTTACGAAATTGCAAACAAGTTCTTAAAATTTTTTCTCTTCTTCCCTAATGATTCTCTACTTTCTTTCCTGGAATTCAGCTTCTCCACTGATTCAAGTGGCACCAAGACCTATTATAATGGGATTAGGACTCAGTAGGAATGCTGATATCAAGTTGAAGGGAGAAGGATTCTTGGTGCTTCTGGTGACTCTGGCAGCCATTCTTCTTCTTACAAAAGCAATTCACTCTGTCTAATTAAGATTATAAATATGTTGTAGCTTTTGAGGACATTCATCCTATCTATATTGCTACTCTTACATAGTCCAAGTATTCTTATGAACAATGGTCACCATTATGAATCATTATGAACTGGTTTTAATATTTGTTGTGCTACTTACATTTGTATTTTGAAGCTACTTACATATTCTTACCTTTCTACTGGTTTAATAAGCATAAAAATACATTTTCTTGCAAATAATTAATTTTACCCATATCAAATCAGAGCATATACATATACATATAACAAATAAAGTCAATTTCAAGCTGAAGATTTCTTTGAAAATACTTTTGCATTGAAACCAAAACTCAGATACTACTAAAAAACATCAGCTATAAAACTGGCCAAACATTTCAACTTGCTAGTAAACTGAATTCATAGTAACAAGTTCATATCATTTCTGAATGTTTTGAGAAGTTACAAAGCATAGAAGCATTTACCTTATCAAACCGATCATGACAACACCTTTGGCAGGATTTTGGTTTTGGCAAGAATTAGGATCATGGAAAAGGGCTTTTATTTCCACATTGATTTTAAATAAAGTACTAGTCCAAACTAGGCGCTACCTCAGTTGGGTTGGATTCAAACACATCATCAGAATTTGATGCTTCAGGCTCTTCTAAAAGCTCCCTAGACTGGACAGACTCTTTGTATGCAGGAGTGTCCTTAAAATCTGTTGCCCCTTCATTGTATGTTACCACAGCAATCCCACAAGCAATCAACTGTCAAAACATATGTACAAGATGAGAACATGAACATCGCAATTAAAGAATAAATGAATCAGAAAACAGAAAACAAAAGATTACCGCGAAAACAATGCCAAAAGCCCATAAATACTGCACAAAGAACCCAAGAGCATCCCACTGCGGACCTTCCCAGAAGTCCGGTTCATCTCCAGGGAGCGGAGGCAAGAAATACCCATCATCTTCTACATCAACACTACTTGTACCCACATTTTCAACTTTAATATCTCCACTTTCAATGTCAGCCATCCGTTCTTCTTTATCTTCTTGGTCTCTAGTGTTGATCGAGCTCCTCTTGTTCTTGCTATCAAAGCGGCCAGTTCGAGAAGATGAGAGCTTCTTCGCTGACACCATATGGGAAGCTCTTCTAGGTGACAGAGGAAAAAAAAGTTGGGGATGTTGGTGGATGTTGCAGTAGTTTCTGGTAAGGTTGGTGCAGACGATTCTGCCTCCAACAGCGCCATTGCCAATGGCTATGAACAAGGCCATGATTGAGTGGACGAGAGATATCTGAAACTCTTTTGCTGGGTTTAAATGGATAAAATGCAAATTAAATTTTTGATTATTTTTATACAAATTTCTATTTAGCCCTGCTAACCCTTTTATTAGGTGAGAATCTAATTAATTAATCTCTTAATTTTAATTATATTGGACTACTTATTTTTTATTATTAATTTTTACACTTTTTTTTATTATATTTAAATAAAATAACTAAAATACCTTCATATATATATAATAAATATAAATATAATTTTATTATTTAAAAATTAAAAAAAATTCAAATTAATAAAATTAATAATAATTTTGTAGTAATCATTTAACTATTTAATTATTATTTAATTTATTAATATAAATATTTTTTATTTTTATTAACTTATTTTTTTATTTTCAAATATATATATATATATATATATATATATATAACTTTTTCGTTATTTTTTATTAAATTTAATAAATGAAAGAGTCAAATAGTATAATAAAATTAAAATTAAGAGTTTAATTAATTAGTTTCTTAAAAAATAATGATGAACTAGTTTATTTATTTTTCAATAATAAAAATATATATAATCATATAAAAATTATTTTTTTATAAAAATATATAATATATTTACATAAATATATGATGCATTATTATTATTATTATTATTATTATTATTTGAAATATATAATTATTTAACAAAAATAAAATATATGTAAAAAATATCCTAATTCAATTATGGTATGGAAATTTAGTTGGGCTTAATTTAACCTTGGGCTTTGGGCCCAATATTTTTATGTGGGTCATTTTATGTGAGTCGGGTTGACCCAGACTTGATCTAGAGAGTCTAATTGACTATTCAATCATTGTTCAAGTAAATTTCATGTTTTGATTTTAATTAATGATGTTTTTGGTACTTATTAATATAAGCTTTTGGTTTTTTAATTTTTGATATATTTTATTATCATGAATGATAGAATTAAAAGAAATCTTTTTTTTTTTTTTTGAGGAAAGAATTAAAAGAAATCAAATTCTAAAAAATAAATTCGATTTTAAATTTAAATTCTCAAAAAATAAGTCTTATAAAGATGTATCTTAATATATAAATTCCGACGTGAAAGTTATTTTTAACTATATGAAAAGAAAATTTAATTTTGACAAACACGTAAACTAATACAAAAATTGATTCCAAAAAAAAAATTAATACAAAAATTTTAAATGTCTTAAATTAAATTAAAATATACATACATATATAATTAACATTTGGGATTTTGGAGCATAAAGTTCATAAATGATTTCAAATCAAATAAAATTGGACATACAATTAATAATACCATATGTTACTTGAAAGAAATTGATTAGTTATATCTCATTGATTATTAACTACAGGCTTAGTATTTGATATAAACATTATAAATTTTACTTAAAAGTATGAAAAAGTTAATTAAAAATATAACATATTTTTAAAATAAATTAATGAATCATATTGGTTACAACTCTATAACTTTGAAAATAAAGCAGTGACCATGTCCTTATATATATATATATATATATATATATATATATATATATATATATATATAATGACTCTTTTTAAACCCTTGATCAGTTTAAGATCAACTAATTGAATATTGGATTAGACTCAACTATGAAATGAGTTTCAAGAAACATTTTCATTAGGCTTGCAAGATAAAGAACTTGGTCAAAGAAGGCTAGACATGTTGTCTTGCAAAGTTCGTTTGACACTCAAATCAGCCTTAAATTGCCAGATGAAGTAGTCCAAGAGAAGAGAGACCCCCTCTCTAAGACTTAGATTTTTCGCAAAAGAATGGAGGTGAGAAGGTAGAGAAGTCAAGTTACTTGAGATTGAAGAAGGTCAGGCTTCTTATATGTTAGATCTTGATATCCTTGCTAGACAAGTGCCAACATGTAGTTCGCTATTGAGAATAACATGCTATCTGCCGTCTTGTGAAGAGTTGGCCTTGGAACGTGCCCTCAGAGGTGTTAGGACGTTGTGCACCACCTTTGAGTGATTCGCTTCTTACCCTTGGCAGCATGCACCTCTTGATGTGTTCTTGGTGGCGAAGAGGGAAAAAAAACCTTGAAGATAGAGAAGTTGTCACGCCCCAAACCTGAGGGTACGTGACCGGCACTAGGACATAGGAAATGCACGTGGCTACCAGTGCCCGTAGTAAGCCTGACCCAAAACACATAACAGAAAGCCTAAAACTAAAAAGGGCTATGGGCCCAAATAAGTTAAGCAGATTTAAAAGAATCCCAACGTAAAAATAAAGATCTCATTGGGCCAATAACTCATTTATTCCATATATCTCAAAAGTAATAAATTACAAAAGGTTCTGTTTAACCAAAAAATTATAGTTCTTTAAAATACATTACTGAATAATAACAATGTACAAGTACAAAGTGTAACATTGCGGAGTTCTAGAGTTATAATTATAAATATACATATATTATATACATTTCTGATTACTCAACAATACAAACTACTGCCGAAGAAAGATTGGCAGTTTACTCAGTTACAATTCTTTCACAAATTCATTCCCTGACTTGAAAACAACGAAATGAACAGGAGTGAGTGTTCGACTCAGTGAATGATACCAGCTAATATATTAAACTGGTATCCTACAAATGGACTCTAATGCACATGTTATGTATTATGTCACAGAGACAGAAAATTCATATTATCAAATAAGGACGAGATACGGTCCACAGTACCACTCTAATCTCAATAAGGGGAGCCGATCCCCCTATCCTGACTCTCTGAATCCAATAATCTATCTCTTATATCCAAGGGGCCCGGCCGTCACTAGTCTGTACCATGCAGCCCTGACCCGACTGACAGCAGCCCTAGCGATGAGCAGGCTCGGCCGGCATCCATCAGTCATAGCTCATCTTCTGAATCTCAACAGAATCATAATCATAATTGTATCCATATCCATATTCATCTCAAAAGTCCCTAAGTGGTGCTGCATCCTCCTGACCTTCATCCATCAATCACAACCACAATATAGCACAGAATACAGAATATCAGTTCATCATTCCATTCATAGTCAAATGTTACATGCTTATATATGCAGTAGTAATGCATAATATACATATATATACACACAGCAATGCATATGAAATGGAAACAGGATAATACACTAGTGCGTATCACTCACCTAGTTGATGACACATCCGATTAACTTCTCTCGGAAGTGCAACCTTGATGACAGAAGCCAGATACATTGATTCTGAATAACAAACGATATGATTAGAACAAGAATGACTCACTTAACTAGAATAACCTTTGTCATGAATTACGATAAACAATGCTCACTGGAAAACGTGAACGTTAATCAATCTTCACAAACTCACTACCAATGGACTCATCTCAACACGTAGAATCCGAAAATACAATTCGTTTCTTCTGGTTCGTCGAAATCTGTGTCGGCAGTCCGGTCGATCACCGGAGTTCAGTCAAAAATCAACATCATCCAAAATTAGTAATTTATATACCAAATTAAAGCTTAGAGGGAGAGGAGTTCGATGGTACCAAAATCACCTTGAATGGACGTCGGAACTGGCCGGAATTTAGCTCGGAAGTTTTTGCCGGCGGACGTTACGGGGGCGCGTGCGGCGGTTGGCGATGGCTGACGGTGGCGATTTTCGGTGGACGGCTTGGTCAGCACCTCAGGAACCTCCCTGGCCGGAGCGTGTCGACTTCCGGTGACCGAATGGTGGTCCGATGGTAGGCAGTTCTCCTTCTTCTCTCTCTCTCTCTCTCTCTCGGCTGCCTCTCCCACTGCAGGCAGCCTGCCTCTCTCTATATATATATATACTAATGATCATAATAATAATAATAATAATAGTAATAATAATACTAATACCAATATTAATCATAATAATAATAATAATAATAATAATAATAATAATAATAGTACTAATAATAATACTAATAATAATCATAATAATAATAATATTATTATTATCACTAATAACACAATAATAATGATAATAATAATAATAATAGTAATAATAGTAATAATAATAATAATAACAATAATTCATAATTTACATATTAATAATAATAAGTTACAACATAAACTTATATATATATAACAATAATACTATGAACGATAATAATAATTCAATTAATACAATTTATTCATAATAATAGTAATTATAATGAAAATCCAAACTTCCAATAAAGATATTACAATTAAACTTATAATATTAATGAATACTTTTATTGATACTCAAAAATACAATTCTTCCAAAAACTCACATTAACGTTTTCCTAATAATATACATATATAATACTTAAATAAGATTACTGTTAACAATACATATTCAAATAGTATGAATATTTATAATTTAGTAAAATATAATTCCAACTCTTACTTTAATAAGGAAAATAATAAAATATACATTTTAATAAAATATAACTTATAATATTTACTTAATTAAATCAATAAAATAATAAAATAGTATCATTCTGTACAAAATATGATTTTTTGAAAAATTAATTGAAAATTCAGATTATTTCAGAAGTGATCCCAATTTTCTTTGTTTAAGAAGAATTCGTTGTTGGGCTGAAACTATGGGCTTATAGAAGTGTGGGCATGTTGTGAAGTGAGATGGATCAGTATATGGACTTCACTGACTTAGGCCCTTGTCCCTCATCAACCCTGATTTCAATTATGACTTAAAACCAAAATCTATCAACTCTAAAAATAATTTCTACCGATGAATAAAAAATCTGTTGGTAATAAAATAATGTTTATTGACCCATTAAGAAATTACTACAAATAAAATGATAATGTTATATAATATAAGTTGTATGGAAGAAATTGATGTGAAATAATATAATTTAAACATATTATACAATAATAAATAGATAAATAATAATTGCTTTTATTTTATATCATAAGTTATGTCAAACTTAATGCATATTTTTCTCCAAAAATTTAATACCATTGGTCATTCTATCCCTCAACTTTTGAATTAATCAATTTAACACTTAAAATTGGCAAAATGAAATTATTGAATACCTATTTTCCAAATTGGGGCGTGTATTTTCACTCACATTGACCTGTAAAATACTCTATGATATCTTTGAATTGTCTTGCTGATGAGGATACCTTTTAACTAAAATAATTAATTTACACAATTTGAATTTTCTTCTCCTCCTTGCCAAAACCGAGATTCCTTTTCCCTTCTTTCTGCCAAAAGGCACAAAATTCAGATTCTAGCCCAGCAACAGCAACATCAACAATATTTAGTCAGATTTACTAGATCATCTTCAACCCATTATTCAAGAATTTTATGAAGCTTCATCAACTAAAATTTTACCTCAATAATTGTTATACGAGGTTCAATAAAATCCAAGGAATATGAGAGAAGAAGTTTTAGAAAAAGACAATGCACATCTTTTTTAATCTTTAAAAAACCCAACAAATTTCAGATCTTTCTGAAATTGACTCCAAACATGATAATTGTAAATTGATTCTTAGATTTGTTATTAGGGCTTCATTTATTTGTGTAGGTTTGTTTAACTGCAAAGAAAAATGGATGAGAACAAAGACGATGTATTGAAGTGCTTGAAAATCGGCAAGGATGCACCAGACTCCCTTAAGCGATCTTTGGCTCAGCTTCAGCAAAGATGTCCTTCCTTCGTTCAATGCCCAAACGACTTCGCCGGCAGCTGGTTAGCTCTAAGTAGGGGTTTTTGGGACCGGTGATTATGTTTCTGACATCATATCAGTGAAATAATGGCGACAAGATGGTGAAATAGTTAATTGACATCTTCAATTTCTTAACAATTTAAAGAATAGGAATTTTATTTTTTAAGCTTAATTTATTATTTTTTCTTGGTAAATAATTTATTAGTTTTTCATTTTTTTAAGAAAAGTTAATCAGCTTTCACTTTTTAATTTTTTCTTTTGTTTTTAGCTGGAGATTACATAGTGAAGAAAAAGAATTTTTAAAGGAAAAAAAAAATCCACTCTACACTTTTTCATAGATGCAATGCGCCATTTGTGAGTGTGAATTAATGCGCTATGTTGACTAGACAAATAGGGATTATATATATATACATATATATATATATATATATAAAATTAACAAGAAAATATAATTTTTTTATAAAACTGATCGAATTGAATTTGATTAAAAAAGAATTAATTAGACAAGCAGAATGTAATTGGATTGAAGGATGTTGGATGGAACTATATTGAATAATTTGAATATTCTGAGAATTTTATTGAATGTGGTTTTTTGCCACCATTTATTGAATCTACTTTTAAGACTTTATAATTGAGACATTTATAAGCTGCCTATCTCGATATAGTTTAGATAAGGATTGCAGTTCGAAATCGGAATAGACGTTGAATTCAACTTTTTTACTAGTTCATTATGGATTTGTTATAAATAAGAAAACGAATTACTTTCTCTTTAAACTGGGCTTGTACAGCTCAATCGGCCTTGGCCCGGTCCAACATATTTTGTCCCTTATCAGTGGCCCCCCTGTTTCACTGAAGTGAGTAATACGAGTATTTTGATTGAAATAATCTTGTGCGTGAGTTGGTTAGTTCATTCCAAGTGACTTGTCCCTTTACTTTAACTAAAATTACTTCTGCAAGGTGCCTCCTAAGTTACTTTTGCTCTTGACGATCATGTCATCTACGTACGCATCTAAGTTTTTATCGAGCTACTCCTTGAACATCTTATTAACTAATCTCTGGTATGTCGCTCTGGCATTCTTTAATCAAAATGGCATAGAGACGTAACAAGTAACACTAGATTCCTCTCTCAGTTATGAATGAGGCCTTCTCATTGTCACTTGGGTGCATGCAAATATAGTGATATCCCTATTTTGCCTCAAACGAGGATAGATACTTGTACCCTGCGATTGAATCCACTAGCTTGTCAATCATAAACAAGGGAAAAGAATCTTTTGGATAGGCTTTATTTAGGTAGGTGAAATCTACACACATCCTGTATGATCTATTTGATTTTTTCATTAACACCACATTGGTGAGCCAATCAGGGTATTGTACCTCCCTTATAAACCCTGCCTCCAGTAACTTATCCACTTCATTGTCTATTACCGCTTGTCTTTCTAGTCTAAAGCATCTCTTTTTCTGTTTGATTGACTTGTATGTAGGATCCACATTGAGCTTGTGAATCAAGATGTCAGAGCTAATGCCCTTCATATCAGCTAAGGACTATGCGAAGCTAGATGAATTGGATATTGGGAATTGTGTGCTTAGGCCTTCTGTTCTTCCCCAAGCGAAGCGGTTACTAGCAGATATTTTTTTGATTTCTTTCCTCCTATTAGCAGTTTTTTCCAATTTTCCATAAACTCAGTTCACTGCTTAGGAATTTTGATTGTTGCATCAACTAGTGCTACCTCTTCTATTTGAAAAGGGGATACTTTCTTTTGCTTCTTTTTTTAGGGTTCTCTTCATTCTTGTACCCCATAAATGTGGACTTTCCCTCCTTCCAGTTTGTGTATTGACATTCTCAAATGTCTGATATTGGTGGTTGCATCCAAATCATAAAGGAGGGGTCTTTTAATTAGGATATTATATGCCAAAGGTAGTCTGACTACTATAAAATTGGCATGGTGGTGACACTTTCTAGGGCTGTAACCAGAGTAATGGGTAACTTAGCTATTCCTACTGATTGCACTTATGTTCCATCTAATGTACGAATTGTTGTTTCCACACTTATAACTCGCTTTCTTTTAGCCTTATTTTGGTATATGCATTAGTAGTGAGGAGATTAATCGAACTACAATCATTGACCAAAATCCTCTTGAATAAGAAATTTGTGACCATAGCTTGTATGACTAATGGGTCTGAGTGGGGGCATTGTAGGCTGCTTTCATCTTCTCTACGAATTGGTTCTCTGCCTCCATTATAGAAAACAAATTCAAGAAATTCTTTCTTTCTTCGAGAAGCTTTAATCTAATTATGACTCATTGACTCGTCAGACCCTCCAGTTAGACAGTTGATTACTCCTACTGAGCCATCATTTACCGCCTGCTTCCCTTTATCTCTGTTTGTTCTTATTTGATTGTTGTCATTGTTTTTCACAAAGTTTCCTAGATGCCCCTGCTTGATCAACCTCTTTATATCCGCCATCAATTTCCAGCAGTCATTAGTGTTATGTCCATGGGTATTGTGAAACAGACAGAACTTATTCATATTTCTTTAATCTGCTGGCTTTAGTAAAGGTTAGGAGGGAACCCAAATGTCTTTATCCTTAAATGATGCAAACACCTCAGCTAGGCTTGCAGTTAGAGGAGTCATTTTGGATAAATCTGGAGCATAAAATGTTTGGCTTTTACTATTGTTTGCTTCTTCCCCCTACTGAATTCTTTTTGGGTCCTTCGTCTTGCTTGTTTATTTTAAGCTCTCTTTTTGGGGCTTTCCCTATTTTTTTTCTTTTTGAAGACAAAGGCATCATTCTGTCTAATGTACTTTTGGCTAATTGCTATGGTCTTCTCTAGAGTGGTGGGTGCACGTCCTTTAAAGTAATCAATGTGAGTAATACCATTTTGTAATCTTCTACTGCACATGCTTGATCTAAGTGGGTGACCTATAGAGCTTTCCTATTAAAGTGAGCTATATAGTCCCTTAAAGACTCCTATTCTTTCTAGGTGATGACTTTCAGGCTTTGAGTTTATTTTTCTACAGGGATACTAGCTGCAAACCTTTGCATGAAAACGGTAATGAGCTGTCCAAAATTTGGGATACTCTCTTCCTTTAGGCTATTGAACCACCTAGTCAACATTCCTTCTAGTGAGCCTCAAATGAGGCTCTGCATAGCACATTGTCACTTGCTGTTTGGAGCTTAATAGCATGCTTATAGTCCATTATGTGGACCCTAGGATCTATTTTGCCACTGTACTTTTTCAATGCTAGAGGCTTGAACTTGCTAGGCATCTTATATTCTTCGATCGACTTAGTAAAAGGAGATTTTAGGGCTAGCTTGAGGCTTCTATCTATCAATTTCTTTCCTATTTCCCCAATGAGCTCATCTGAAAATTTTTTAACTATGTTCCTTATATCTTTTGTGTTTCTGTAACTGGCCACTTTTTTTTTCATATTGACTCTTGCTGCAAGTAAGGATTAAGAAGAACTCTACTTATAGTCCTTGCATCTTTTCTTATGTCTTTTGTTTCCCTGATTATCCCAATCTTGATCATCCCTTTTCTGAGTCCCTCGTCTTTCTTGACTCTGGCTTCGACTTCTAGCATGAACACTTCGCTTTTAGCCAGTAAGACATGTCTTTTTACATAAAAGTGCATCTTCCTCAATGTGAGATAGTCCCCTGAGCTGGGATCTATTTGCATTAAACCTTCTTCCCTTATTTTGTTCATTTTGGCGATTCCTCTCTAGATCTTCTCTAGGTGTTTCCTCAAAGTCCAACCTCCCATTCAAGTCTCCTTCTTGCACTATTTTTGTACCAGCTTGGGTGTTAGGTGATGGAGTATTTTGCAGGGTTTGTAGTACTGTTAGTAATAACTGTAATGCAGACACAGCTTCTAGTATCAGGATCACAAATTGATCACTGCTAATTCCAGGAATGGAAGAGTTGAGTTGTTGAAGTGGTTCATTGACATTGTAGGTCCCATGCGACCTGTGATGGGAGTGCAATTCTCATCCTAGTTGTAAGTCTCAAATTGAGTTTGATTACTTTTGGGGTCCCTGGGAAGGTTTTCCCAGTCATCATGACTGCTACCTATCATGATGGAGATCTTTGTAAAAACTATGAATAATTTCTTGAGGATATAATTCAATCAATCCGTTCCTTATAGACAACGTCAATATTAGATAAGTGGAATGTAATTGGATAGCAGGATGTTGGATGGAACTATATTGAATAACTGAAATATTCAAAGAATTTTATTGAGCTTGGTTTTTGCTACTATCTACTGAATCTGCCTGTAAGATTTTATAATTGAGGTATTTATAAGCTACATGTTCTAGTATAATTTAGATAAGAATTTCAGTTCCAGATCGGAATAGACATTGGATTTAACTTATTTACTAATTCATTATAGTTTCATTATAAATAAGGAAATTGATTACTTTTCGAACTGGTGTTGTACCACTCATTGGGCGTGAACCCGATCCAATATATTTTGTCCCTCATAAAAAACTATCAACAAAAAAGAAATAATGAACTATTTGGATGGAATATTATTATAATTTATTTGTCGCTAGTCATTTCAATCGCTTACAAATAAAGTTGAATCTTAATTTTTAATATTTTGAAAATAAGTTAACTCTTAATAAGTGGGCTCTTAAATTTTTATAACTAGCCAAAATTGAGTAGCTCAATTGATTAGCTTCCCACACCTATAATCTGTCCCTTTGTTTGGAAAAAAAAAAAAAAGTACAGAGAGAAAATGAGAAGGGAGAAAGTAAGGGGAGAGAAAGTGAAAAGAGGAAAACATTAATTTTCCCTTAAAATAAAGTTGACTTTTATGCCACATAAGTTATTTTTAATTTAAAAAATGCTTTATCAACCTGCTCAACCTCATTTTCTTTCTCATCTCACACATCCTCGACTCCCATCTCTTTTTTTACTCTTTCTATCTCAAATCATGATTAAAGTTTATTAAACATCTCTCATGGCAAATAAGTCACAATTTTTATCTCCAAATCATTATATCTTACGCCAAAATTGTTCACAATTAAAAGTGTAGAGAATCATAATTCCCAAAAATTAAAATTTTAATTAAACTAAAATCTAAGCAAAACCTCCAATTAGATTTACTCTTTTGTTGAATTGATTATATTTAAGACAACAATGCTATACAATCTAATTTTTTTATTCTAATTTTTTTTCCAACTGATGTGATATCATTGCATTGAAAAATATTTTATATAATACATTTTTGAAAAAAAAATTGACAAATAAAATAATGTTAAAATCAGTTAGGATAATAAATTGATATAAAAATATTAAGTTGTATAGCATTTATCTATTTAAGATGATTAATCCGTTAATTACCTGATTCATCTTCTTCCTTCATATTCTCCTTGTTCCCATCTTCTTCAACACACTAACAATTGTCACTTCTCTTTCCTCAATTGATAAAAATGAGAGACAGAGCTGAATTTGATTGAGTTATTGATGAATCAATTGCTGAAATTAAATGAAATTACGACTGATGGGGACGTAAAATTACAAAGAAAAATGCAAGTAATTTCTATTACAAAACTGCGAATCAATTTCAGTAATATTTGAAATTTTGAACTATAACTAAATTCTATGGGAGCTTTTATCGATTGAAAACTGAATTTGGTCGTAGACCCCATGTCGTTTCCCAAAAGGAACAAGGGGAACAAAACTCTAACCAGATGGGAGAGAAAATCTAATGAAGTAAGGTACAACAACAAAATCGCTAAAATTAAAAAATTAAAAAAAAATAAAACGAAGCAAAAATCATAATGAACGGTTGAAAATGAATCGAGTTAACTCAAAGATTTGGCAAATTCGCATTTAACAAGTACGGATAAACTTTAATTTAAACGGATAAGTCTAAATAAGCAAAATTTTCTACATATTACTGTATTTGTCTTCTCCTATTATTATAATAATTTACCATTTGTGACATATTTTTAAATACCATAATAAAATCCCTATGTTTATAGTATTTTATTTTTTATTTTTTCTTTTTCATATTGGCTTTGGAATTTATATTTTTTTATGCAAAATTTTGTTCTTGCAAATAGAAAATTAATGAGAAATTTATTAATATTAAATTTATTACTATAATATAATACTGGATCAAATATGAGTCTAATTCTTTGCTTCGCTTCCAATTTAAGTAAAAAACTTTCTCAGATTGAATCTAAAATTTGCATTCGAATTCTACCACTTTTTTGCGAGATACAGTGAAATTAGAAATTTAAAATATTCATCTAAAATATGACCAGAAATTCTGAGTTATGTTTAGCATAGTTATTAAATTCGGTTCGAGCATCTGTTCTATTTATAAGTCGAGTTAATAGGTTAGTGATTTAATTATGGAGTTAATGATTGAACCGATAAGTCGAGGTGATTAATTCAAAATATAATTTTATATAATAAAATAAATATAAAATATTAAAAAATTCAGATTACTTAAATTTTCATCCTAAAGTAAAAAATTAACAGATCAGATTTTTAAATTTACAAACATAAAATAAATAAATAAATTCTTTAGATGTTTCATGTATGATTATTGCACCATCCTGAATTTTTCTAAATTTTAAATTAATATTTTTGTATGTATTTATTTAATTGAATATTTTAAAATCTAGCGATTAACAACTCAAAATCATAAATTAAATGCTAAAAATTAAAATTTTTAATTTTTAATTATAATCATAAATCAAACTAAAAATTAAAATGTTTAATTTTTTTTTTAATCATATTAGTGCCAGCTGTTAGTATTTAATTCTTTAATAGAAGTATCAGTTATTTAGTATTAAATCCTTCAATAGTATATACATTTATTCATTGGCAAAAAAAAAAGTATATACATTTAATTCGACCAATCAAATATATCTTATATTTCAATTCATTCAAATTTGCGTTTGATTTTGATAAGGAATGTAAGATCAAATCTAGGATTTAAAATCAAGTCCTGTCTTTTATGAGATTACATAATGTTAGTTTACGTTTTTATGATTTAAACATGGATTAGAAATATAAAAAAATGAATTAAAAAAGTAATTTTTTCTATTAATAGTGTTAAATTTAAATTTTTTATTAAAATACCATTATTAAGCTTTTTAATACTCTTTTCGCCTTAAAAAGATTTTTCATTTTCTTTTTTCACACGATTTAAGAAAATATCATTAATTATCTACTAACTCATAAATTTTATTATATTTTTCTATTTATATCTTTGCAAATGCTCATCTATTACTACATTTTATATTAATTTTAAAAATACACACTTTTCAATTAATAAGAATAAAATAGATAAATATTTATAATTATTTTTATAATAATCAAATATTTGAAATATTTAAAAAAATAATAGATAATTCTTTTAAGACGAAGAAAATAATAATATTCAAATATAAATAATATTCACAAAATAATACATTAAAACTCAAAATAATTATCATATAATAATTTACAATCTCAAATAAATAAAATTTTTATTATAAATTGTAATATTTATATACATAAATGAATGATATTTTTCACCATAATTTTAAATTAATAATTGAAAATAAATAATAATTTAGACGAACGAACAAGAAAATATAACTTAATTTTTTTAATGATGGAAGTGTAATAAAAATTAATTTAATATTGTTAATACTAAAAAGAAAGAAAATTTTGCAGCACTTGTTGAAGGCACTTTTTGGATCTCCATTCACATATTGTAAAATTAAGTGGCAACCAAAATTAAGAGAAAATGTGACAACCCATCATTTCACGATGTTGTTCCCTTAAATCATTTAAAACTAAAAATAAATATATACTATAAAATAACAATTTTAATTTTTAATTTAATATATTTGATGATATACAAAATAATAACATATTTGATTATGATTTTAAAATATTAATTAAAAATAAAATATTTACATAGACCTCTGACAAATTTTCAGTAGTAATTTATTTTTTTAATTCATAAAAAGACTAGATTTTTAAATAACACAAATTTAAAAACTAAAATATATTTTAAATTAGTTTTCTGCTTGTAGAATAATTTTTTCTTAAAAAAAAAAATTAAAAGAAAGAAGATATTTCCATTTCAATTTCCGTTCCTGTCTTCCAAAATTCCAAATTTACAACCTACTATGGACAACGAATTTCGGCGAAACGTCTCGGTTTCCGTCAAAACTCCGAATCGAACGAAACGTTCCCTTTTTTTTTTTTTTTCCTTTTAAATCTTTTCTACAAGGCAGACAGTGACTCCGGCTGCCATTGCACACCCGATATATCGGCCGGTACATAGTTCTCGTCCGAGTAATCAAACAATCCACCTAAGGCCACAAAATCACCGGTGTCATTATAGCTACCGTTATAACTATTGCTACCCGAGTCACTTCCGAGTCCAAAATCAAACGAGTCATAACTCGGTATGTCATCCTCGAACCCTACCATCTCGCCGAAACCAGTTGCACCAGATCCGCAGGCTTCCGGAGCTAAAGTAACAGCACTGACCTTCTCTTCCTCACCGGAGAACGTCGGCGGTAAGCCAAGCTCGTCGTCTGAGGCTTCCAAAAGGTATCCAAGAACCGGCTGGGATTCACCGCAAACCGTCACATCGGTAGCCGTCGGCACAGTACCGGCGACCGGAACAAGCATCTCTTCTTCAAAGCTTTTAATAACCGAGTCAAGTCCTTGAATCATTGGTTCATCAGATTCATCGAAAATGTCAAGTAAATCATCCTGAAACCTTTTCGCTTCTGGTGAGTTAACAACCGAGTTAATCGAGTCAACACGATTTTCGCTAATGTTATCGGAGTCACTGCCCGATTTATCCGAGCCCACCTGGTTTATAACCAGATCAGGTGAGTTATCATCCGAATCAACCGATTCAAGACGGACGAGTTTGGACTGAGGCGAGTTACACTCAGAGTCATATCTACCTCTTTTCCTGTTGCAGGAATCGCTATTTTTTTTTGAGTCTTGGTCCATAATTTAATTATTAATAATTAATGGCTTTAAGTTCGCAAGGAGACAAACAAAATCTAAGCAAAAAGATTTTGTTTTTTGAAATAGTGAACAGTAGAAGGAGAGGAAGAAGAAGCAAAAGGCTAAGGTTGTGTTTGGTTGATGAGAAAAGTTAAGGAAAGGAAATAAGAAAATAAAATAATAGAGAAGATCTGGAGAGAGAGAGTGAAATATCGTTCAAGTATTGTGTTACGTGTACAGAGAGAAAATAAGAAGAGTGGGGCGAGAGGGAAAGAGAAATGAGAAGATTATATATAGTGGTGAGAAAAGAAAGGGATAGAATTTTTAATAATAAAATAATATATTAATTTTTTTATTTAGAGATTTTGACATGGCAGCGTGTACAGCGGGAGAGTCTTTAAAAGCACCATCTTCTCACGGGCCTCTCGCTTTTTCAAATTCTTTTAATTTCAATTTAATTTAAATATTTTATTATTATTATTATTAATTTAATTTTTTTTATATTATTTGGTGTGTGGGATTTTTTTGCTTTTCTGTCAATTAACTAAATTTAAATGATGACTTTGAAATCCGCTCCGGGCCCACCGAGTTAGGGGAGAGAGAAAAAGAAGAGAAGTACTTGTGTAATATTGTAATCATGTGTTTTTTTAGATTTTTTTTTAAATTTTCTTTTTTTATTCTTTTTGATTTTTGACATATTCTTTCTTCAAATTAATGGAAAATTATCGTTTTCTCTAGAAGGTTAGATGGTTGGTATTTATCTTCCAAATTCTGATTTGTGTATTTTTGGGTTTTTTTTTTTTTCATAGGGTAGTTTAGAAAATGAAATTAGGACCACTACCATTAAAAAATAATAATAATTCTAAATATTTCACACTTAAATCTTTTTTAAGATGATAACATGTGACAACTCATAAATCTAGGATTAGGATAGGATCTTTAGATTTTGAAGATTAAAGATTAATTTACAAATAGAGAAAAAAATTAAATGTAAATTTAAATTTAACCCCCAAAGATTTGGCCATTAAAATGATATGATGTTTTATT
Source organism: Reutealis trisperma (assembly GCA_947687605.1). NCBI lineage: Eukaryota > Viridiplantae > Streptophyta > Magnoliopsida > Malpighiales > Euphorbiaceae > Reutealis > Reutealis trisperma. Next base: position 103,919 of record CANTUT010001090.1, read on the forward strand.
TTACTAAATTAATTTAAAAAAAAAACTAAATTTAATGTTAATTGTATAATTCATATTGTAATCATTAATTATTTTTCTTAAAATAAATTTTACCAGTAAAAAAGATATAAAGAAATGAAGAAATTGATGAAATTTACGTTGAAAAAATTACAATGATTAATACTCTATCTTTACATAAACTATAATCTATTTTTATTTTGGTATAAAGATTAACGATTTTTATTTATTTTACTATTTTTTTCTTATTATCACTGCAAATTGCATTAATTATTTTAGACTAATGTGATTGATTGTAACTATATTAAATGACATATTTGAAAATACAATAACAAATTTAATTTAAAAAATAAAATGAACTATTTATTTTAGACATATTAAAAAAAAAATATAAATTATAATTTATGAACGGAGAGAGTATTATCTCCATCCTAAACTAATAGTTGATTTTGCTTTTATATATTAATTAAAAATTTTAGTTAATATCGTATATTTTTTCTAAAATATCATTACTCAAAAATAACAACATATTAATTTTATACACTTTATTTAATTAGTATACTTAACATGAATGAAACACATGATTCTTAATTTGTTATACTAATTAAATAACTAATACCTAGTGATGTTGGTTTGAATTCAGTTTTGGGGGAGTGGACCAAATTATGGCAGTTAGATCTTCCTCCTCGAGTCAAGATCTTTATGTGGTAGGTGTGTCGGAGTTGTTTGCCACATTGTTCGGTACTAGTCTAGCTAGGTTTTTAGGTGCCATTGAGTTGTGTTATATATGGGGGTGAATGTGAAAATTTCTCTCATTTATTTGTTGATTGCCCATTTGCTCAAAGTTGTTGGCAAGAGGCTAATTTCCTTTTATCAGTCTATAATGCTAGCTCCTTTGCAAATTGTTTCTTTTCTATGTGGAATTTGTATTCTTAGATTCAAGTGGAGAGTATATGTATAATTATGTGGTATATTTAGAGCCAAATGGAACACACAGCTTTTGTCTTCATATCATCAATCTGCTACTTCTTCAATTGAAATGGGATTGTCTTTTGTGCATCAATGGAAGGATGCAAATCTGAATGTAGGTCAGCTCTTATCATGTACATCGTGCACATCAATTTAGAAAGCCAACATTTGGGTTTCTGAAATGTAACCTTGATGCAGTGATTTTGGGGTATGATTTTAGTGTGGGTGTGGGTTGTGTTTTATTTATGTGATCATTTGGGTGTTTTCTTGTTTGGCATGTTTAAGTTGATTTCAAATACTATAGCAACAATGGAAGCTGAAGAATAGAAGCTAAAGCAATAGTGTTGAAGGAAGCTTTGAGTTTGGTTAAATCTCTTGATTTTCAATGGGTAATCTTTGAGATGGACAATAAGCAAGTGGTGGAGACCCTGTATTCTATGAATGAGAATATTATCGAGTTTGGTTGTCTTATTAAGGATTGCAAGGATCTTCTTATTCTAGAGCATAATTTTCTATTTGTTTTTTTTGTTAATAGGCAAGCAAATATTATTGTCCATTCGCTTGCAAGAGCTTCAGTTTCTAATGCTAGCCCACTTGTGTAGCAAGTGGCTCCTTTGGCTATTGAGTCTTTGCCTGCTATTGATTTGGATTATTAATAGAGTTTTTATTCCCTTTCAAAAAAAAAGTTCATCCCTCATTTTTGAGAAATGAATTAAATGGTCCATCATATTTATTTTCGTAATAAAATAGTTTTTGTTATTATTCAAAATAATTTTTAACAATCAAGATTTAATAGTAAAGTACTAAAATATCCTTGATTATAAGTAAAAAAAAATATACTATATATTTTTTTTTCTTTTCAAAAAAGTAAGGTCATAAAATTCAAAAAAAATGATATGAGTTTTTATTTAAAAAATGAGAGGCAATAATATATTAGATTTTATAACCATATCATATATACTAGGTTATTTTGATCTTTTTATTATTTATTTAACGAAAAGTTTAGTTATTTGAAACTAAATTCTATTTTGTTAATGAAAATAAGTGCAAGGAACCCTTTTAATTTATTTCTTAAAAATGAATAAACTTATAAATTAAATTAAATGTAATAGCCTAAATAATAATGTAATACCACAGGTTATGACTATTTGTAAGGGCTTCTAAGGATGAATAGGATGCAGGGATAGGAAATTCTATTAGCGTATAACATAAGTCAAGGAGAAAAGGAGAAACACGGATGAAAAAATTCATATCTAAGTGAACGACATATATCAAAGATGAAATCCAGTAACGAAGTGGAATTTGGAGTCTCGATGGTGAGGATTAAGTTAGTAACAAAAGCCGATTAATCATAGTGACGAGGCTAGATCTTAGAAGTAGAGCAAGACATTATGATGGGTAGTGATAGTAGATAAAATTAGAGATGATAGAAATGATGAGAAACATGACATAAAGAGAAATATGTAGAGGAGTATAATGAAGAATTTTAGATAGATAAGTGAGTTCATGCGAACGAAGACAGATTGAACAATAAAAAGTAAGGTGAAATAATGAGGATTGGTTCCATGGTTGTGCTTCCTAAGCAAAAGAGAAGCCTAGGAAGATAGAAGAGTGTGAATTAATGAAGAGGAACATATTGGTTCGGTTCAACGAGATCAAGCTAAGCAGAACAAGGATGAGCTATAGATTGATGATATTCAATATCTATAGGCTCAAGGCTATTCAATAAGTTCATTTTGTTGTGTAACGCATAATATAAGTTTTGATGATGGGATTAGATATTTTTATGTTAAGTTAGATAATGTGAGGCTGGAGTAAAAAGTTATTTACCACTAACAATTTTTTTAAATATTTAATAAAAAAATTACATTTCTAATAGGATTTTCCTTTATCAACATAAATTGTCTTTCCATAAAAGATAATTGACTAGTGGCAAAGCCACCTTATAGAGAAGGGGGGCAATTGCACCCCACTCCTCTCTTCTTATTTCTGGAAATAAAAAAATAATACTTATATTATATATTAAAAAGTCCTTATTACCCCCCTTAAAATTTTTATTTGACCCCCTTGTCTTTGTCTTTCTCCTTTTAAGGAATTAAATTGATAAAATAGAACCATAAAAAAAAAATGTAGACCTTTTATCTTCCTTGCAAAAAAAAAAAAAAAAAAAACTATCATCTTGTGTTCTTTTGAATTGTTAGAGTATTTAACTATTTAGTTAATTATCTTAATATATGTTGCATAATTTTTTTTTTTATTTTGGGTATACGATTTACATTTTGCCTCTCTTAATCGTAAAACCTAGCTTTGCCATTGCTATTGACGTGCTTTATGTCATTTCAAAAACGTTTATTGTATTTATTTTCTTTCTATACAAGCTAAGGCTATTTAGAAACTACTATGAACCTTAACTTCTCGATTTTTCTTTGAAATCCAGCAAAATTCAAATATAAACTAAGAATCCTCTCTCTAAGCATTTTTTTTTCCTTCAAAAGGAGATAAACAATCAACAAATAAAAATCCAAAAGACATATGATTCTCCCAATTTTCTCAGAAGAGCTCTAGGTCGATCTGTGGATTCAGTGAACCTAATGACAGTAGATGTCAAGCCAAGGCATGATCAAAGAGTTATTAAAAAGATTCCCAATGGAGATTTTGATTCTTTTGACCTTATTAAAGAAGCTAGCACTTTGGCTGAAGGGTGGGAATTTATTAACGTAGAGTTATGGAATGCATTATCTTTGTATGTTTTTTGTTGAATTCTATTCCTTTATTGTTTATCGTGTATTTATTTTGATTTGTGTTATTGTTACCATCCTTCTGTAACTTTTCATTGTAAACCTTACTGTAAGAGATAGACTAGGCAGAAGTCACTTCCTTTGTAAACAAGGTTACTCGGGTCAAAACTCGCATATTTGTAATTGATAAGGTCATTCAGATTAACTTTATGTTTGAAATTAAAAATTTGGTTTATTAATATTGTTCAACCCTTACCTATATACTGACAGAATATCCTAACTAATGAGAAAAATTATTAGATTATGTACATTAGTGACTCGATTAACTAGATCTATAAACTAAGTTAAATGTATCATTGCAAATATGCGTTGGTATTTCTAGCGTAATATAGTAGCCCTTGATAGCAACAAAGAGCATATGGGTTCACTCATAATTGCCTTTGATAGTTTAATTATCACGATGATAATATGATGATGCTACGATCATGGAGACTTTTAAGGCTATGGTTTGTCCTACCCATTAGATCTCCAGTGATCATCAATGTGAGACTCGCAGCATTATGGCTATAGTTAACCCAGGCTCACATATATATGTTTTGTCAAGTATGAATGTCTCTCTCGTGCCCTTCATCTTCGACACTCATAGATGTTCCTTAATGTTTACTATTTATTTTTCTTTGGCATAAATGACTCTTGTTTGAAAAATTATATATGTATGTATTGAAATAAATTATTGATTCACTTACTCTTTATGAATTATCTGTTCAGTATATATTTTCATAATTTTACTGAGTTAATGGCTTATCATATCGTTTGTGAATTCAATAACCTATTTTCAAATAATATGATAAAATTATAAAAAACTGAAAAATGGTATTTTGAACCCATAGCGTTTCTCTAATGGGAAACCCATAGCGATTCTAATATCACTAAATATGTTAATTTTCTTTGACCCGATTAATTCTTTTCTTTTCAAGAGACGAATAGCATTCCTCGACTTATCTTCAAGGATTCTTAATGCCCTTTCTTTGCTGCAATTTGCGATTGTATGGAAAAAGGATTGCTTTTCCAGATAATTTAATGTCTAAATTTTACGCGACCCACCTAACTCAATAGGTAATGTCATTACCAACTTGCTAATTTTGAAGTTTCTCACAAATTTTATTTTTTTATTCATGAAAATCTAAAATAATATTATAAATTATAATACACGAAGTCAATCCACTTTTTTATTCAACATTTACTGGACAACCTATTTGAATAGAGAAGAAAAAATTACATTTACATTCTAAATAAGAAAAATATAGGCAAATATCAAAACCCTATTAAATTCAAATATCACACATTTGAGGGAGGCACAAAGCCTAGAACTAATACACATATATTCTTGGTAAAGAAACACCCACACAAGTCTAAAATACTATCAGGAGAAGCAAGAACTGCACAATATTCTAAAGGCACATCAAAGGCAAGGTTAGCAAGGTGGTCTGCACTTCTATTCCCTTCATGATAGACATGGCTGATATGCAGCTTTCAACCTCCTTGAATCATGCGTTTAACGTCTTGAAACAGAGCCAAATTCCTCATGTTTGAATTAGATTTTTTTTTTTTTTATAAAAAAAAAAAGAACAAACTATTTAATAATAAAAAAAAGAACAAACTTTGAATTTAAAAACTTACCTAAATTGAAAATTGTGCTTCTGTATTTATTGTCCATCTAAGCTTATGAATCTATTATATATTCTCTTCGTTTCATAATATTTATCGCTTAAAATTTCGGCATATAAATTAAAAAATTATTAAATTATCATAATTCTAAAATAAAAATACTAAAATATTTTTTATTAATTTTGATGTAGAGAAATAAAAATAAAAATAATTAATACAAAATATTTAGTACGAAATAAATGAAGGGTAAAATTGAAAAAAAAAATATTTTTTTAAAATTCTAAAATAATATATAAATTAGAATAATTTTTTTTTAAAATAATAAATATTATAAAATAAATAGAGTATAAAATATTATATTTTTCATTTTTCATTTTAACATCGAATTTGTATATATAAATTTATGGCCTATTTAATTCATAATTAATATTCCAAATTACGTGTGGTTTTAAAAAATCAACAAGACTTAATTTTAGTACTGTTATCTTTGTTAATATTTATTACTCCATAATTAATGCACAAATTATCTAGTATTTGTTGACTGTAACGCATACGGAACGGGAATCCTTTGCATTTCAGTTGCGGCCTACGGAATATAAATATAAATGCAAATAAATATATACAAAAAATATAACGTGTCAGCCCGTCTTTAGTGGGTCCCGAAATTAGATTTGCTATTAAAGAGGGCCCACTCTTACGTCAACATTATAGCCTGTGGGTCTGATCTGATCTGGTCCCCACGTCTTCAGCCTTCATCAACAAGTAAAATAATACTAATAATAATAACATTAATAACTAAAAAACAAAGAAAAAAAAAACCGTTCAAGAATTTAAAAAAGCAAATCTCTTTCTACTGGGCCCCTTACCGTTCCCTGAAAAATCAAAATTGAAAATTTCCTAAGCCGAAGCTTACTTTTTTGAGCTTTTCGGCTTTCCCATTTCCCAATTTAGCCGATTTTTTAAGCGGCGCCGACACTTGTTAGAGTCGGTTTTGTTTATTGGATTTTTCTAGAAAGTGCTTACCAATGGAAAAGAATTCTATTTATACGTAGCAAAGAGCCTGTTCGAACCGTGAACCAAATTGAAATTGGCTCAAATCAAATTTCTGATCAAATCAATCAATGATTTTAATTTATGAACCGGATCATAGAATTAAAAATTTAAGTGCCAGTTAATAATCATGTGAATGCAAAAAAAAAATCAGATCACACCAAAGCATTTAAACTGTATAAAAAAATTTTAAACCATATGAAAGAAAATATATATGTTGCAAAAATATGAAATTATAAATAAGATTTTAAAAAAAGAAGTCCAAATCTTTTTTTTTTTAATTTATTGTTAAAATAATTAGTTATGATTAAAAAATTATAAATGACCTTTATTTATTTATTTATTTATAGTTAACCAATTATGGTGTTAAAACATTCAAATTAATGCTTGATAATTATATTATTTTATATATATTAAAACAATTATTTTTAAATAGTTCAAAAATAAAAGAATTTAAAATTTTAATAACATAGTAGTATTTTAATTTTTTAAATAACAAACAATTTAAACTCCATAATTTTTTATATTTATTTTTATAATTTTTTAAAATTATTTGTCATAATTAAAATCATATAAAACTGTAACTGTATTCAAACTGAAACTCATAATCATATGAATTATGAACCATAACTAAACCAGACCGGACCGAAACCACAGTTCCAAATCCTTCCCATGTATAATTCTATTTGTTTTTTTTATATTACAAAATCTTCATTTATATATTAAAAATCTTATATTATAATATGAAAATAAAAATGACATAATATATCAAAAATAATAAAATCATAAAATAATTTGAAATTTCTTTTAATATTTTTTAGTTGTGTTTATAAAATATTATAGTTAACAATTCGGCGACTGTCACAAGTATTTTTGAAAAAGAATTCTAACTTAATTAAGGTTTGATCTTTAAAAACCATTATTGAAGTGATTTCTCTTAAGGCATTTATTAATGTAATTTAATATTTTTATCTATTGAGTTTATATTTTCATATTAAAGAATAATGAACCAATTGTTAAAGGTAATTCAAAATTTTACATTAATTATCAAAACTAACAAAAATTTTCTAATTGGATTATATGATTGGACCCTACGCATCTAACATTCACCCATAGAAATATAGTAATTTTAATTAAGCACATAATTTTTCAAATTTTTAAATTAAATATTATGCCTCCAATTCATAATGGTTATTTCAATTAAAAATTATTATTTCAAAAGGTTATCTAATCAATATTACCCCTAAAAATTCTCAATTCATTTTTATTGCCTTTTCACAATAACTAATTAATATAAATAAATTTGATAAAACATCCTTGTCAATTTTAATATTTTTTTTCATTGAAAGGATGAATTTAATATAATTAATATTCGAAATTTGACATCTCACTCTTAAAAAATATCATAATATCATATTCAAATATTCAATTTTAAATGAAAGAAATATTATTTTATATCTTACGAATTAATTAATTTTATTTAAAGTAATTATTAATATTAAAATATTATTATAAATGTATTTATAAATAAAAAAATTATTTGTATCAGGTTTATTAAATTAATAGTTTATTGTCTTTATTTATATAATTATTTGTTGTTAAAAGACAAAAATCTATTCGTTTAACTATGAAAAATAAAGTCCATGAAAAACTATAAGGTTACAATGACTAAAATATTATAATATTGTGTAGCTAATTATATATATATATATATATATATATATATATATATATATATATATATATATATATATATATATATAGAGGGTTCTTATTTTCCTCTATATGTAAAAGGAAAGGTAAAATAACATAACTTATCCATTACTTTATTTTTTTCTCTTTACAATATCTCTCAAACTCTTATTGACTTAAACATTGGAGGCTTTTTTCAGAGGTCAGTCTCAAGCCTTTAATCTTGTCTTTTTTTTCCATGCAAGTCATATGTACTGCTCTAATACAATATTATGCGATTTTAGACTTATCAAGATGGTATTGTCTGTGGAAAGTGGAAAAAAATGATGTTCCTACCTTAATATTTCTGCTGGAACAAATTAATTTCGATCACCACAAATTTTGTTTCATTGGTGTGAACCCTTACACCCTTAGCATCCAACCGCAGCTTTAGCACCTGCTAAATTTAACTCATTGCGTGGAGCTATTATGGTGGTCTCGCTAACCGGTTAGCGAGCAGGGGTTCGAGGGCAACGCCCCCGAAAGAAATTTTTTTAGACTTCATTCACATTGCCACTAGGCATCCAAATTTCTCAAACTCCATACCAACAACCAATCTCTAAAAAAAAAAAAAAAAAAAAAGAACAACCTCGAGAAGCGTGCCATGCCCCGTGGCGTGCCGCACGGGAACCATGCGGCACCACGTCAGGTCTGCGCGGTACCGCACCGCCCCTTTGCGGCACGCCGCAAAGGCCTGACGCGGCGCCGCGCCAGGGCATGCCCCCCTTCTGCTCCAGTGGGCCCCACATGCATAAAATGACCTTTTTACCTCTCTTTGTCCAGTTATTAGCCATTTTCTGACCCTATCCTTTTGGTCTTTTCACATTTCCATTATCTAAACTACCCTCCACCCATTTGCCTATAAATAGGCTCCCTTCCCTTCTCATTTTAACACATCCCTTGAGTTTAAGTAGATGGTTATCCTCAAATTCCTCTATTCTTCTCCCTCCAATCACTCTCTAATTAATTAATTAATCTTTTTAATTAATTAATTACTTTACCCTAACGAAGTTAATTAATATTTTTAATTAACTAATTTTTTTTATTAATCACTCTTTTTTTTTTCAAAAATCATTCCTTTTTTAAAAATCAAATTAATCATTTTTCTTAATCCACCTTTCATCCAAATTAATTAATTAATCCTTTTAATTAATTAATCACCTTTTTCCAAAATCAAATTAATCCTTTTTCTTAATCCACTTTTTCATCCAAATTAATTAATTAATCTTTTTAATTAATTAATCCATCCATCCTTTTCATCATATTAATTAATTAATCATTTTAATTAATTAATCTTCCAATCCATCCAATCACCCAGTCCCGATAAAACGGAATTTCGGTCCGGTAAAATCCTTCGCCAACCAAAAGTCAAGGTATCAGCCTTTTTCCTCACTTTCAACACACCCAAACCAAAACTAATCTGATCAACTCTTAAACCCTTCCACTTAATAGTGAAACGAACTACGTGGGTTTTGATCCCCATTCGATGGGGTACATAGGCACGTTTGGAATCTAACTCCAAACCTCAAATCCAAATCCCAATCAATCCTCTTTTCCCTTTTTTTGAATTAATTTGTGAATATTTTATTTTCACCATGCATTCATGTTTTGCCATATTCATGCATTTTCTTTAATATCATCTTATAACTGTCATTCATAAAATCCAATTTTCAAGTCAAATTAAACTTAAGAGCCAAATTTAGATTATTTAAAACAAAAAAACCTAATCTTCGAACTCAACCTAGTTCGAGATTAGTGATTTTTATCCTTGGATAAATTAATTGCAAAATTAATAAATTGGAGTCAACTGGATTTTTCCTTAATTTTTCCCATTTAAAATAAATTAGGGTGGCGACTCCTAAAAATTATTTTCAAAAACAACCAAATCCGAACCCGAGGGTTCCATCGTGAGTCTAAACCCGAATGAGCATCTCGATTCCCTCTAGCGGATCGGGCAGGTGCTCGGGCGAGGCCTTACAGCTGGCAACTCCACTGGGGACTGGTTGCCACCTTTTTTAAAAAAGGAAGATAAGAGGATTACTATTTGGTTAAGGAAAATTTTTCCAAAATAATCTCCTTTTGGCTCATTAAGTATAATTTGACTTTCATACATCACTTTGCATAATAAAGGCTCCTTGTCTAAACCTTAGTTTTAGGGAAACTTTTTGGATGGCAAGTAGCATTGGCTCGACAACTCTCTTTGAGTATGTTGGGAGATAGCGAAAGCATTCCATCCCGCGACGAATCCCTGATCATTTCGGTGGTGTAATGAGCAATCAGTACTGTTGGACCCACGCGAGGCTCCTTGCCTCACATGTGGTTAGGTATATCGATGCTCTAGTGGGACGGGGACCCTTAAATCAAACCACCCTTTACCCTTGTGCATATAATCGCCTTAGCCTTTGACCTTAGATTCCATGTACCGTAATAATCGATACTTTTGCATGTTCATGAAACCTTTTTCAGCATGCATCATGCCATGATCATGCATACACAATATGAGAAGTTCAACAAGGTCAAACACCTCAAAGACCCAAACTGGTGGTCCGTTACCCTAAAAACACCTCACACACTCACCCTATCAACATGAAAACCCGGTGACCAACCATGTAGAGGGAATCCTTTTCCTGACACATCTTCACATTCATGCCATTTTTTCCTTCACAAATCTATTTTCTTACCCATTTTTTCTGTCTGTTTTCTGTTTCAAGGTACCAATGGCCAATACCTTCAACTTTGATCAAGACGCCATGAGTACTTATTTCACCGGCCTCCTCAAGAAATAAGAGGAAACTTTTCAAGCTATACTCACCACCGCTCTTCAAACCCAAGCTGACACCTTCACCAATGCTCTCAATGCCCAACGTCAATCAATCATCAATGAGGTGAGAGAAATGACCAATGCCACTGTCACTCCCCCTTCTACTCGTGTTGAGCCTGCATATACCCAAGCTGGGACCAGCGATGCCCTCACTTTCACTACTCCCGTTATCGATCTCACCGATAAAGGGAAAGCGCCTGAGACTCCAACCTCCCTTACCATGGACTTAAACACAACCACTCCCTCTACCACTACGAACCATTTTCAAAGTGGCGATTTCTTTAGCTTTCCTGAAGCTAAGAAATTGATGGAGAAAGTTGAGGTCATGGAAAAAATGCTCAAGAACATCAAAAAGCACGAGGACATGATAGATGTCGACTCCTTAGCTCTCTTCCCAAGTGCACGAGTTCCACCAAAATTCAAAATGTTGATCATGGACAAGTTTAATGGCACTACATGTCCCAAAACTCATCTCAAGATGTATGTGGGTGCCATGAGACCTTTCGGTGTGGACGATGAGCTCCTTGCTCAGCTATTCCAGTAGTCATTGACTGGAGCTGCTATTTAGTGGTTACTAGATCTCGACAAAAATCACAAGAAGACTTAGGATGACATATGTAATGCATTTGTCAAGCAATACCACTACAACATCGAGGTGGATGTCACCCGTCGAGATTTGGAAACCACCAAACAAGGGCCAAGAGAATCCTTCGCCGCATTCCTTACAAGGTGGAGGACAAAAGCGGCTCAAATGATGAACCGTCCATCTGAAGTAGAGCAAATTGACATCATCGTCAAGAACCTCCTCCCCAATATCAAGCTCATCTGCAAACACAGTACCTCCCTAACTTCAAAGCTCTCATTGCCACCGTCACTAAGATTGAGGATTTGATTCAATCAGGACAAATCAAAGATAAATCCTCTAGTTCAAGGTATCACAAGAACACCACTAACACCACCTAAAGAGAGGGAGAGGTAAATGTTGTGTCCTATCACTAGCCAATGAAGTTAGAAACAAGGAGGACTTTCTCTGAACTGGGCATGCCCCTTAGCATCGTTTATAAGAAAGCCTTAGAGGCTAATCTGGTTAAGCCCTTAGACGCACGACCTCCTCCAAACCCCTTGCCTAAGGGTTATAATGCTAATGAGCACTGCAACTTTCATCAAGGGTCAGGGCATAAAACTGATGCATGCCAGGTTCTGAAGCATAAAATCCAAGATCTCATTGACAATGGAGACATCATTGCTCCTAAACCTAAAGTCTAGCACCACCACCAATCCTTTTCCGAACCACCGAGCTCACCCGACCATCTCAAGCTTCATCCAATAACCGGTATTTTGAGAAGAGTGCCAATACTGTTGTGCCCTTATCCAAGTCCTCCGGATTCGTGTCTGAGTCATTTGAGTCACTTGAGTCAGAGTCTATGTCAGAGTCTTTTGGAGTTTGTTTCGATTAAATCTTTTTTTGAATTTGAGTCTGTTAGGTCTTGTCCTTTTGAGTCTGTATTTCATCTTTTAGGCTTATCCTTTAATGTACTCATGATGGGACTATTATCAGTAATAAAAAGTTTGAACTTTCTGATTTGCTTTAATTTTTCTGATTCATCTTTAAATGGGACATCTTGAAAAAAAAAAGGAACAAAAAAAATTATGAAAAATACAAAAAAATAATAATAATGAAAAGGGCAAAAGGATTAATTATGGCATAAAGGAGAAGAATAAAAATCCCATACATAACATTTGCATGGCAGTAGTGAAAAGCTCATGAGCTATTTTGTACCAGACGAAGACATGATTCAAGCATCACAGTTTATAAGATCCTGACCTACAAGAAGCCTGTCAAGGGGAAGCTCCTAAAAATGAAGATAGTACAAGAAGATCCTATCCGACAGAGGCACCATTTTCATAAGTGTGGACGGAAGTGAATTCTCCCATCTTGGCAACCCGGAAAAGATACATCATCCGAAGATGACGTCTGCATTTCATTTCTGTTTCTCATGCATATGTAATCAGAACTACGTGGACCTGATTCTCCCTAAAAAATGAGAAAAATTAATGAAAGAAAAGTGATGTAAGGGATACGTAAGCAGCCCGATTCGGGTGCTGTCCAAATCATAGTATAAAATATTTTGTTTGTATCGCATTCTCATTTTCTTTATGCCTAGTACATCATTCACTTGATTCTTTTGCCTAAAAAAAAAAAAGAATTCTCGCTAAACTAAAAACCTGAAAGGGCAGCTTAGGCAGAAATTAGAGTAAAAATAAAAGATGTCTCATTTATTGATGATCAAATCTTACAAAATACAAACTCATCATAAAGGATAGCCCTTTCATTATCGTCTATAGCTTATCCTGTTTCGTGTAGTCCTATCAACTTGTAATTACTTTAAAAAAAGTCACGTCTGAAGTCATGGCCTAGCCAGTCCTCCTTTACCTGCTGAGATGCAAATCTCTCGTGTTCTCGTCAAAGTCAAAGTCTGTCATAGTATCCTTCTTTGAGTCACTACTGTAAGCTATGGGATCGCACTTCTAGTAGATCCTCGAGTCTCCTTCAAAGATTATGTCACCCCTCTGTCTATGTTGCAGTCCTCGCTCCACAAATGGCTTTTCTTGTGACCCATCCTTCCTCAGCTATATCACCCTCCGCAGAGCAACTTGGTACTCTTTCTCAATTGGTCAAACCACCTTTTTCAATTACCTGGTATACCTCTTTGTGGTCCCAAGTGAAATCTCAAAATAAACAGTATGATAACCCCTCAGCCAGCTATCACCTAATAGCTCTAGCAATGGGAGCTGTAATCTACACAAACTCCAAGAAAGAAAAACTAGGGGCATACCCTGACTTTGCCTCACCTGCCTCATGCCACTCATCCTTAGTGGAAAGCATTCATGCTAAGCCCAACAGATAAACCACTTAATAGCCTCCAGTCATGAAAGATTTAATCATTTACTATTGGTAGTGCTAAAAATGTCCTCCAGGGGTAAGCTGCAAGCAATCATCTTATTCGACCTCTAACTGAGTCTTGGTAAGACATGTGTGAACTGAAAAGCGAGGGCCACCGCTTGAAAATGATCCATCAGCCACGCTTTCGAGATAACCCAAATCTGAAATAGACATCCACAAAACACCCAAAACAGAAAGGATAAGAATAGACAAATTTTTATCACCGAAGAATAACTGGTAAGATAGTTCATCTCTTTAAATCCTTAACAAAGCAATTGAGGCTCATCAGTGTCTTTGCCAGCACAGCTTTAGTCACAAAATACCTATGTCTCATCTGCCACTGTGGTATCACCCCAATCAACAGACCCGTAACTGATACTCAAACAGAAAATCAAGCCCTCATGTTGAGCCTCTACACCCCTCATATTTCCCTGGTCACCAGAATCATGAAACTTTTCAATCACAGAGTCAAATTCACTTAACTATCACCAACCATCATTTGGGTTGCAACATCCTGAGGCAAGTCAAAAAACTCTTGAAAAATTCAAAAAAATGCTGGACTTTGAACTCTGGCACCACCAGAGTTGTCTTTGAGTCGTAGCCAAGCCATGTTCCCTATCTCCTTGGAATAGGCATAGCTCCTCCTCGGTAGCACCAAAACAGAAACCATGGGCCACCAGATTCTGAAATCTGAAGCAACCCCTTGAACTCCTCATAATGCTACCATGTCAATTTTTTCATACCAACCCAAGTTGAATTCCTCAGCTTTGTCGAGTTTCTTAGTCCACACATGCATGTCTCCACCCTTATGTATTCATGCCATCATCCATTACAAGCATCATCACAAATCATGCATGGCATAGAAGTTAAATAGAAGGTCTGAAACATGCATGCATCATCTCTGCACCAGTACCTATGCAATCATCTACAATCATGCACCATCATGCATAAGCTGAGCCAATGGCCTTACTGGCATCTCTTAAAGCTGACCAATACTGTCTCCAAGCTTACCGATACCTCCTGAAACTAACCAGTGTCTCTTTGAAGCTAAATGATACCTTTTCATATCTAATTAATGAAGTGTGACTTCCAGAGTCCCTTTACTCCTAGCAAAGTCTCTTTGAGCCTTTCGAAAGGCTCAACCCCTCACATTCAAAAGCCCAAGTTTCTTTGGCACAACTAAAATCTTGAGCTAACTCACCATAAGCTGAGGCTTTTCCTCAGAATCTCTCGCGAGCCGACTCGCCATAGGTCGAGGCTCTCTTTTCACTAAATTATCTTGTCCAAAATCTTCTTTATCTCCAACATCAAGGCCAAACAGATAGCCTTGATTGAGGTTTACTTAATCTTCCTTACATTAAGGCCAAACAGATAGCCTTGATTGAGATTTACCTAATCTTCCTTACATTAAGGCTAAACAGATAGCCTTGATTGAGATTTACCCAATCTTCCTTACATTAAGGCCAAACAGATAGCCTTGATTGAGATTTACCCAATCTTCCTTACATTAAGGCCAGACAGATAGCCTTAATTAAAATTTACCCAAACTTTCTCTACCTCCAACATTAAGGCCGAACAGATAGCCTTGATTGAGATTTACCCCAAATCATCTTTACCTCTAGCATTAAGGCCAGACAGATAGCCTTGATTGAGATCTTATCCAAAATTTTCTTTACCTCCAACATTAAGGCCAAACAGATAGCCTTAATTGATATTTATCCAAATCTTCTCCAACATTAAGGCTGGACAGATATTCTTGATTGAGATTCACCCAAGTCATATTTACCTCCAACATTAAGGTCGGACAGATAGCCTTGATCGAGATTCACCCAAGTCATCTTTACCCTCCAACATTAAGGCCGGACAGATAGCCTTGATTGAAATTCACCAAACTTTCTCTATATCTAACATTAAGGCCGGACAGATAGTCTTGATTGAGATTCGCCTCAAACATTCTTCATCTCCAATATAAGGGCCGAACAGATAGCCTTAATTAAAATTCACCGAGACCATTTTTGCAACTAACGTCAAGGCCAAACAGATAGCCATTGATAAAGTTCCTCCTCCCAAAGGACATGACAAGAATACACAAGCCCAGAGTTTGACATGGCACCTCTTCCCAACGTTCATTATCATCAGAATCACCTTTTATTCAAAGCCAATTCTGATGAGGGGGCAACTGTGAACCCTTAATTTTACACCCTTAGCATCCAACCGCAGCCTTAGCACCTGTTGAATTTAACTCATTGTGCGGAGCTGTTACGGTAATCCCACTAACCGGTTAGCGGGCAGGGGTTCGGGGGCGAAGAAATTTTTTTAGACTTCATTTACATTGCCACCAGGCATCCAAATTTTTCAAACTCCATGCCAACAACCAATCTCTAAAAAAAAAAAGAATAACCTCGAGAAGCGTGCCATGCCACGTGGCGTGCCGCACGGGAACCGTGCGGCATCGCTTCAGGTCTGCGCGGTACCGCACCGCCCCTTTGTGGCACGCCGTAAAGGCCTGACGCAGCGCCGCATAGGCCTGGTGCGGTGCCGAGCCAGGGCACGCCCCCTTCTGCTCCAGTGGGCCCTACATGCGTAAAATGACCTTTTTACTCCTCTTTGTCCAGTTATTAGCCATTTTCTGATCCTATCCTTTTGGTCTTTTCACATTTCCATTACCTAAACTACCCTCCACCCATTTGCCTATAAATAGGCTCCCTTCCCTTCTCATTTTAACACATCCCTTGAGTTTGAGTAGATGGTTATCCTCAAATTCCTCTCTTCTTCTCCCTCCAATCACTCTCTAATTAATTAATTAATCTTTTTAATTAATTAATTACTTTACCCTAACCAAGTTAATTAATCTTTTTAGCTTTTATTGGTATTTAATATTATAATATTAAAAAATATTTTTTTATTAATTAACATTTGTGTGATAAGTTATCAATAAAAAAATATTTATAATAGATAATTAATAGTTTGTATAAAAAGTTAGAAATTAATTATAAGAAATTATGTGTTAACTTTAAGTAGTTTATATAATTAAATCGCAAAAACGATTAATATATATTTTTGATATGTAATTATATATATTAACATAATATACTAATTTATTAATATAATCATTTAATAATATATTAATTTATTAAACCCAAATTTCATAAAAAATAAAATTTAAAATTATACAGTTAGTTATAAGAAATTAATTATTAAATACATTTTCTCCGAATATCTATTTTGAATTGGAATGAATTGGACTGAAACTTAAATATCCGATATCCGAATTATATTGTCCCAAAATTTTTGGAACAATATAATATGGAGATTTTTTATTTTGGTTATGATTCTGGATTCTCATAAATTAAAATTTCTGAAATTCAATTCAATTTCGAAAATTTTTAAATCTTTATATTGGACCGAACCGTGTTCAGCCTTAGATCTTATAATATTTATTGTGTCTAATCAGTTTCAAAATTAATTTTGGATTTTTTATTTATGAGTCAATAAAATTAATTTTACTAAAAGAAAGAATATTTGACTGCAGCAATACTATTTAAAACAAAAAAATTTGACCTTAACAATAATTTTGCATTTGATTGATCAATTTTTAAGTATTACTAGTAAATTTGATCAAAAAGGAAAATGATTTCATTAGCGATTATAAATACTTTTTATAATGCTTTGGCAAAAAATATATATATATACTTTTTATAATGGTATTATTAATTTTAATTTTTATTCAATAGTCTGTTGTACCTTTATGAAATTTTTGTTTTCTCTTTTCAATTATTATTTAAATTCCATTCTCTCTCTTTCGAATTTTTATTTTCTCTCTTTAATTAAGTCAAATTTTCATTCCCTCTCTTTAATTAAAATAAAAAATACCGCAATTAAAAGTTAAGTACTAGTTATGGAAAAGTAGCCACGTACAGAATCATTGCTTAAAATTGAAAGAAGATTTTGAAGAGTTTAAAGAAACTGCAATAGAAATTAAAAATGCAAGAGAATATGAAAGATACAAGAGGAGATAAAAGTTGCAAGGGAAAATGAATGGCAAGATGAATATTGCTGATGACGATGATTTTCAACTGATGTGTTAGAGTGATGAGTTGCACTTAATAAAATAAAATTATGAGAAGTTTTGATTAAGGTGAAGCTATAATATGCATGTTTGATACTTGAAGACTTTGAATTTATTTTGTAGATTATAAAATTGAGGCATAGTGGAGATTGTTGGGTTGTTAAAGATTGTTTGAGTGAGAGTTTTTGAATCAAGATAGAGATTGTTAGAATTGTGACATAAAATTTTAATGGGACTTGCAAGAAGACTTTTTCCTATTTTATTTATAAGAAATATTCCCCAATTGAGTAGAAAATTATTTTCTTTATAAAATATAATTTTTATTTTAATGTTATTTCTAATTTGATGAAAATTATTATAGAGATATAATTAATAGTAGGTAACATTATAAATAATTGTATTATAATAGAGTTTTTTGGTTTTTACCCAATTATGTAATTTGCTGTTGCTCGAAAGTTGAATTGGAGCTTTGATTTAGTGTGATGTGCATGGATACAGTATCTTTGTGATGATATTGTGAGAAAGTTTATAATTTTGTCAGTTTAAAAATTGTAATATAATGATTTTGTAAATTAACTTTTCAAGAGATTGTTGATGTAGATTTATTGAGAAACTAAACTACGTAAAATTTATTAGTATTATTTTTTTTTATCATTGTGTTAATAATTTTAATTTCTCCAATAGTTTTAAATTATATCATATATCTTAATGATACGGAGAAATTGAAAAGATTGTAATATAAAAAAAGATTCTTATTAGTAATTAATCATTGAAGGAAATAATTTTTAAAAGTCTTAACCAGTGTCGATCCATGAGCAAAGCATTATTAGACATTGTCAACATGTTTTTAACTAAGATTGGTTTACTTGGATTGAACAAAATTTTTATGTTAACTGAAGGAAGGGAGAGAAATTTCAATGTTAATTATAGAGAAAGAAATTCAAATTTGAAAGAGAGAATGACATTTAAATGTTAATTAAAAAATTTGACTTTATCTAAAAATAGAAAGTTTGACTTAAATTTTTTTTTTCCAATAATTTGACTTTATTTGCGAGAATGAAAATTTGGTAAAAGAGACTACCAAGCGTGTAGATCAACTAATAATAGACTGTTATAATTTAACAAAAGATCAGTTGACAAGGGGTTGTTTTAACTTAACTAAGGTTCTACGTTCGAGATTTGAAAATGCAGCATGTACTCTATAGGGAGAATTTTATCATCATTATGGTTTCATTCAGCTCGAATAGAATTATTTTCACATTAAAAGTATATGAATATTTATGAAGATAAAAAATTTGAAAAAAAATTAATATTAATTGCAGAAAGATAATGAAAATTTTATAAAAGTACAATAATTTATTAAAAATTAACTTCATTCTAAAAATATTTAAAAATGTTAATAGAATCTTATTAATATAAGTACACTCAATGTGTGTAATGCACATGAATCATAACTTATTATACTAATTAAATAATAAATATTTGCAATTATAATAAGTTTTTCTTATTTAAATTAAATTAAATATAAATTAAATATAAATTATGTTATCATTGTAGAATTTATTTTTTATTTAAATTAAATAAATAAAATTTAATAATTATATTATTTAATTAATAAATAATCACATTAAATTATATAAATATAATTATAAAAAATTTAATGAAGTAGACTCAAGTAAATATATATATATATATATATATATATATATATATATATATATATATATATATATATATATATATATATATATATAAATTGATCTATTTTGTAATAACAATTTTTCAATTCAGGGTCCATCTTAAAATTGATTTTTGTGTGAGTTAATACAATTTAAAAAGTCAGGTCAAATTTGAGCTCCAACCTTTAGAAAAATGATAAAAAAAAGAAGGTTCGCGAAAATCGAGTCACCTGTCTCTGCGGCACCTATTCATGCACAGCTCCACGTCAACCGCAGAATAAGCCACGTGGGGTTGATCTATGAAACTAATGATGGTGAGTTACCGTTTGTCTCGTGAATCGTACAAACCAAACCGCCCATGTTTTTTCGTGACCGGCTTTACCGGTGACCGAGTAAAAGCTTGAGCCGGTGAGGTGCATAAATTAGAAGAGACCCCACGTGGAAACGGTGGCAGATGGACATGGGATCTAGATTCTAGGTAGCGTTTTCTTAAGGATATTTTAAATGACAATAATGCCCTTCTTGTTTCGTAGTTTTCACGATTTAAACAACTCATCTATCTACAGTTCACTACCACGTGGATCTAGATATATTTTTTTTTCTTTTTTGCCACAAAAATAAAGAATTACTTTCCACCGTTGGATTTATGGAACTTGTTTGAATTCACGTGGGCCCTGTAACTAAAACCACCGATCTATGGTCAGCATGATTATACTCTCTCTCTCTCTCTCTCTCTTAATTGTTATTAATAATAAATATTTATTATTTTATTATTTTCTTTTTTCCTTGTTTGGTAGCTTAAACAATTATTTTCCCAAGTTGAGTTAATAACTGTTTTTTTCTTTTAAATATAATTTCAATTGATATCCGAATTTGAAGTTTCTAAC
Organism: Reutealis trisperma; assembly: GCA_947687605.1. Lineage (NCBI taxonomy): Eukaryota > Viridiplantae > Streptophyta > Magnoliopsida > Malpighiales > Euphorbiaceae > Reutealis > Reutealis trisperma. The sequence goes on from CANTUT010001090.1 coordinate 124,472, forward strand.
TCTAAAAAGAATAATTTCAATTGAGGAAAAATGCATTTGATTTTTTTATTTTATCTTTGATAAATTATTATTTGAAAAAAAAAGGTAATTCCATATAATAGCAAATACTTAATTATAATCTCTATTTTAATTTAATGATTCTTTCATTTTATAATCCTTTAATTATTTAAATTCTTCTATTATTTTCACTGTTAGTCTACTTAAAGGGCTAAAATAGATAAAAAAAAAAAAAAAAAAAACCAACAATTTATTATAGTTTTATATTTCAAAATGACTCTTAGATTGATTAAAATATCAATTTTATATTTTAAAATTTGAAGTAATTTCACTTTATGATAAAAATGGAAATTTGCATATAGATTAAGGATAAAATTGATATTTTATAGTAATTTAATAGAAAAATTAGTAAAAGCCAATCGGAGTGAACATTAGGTTAAAAGAATTAAACCAAATTAAATTTTTTATTAACTGAAATTTTTATCCATTTAAAATAATAATTATAGTTAATAATAATTTATTTTATAATTTTATTATTAATTTAAATAATAAATTAATTTAAAATTTTATTAAGACAATAATTTATTACATTTTTTTGGGTATATTTGAAACTAAAGCCTCATTTTATTACTTTTGATCTTTTAATAACTAATTAAAAAGAACAAAATAAAATAAACATAAAAAACCAACAAAATAAAATAAATTTACCTTGAAATTTTAATTAAATAATAATATTTTTTAATTTAATAAAAGCCCTTATCCATATTATTTGCTCTTTTTCTTTCAACTAGATAAAAAATCTTAAACATCTATTACTATTGTAGATGGAAAATTCTTTGCGTGTGAAATTAAAATTACAATTAAAAAAAATTATGAAATTGAAATTAATAAAGATTAAAATAAAAAATTCAAAAATTTAAAATTCTAATTCAATTAGTTCATGCAATTCCCTGCCCTCTTACCTACTCATGTTGTAAGATTAATTTAAAATTTAAAATATTGGATAATTTTATTTCCAAAAATCTGTTATTTGGTTTTAGATTCAGAGTTTGTATTGAATTGGCATTTGATAATTTATTGTAGAAAAGAATCAAAGAAATATTAGAATGGAAGAATAAATTTTATTGATAAAAATAAAAGATGAAAAAAAAAACAAATTAATTAGAATAATTTATATAGACAAAGATACCCATAAAGAAATTAATTTTGTAAAGCTGTGAAGAAAAAAATTAAGAAAAAGAAAATTTTGGCAAAAAAAAAATTAAGAAAAAGAAAACAAATTAAAAGATTGGATCAAATAAAAAAATAAGTAAGAATCTTACCTTTTCAATTTGATAGGCAACTATAATCTAAAATTAAAAAAAAAAATCAAATCAACACATAAATCTTTTAAAAAAATTACATAAACCTTAAAAAAATTATTAGTTATATTAGAGAAATTATCCTATATTAAAAATAAATAATAATATAAAAGAATTTATAACATATATAAGAAGAAAATAAATATATTTACCAAAATACTCTAATTAATTTTTGACTGATTATTCTTATTATAAATAGAGGTTTATAAGATACTCTTAGTAATTTAATAATTAATAAGTTAATTTATATAAATAATACGCTAATTTTTAGTATAGGTAATCATTATTTAATTAAAAAAGTAAATATATAATTAATATGTTATATTTTAGGATGGGTAATTTATTAATTAATAAATTAATTATAATTATATAAATATTTATTCAATTAGGAATCGAATAAAAAAATATAAATAAAATATTTATCTAATCATATTTAATTAATTATGTACACACGACATATATAAACAATCATATATACCATAAACATGAACTATTAAATTTTTATATAAAAATATATTTTTATACATTACCATCGTTCTATTAAGTATGTTAATATGTGTAATTATAATATATTATGATAATTATAGAATAATTAAAAAAACTTATATTTTAAGAAATTAAAAAAAAATTAAGAAAAAGAAAACAAATTAAAAGATTGGATCAAATAAAAAAATAAGAAAGAATCTTACCTTTTCAATTTGATAGGCAACTATAATCTAAAATTAAAAAAAAAAATCAAATCAACACATAAATCTTTTAAAAAAATTACATAAACCTTAAAAAAATTATTAGTTATATTAGAGAAATTATCCTATATTAAAAATAAATAATAATATAAAAGAATTTATAACATATATAAGAAGAAAATAAATATATTTACCAAAATACTCTAATTAATTTTTGACTGATTATTCTTATTATAAATAGAGGTTTATAAGATACTCTTAGTAATTTAATAATTAATAAGTTAATTTATATAAATAATACGCTAATTTTTAGTATAGGTAATCATTATTTAATTAAAAAAGTAAATATATAATTAATATGTTATATTTTAGGATGGGTAATTTATTAATTAATAAATTAATTATAATTATATAAATATTTATTCAATTAGGAATCGAATAAAAAAATATAAATAAAATATTTATCTAATCATATTTAATTAATTATGTACACACGACATATATAAACAATCATATATACCATAAACATGAACTATTAAATTTTTATATAAAAATATATTTTTATACATTACCATCGTTCTATTAAGTATGTTAATATGTGTAATTATAATATATTATGATAATTATAGAATAATTAAAAAAACTTATATTTTAAGGATTGGGTATACAAATAATGTAATTAATATATTGAATTCATAGTTTTGGTGTATTATATTAAGAATTCAGTATATTTTAAGGATTGGGAATAAAAAGTTAATTAAGAGCCCCTTTTATAATAATGCAACAACGATAGTATATTCTTAACTTTAATTATGATTAAAATTTTTATGAAAAAAAAGATAAATAGATACTTATATTATAAAACAAGTTAGAATATCATAATATCCATATGTATAATTATGATGTGCCATTGCGATAAAATATATAATATAAGAAAATTTACAAAAAATATTATATTCCTATTATTAAAACTTAGTTTATTAACTTAAAATAATTTGAGTCTATTTCCAAATTTTTTATATTAATAAAAATTTAATATTTTATTCAAATTATAATTTTTAATAGTTAATTAACTAAGTATAAGTATAATTATAATATGTCATGTGCGAAATATGTTAATATAAAACTAAATTAATTATTTAGTGTAACTTTATTTTATAAAGGCATTGACTGTGTAATTGAAATTAACTCAATTTTAATAAAATTGGGCTCGAGTTTCATCTATTTAAATAAATTGTCAGATTAAAGTTAAAACTTATTACTCTCAACTTCAAAAATTTTTAAACTTAATCGAGCTTTTATTCTTTTACATATGGGTTAAAATGTGTATTTATTAAACGAAAATTTTAAAATTTTTATATTCTATATATCATATATGTTACTTAAATTAGATTTAAATATCTTATTTGTAAAATTTCATAAATACTCAATTTTCTCATATTTAAAAAGTTTAATTAGCACTAAATTATTTGAAAAATTAATTTTCAGTAAAAAATATGGATAATTGTTGTATGTTGTTTTGATTGCTCATTGGCACAATATCAAATAACTCATTAATTGATTAACTATAATTAATTAATTAGATGCAACCCTAAAATTTTATTTAAATGTCAATTTTATTTAATACTTTAATTTTTGTGAATTATATTGTAACAAGTCTTAAAAAATAGGCAACATGCGAAGCATGTTTGATAAAAACTAGATACAATATAAAATATAAAATATTAACATAATCAATTTAAAAATATAAGTTTAAGAAAAAAATAATTAACATATAAGTACACAATATTCAATTAGAATAAATATAAGTTACAAAAATATAAGTTTTCACAATAAAACAAATTAACATTTTTATTAATTTATGTAGTTATAATAATAATTTATTGCAAATATATTTATAACACTATATTAATTAGCAATATATTTTTTCAGGGGTAAGCAAATGAAAAATTATTATTTTATTATTTTAATGAATAAATACAACATAATAAAAACAATATTAATAATAAACAAAAGGTTCGTTATTTTTCTTAACCAAACAATACAAATTTTATTTTTTGATAAAAGAAGAAATGAATCAGTAATATTCACACTTACTAAGGTACGATTAAACTCAATTTTTTTCTCATGTTATATCTAATAATAGCAAAAAATTAATTTATGGTTACTTTTTAATTTTTTTCTCTATTTGCTAAGCAAATAAAAACTAATCCAAAGTTCAAACTATTGAATTTCTTTGAAAAAATAAAACTACGAAAAATTTCAAATTATTAGATTATCAAATGAATTTCAACTTATATTAGAGAATATATTTATTCAAAAAATAAAAAGATAAAAGTATGATATTTAAAAAATAAATATTGGTAAATAAATAAATTAAATCATATATTTGCGTGTGTAAGTAAATTTTTAATACAAATTGAAAATGACAAGTTAAATTAAATTTTATATTTATTTTGAGTATAAAATGTCTTTATTTTATATTTATTTTGGATTGAATAGTGAATCATCACAAATTTAAAAAAAAAATTCCTTTTTTTTTTTCATTATATGACTTAATAATACTAAAATTCACACTAATATGCATAAGTATAAAATCAAAATACAACACTATATGTACGAGCTTTATTTTTTATTTTAAAAATAGTATGTTTCTTCACATACAATTCAGAGCATTGTCTGATATGCAATTATAAATAACTAAATTAGATTTAAATATTTTATTTGCAAATTATATCCTATTGCCAGTTATATCAACGTTATTGATTGAAAATGAGAGATATTTTTTTCATTTAAAAAAAACCAGTTCCCTATGCATCTTGCTTTGTAATGACTATTAATAAAGTATAAAGATAAATAATATCTAATATAGAGGTATATTTATAATGAATAATTGTGTGTTGAATTGTTAATAGGTGTTTGAGTATTTATTATGAAAGTATTTGTTAAAAATGCAAAGTCAAATAAAAAGAAAGCAACTTACACTAATAATATATAGTTTATAAAGAAGTTATGTTGTCTAACAGGTACTATAATTTAAAAAATAATATCACATAATATTCATTTAAATTATTTACATATCATATAGCATTTATATTAATATCTAAAATATAAATATTTATAAATTAAATTATATTTTAAAACAAGTCGTAATGAGTAATATGAAGATCAATGTGCGAAGTACCGTTGAAGAAAAAACTAGTATATATGTATGAAATGAAAGTATATAAAATAATTAAAATAATTTAGTGATATTTGGTAAAACTAAAAATTAAGTGCTGAAAATTTAAGTATTGAATAAAATAAGTGATATAATTTTTTTTAAGTAGTAAAAAAATTGAAAAACTTAATCATTTATTATATTCAAAATAAATTTTAAATTAAAAATTTTGACTTATCATTTTAAATGGTTTTTGACTTAATTTAAATTTTTAACACATAATTATCAAACAAACTTAAAATGATTAAATACGGAAAATTTTAATTTTAAGTGTTGAATAATATTATCAAATACTACTAAATTAGACGAGAAAATTTGTGGATTTTGGTAAAATTGTATTTTTACAATCATTACTATGATAAAGGACAGGTCAAAATCTTCATTTTTATTCATCTAATTTATTTTTAATGAATTATATTTTTTTAAAACCATATCCTTAAGACGCTCCTTAAAAAAAATCCTTACTTTATTCATATTATATAAATGGAATTAAAATTAATAAATTATACAATAAAAATAAATAATACTCTAAGAGTTAGCTTGATTGATAAGGAAATTTGCTTATCTTCTTATTAATCAGGGCTCAATTCTTGAGTTAGCTTTTAGAAAGTAATTATTGAATGTATAAATCACGTGTAGAGAATTCACCCTTAGATTTACCTAAAGAGAAGACTTAATCTTAATTGATATGTAAACTAACTAAAAAATACCTTTAAAGAAGAACTGAAAAAAATTTCTGAGTTAAATTTAAAAATTTTGGCAACACATATATTATATTATTACTTTTCCTCTCAAAATTGACTATAATTTTTGTGAAGTTAAAGTTTTAATCTCATTAATAATTTAAATTTTAACTATAAAATTAAAAAAAAAATCTTTTTTTTTTTAATCATCTTACAATTCACATTATGAAGTAAAAATATTTTAGTGTCATTATTGTTTATAAATGAAATATTGACTCAATCATGATTTCAATGATCTATCCAAGCAAAGAAAAAGCAGCACATGTACAGCAGGAAATTTGTGGTGGCCTATCAACTTATTGTGGTGCATAAGAATTGACATTTATATGTATAAATGATAAATAAAATAAATATAGTTCATAATAAAATTAATCTAACCTATGATACTTTGTTGAAAAATATCATTTTTATTTTAAAATTAAAATTATTCAATTGTTTAATCTTCAATGTTTGAATAGAATTTTTAAATTTATGTAATTTATTAAAATTTATAGAATTAAAATTTTGGAATTTTTATTTTGTAAATTTATAATCTCAGTTGTATGTTTGTCATGAAATTAATTAAAGGATATTTTTATAATAAAAAATTAATTTATAAAATTCTTCATTTATTAAAAGAGATTTTTTCAAAATTTCGCTTTTTATATGAGATTTTTAAAATGTTTAAACTTAGTAGCTTGTTATAGTGTATATAATATAGATTCGTCACTTTTTTTTTTGAGCTAGCTTTTAATAATGAGTTATACCCAAACTTGTTTGACATGGTATCAGAGTTTCAACTAGGTTTTTGTCATATACTTATGTCCTTTTATCATCGCCATATGGATCTCCTATTTTTTAGTTCTAAATTTCACATGTGCTTCCTAACATAGACTCAATATTCAATTATGCCACGTGTTAGTTAAGCTTAGCAAGTATCAAGGGGTGATGTTAAAATTATCCCATATCACTATCTTATAGTGGTTTGTTATAGTGTATTTAATATAAATTAGACACCCTCTTCTTTTGAGTTAGTTTTTAGAAATTAGTTTTACCCAAATCCACTTGATAAGATTAATATCAAAATTTGTAAACTTTTTATTTGTTTTAAAGATTATTTATTTTACACTTACATGTTTATTCTAGCGATGAGTGTACATTTATAGTCCGTTTGATACACGAATTTATAATTTTTAGAATTAGTTTGAATTTTAAACTTAGTTAAACCATTTGGTTATTTATCTTAAATCTTATTTGGTACAAAAAATTTAATCTATAATTTCATACTTTTTATAATATTATGTTTGGTATGATAGATTGATAAATGGAATAAAAAGTGAGATTATTTTAAAAATTAAAATATTATAAATAATGGAATTAGTAGTTCCATCGGATTGGGATTACTAAAAACATAGGAGTTAGGTATTGATAATATCTATTTTATAGATTAGCTAAACTTTTGAGATTATTAAATCTAATATGAATCATATATACCAAATATAGTGTTATTTATTAATACTACGGATTAGTTAATTTGTTATTTACTAACACTACGGATTAGTTATCTTATATACCAAATAGACTTTTAGCTCATAAACCTGAGATTAAAAAAATCAACTAAAGACAATATTTTTATAATTTTTCTATTTTGTAGTAAGATACACCTTTTTCGTAATACATTAAATAACAAAAATAAATAAATTTTAATAATTATTTTTTATTATAATTAATTTTAACAATAAAAAACACAAATTTAGAAACTAAAAACAAGCAAAACAGTACGGACTTATTAGTATATTAAAGTTAATTTCATTAATTAACCATTATTGAAGCCTTATCCAATTAATACAACTATTTGCATAATTATATATATGTTTTATGGAATATTTTAATAATTACATAAATCTTTTTTTATGATATTATAGATTTAGAGATATTGTAAATTGTAATCATGGAACTATTTTTTTCTCAATGAAAACAAAATATTACTGACATGACCTAAAAATACTATGCATAGAAAGTTAGATAGATTCAAGCAGCCTTTATTTTAAGATTATAGTTTGTTTAAAAATTTTAAAAATTAGTAGTATATAATGTCATTTGAACAAGCTATTGGGAGTTAATTGCTAGCATGAGTTGTTTGACAAATTTAATGTTTAAATTAGAGTTTGAAAATTCAATGATTAATTGTTTAAAATTATAACAATGCTAAAAGTTATAATTTTTACCTATTAGCATTTATGTCAACAATAAAATTTAATTACTGAATAACTAAATCAAACAGATTTTTAACCAGTCAAAATAATATTGTGACCAAGATTTTCAAATTTGGCTTGATTTTTCAATCGATATAGATAAATGATCATATGTTAGAAGTTCAACTGGGATTAAACTAAAAGTAATTAAATTAATATTAAATAATATTTTCAATATATATTTTATAAGTAATTTAATAGAATAATTTAAAATAATTTGAATGCAATAATTTTTTAATAAATTATAGATAAAAATAATTTTAAAATTTAAAATAGTAATATAATAAAAAGGTAATAAGAATTTTAAAAGTAATAAAATTTTAATATATAAAAATTAAGAGGTTACTTGTTCGAGTATGCTTGGAAGCAAATTAATATTTTTTTTAAAAATTGGGAGCTGGCTTGTCTGTTGAATTGGTTAGTTGGATAGATTGAATTGAAAATAAAATTAATTTCTAATTAATTCAATTTGACCTATCATCTGAATGACAAAAATAGACTAGGCTAAAAATGGAATCGATTTCCAATTAATTCAGTTTGATTTTTAGTTTAATTTATTGTAAGAATAATGATTGTGACTATAAAAAATTAATTTTTTATTAAATTAATCAATACTCCAACATAATACAATATAAAAAACTCGAATTCAAAACTTTTGTCAAACAAATAATACTTCGTTGATAAGTTGGTACAATAATTATTAATTAAATATTATCAGAAAATATTATATAAAATTGGGTTAGTGGTCAGTGGCAACTACATACATAGATTCTCGTATTTAAAATGTCGGTCCTAAACAACAAAATTGTACATGGAGCCCATGTCTTGGAACAATCGTGATGGATGCAAAAACCCCAATCACAATTTTTATCAAAATCAATTGGACACATAGACAATGAAATCCGATAGAAAGTATGACAGAGATAATGTTAGTTACTTGTCAAAAATAATTGGACATTTCACACATGGAGTGCTCGACTTTCTCTTCATCAAATTATTTAATAATATCTTTTTTGACCATTTGCATTTAATTTATTTATTTAATAAGAAAATTCTTTTTCCAATTGTATCCTTGTACTTGGACATATTAATTGCAAGTTCATAATGACCAAGAAATTATTATGTCACAGAAGTTGCGTTTGGTTAGCATTTGAAAATTGTATGGAACAGCACTAAAATACTTAATTTAGTGTTTAATAATTTTTTAGTATCATAATAATTAGATAAAAGCTGAATTTTATCCGATTCTACCACTCAATTTGAATCATTTTCATATAGAGAAGACAAATTTATCCTTCACTGGATATTAAAATTTATTACTTTATTTCCAAAATTACCCTCACATAAGTATAAATTTATTTTTTTAGTTTTATTTTTGATTTATTTTTTTAGTTTTATTTCCTCTTTAATATTTTTTATGAATTTTTTTTTATTATAGTTATGTAGAATGAATAATTTTTCTTTCTAAATAACTTTTTGTAATGTCCAGCTAATAAATATAATGAAAATAGTTTTTTAAAGGGCTTGCAAAATTCATTTTTCTAAAATATTTTAAACCAAATTATAAAATAAATATGTATGAAACACCCTGAATTTTTAATTATTTTATAAAATTTTATTTTCGTACGGAAACATATTATTTTATTATTTTTCTTATTAAAGTAAGAACTGGAATTATATTTTATTAAATTATAAATATTCATATTATTTGAATATGTATTATTAATGGTAATTTTAGTATAATATTATATATGTATATTATTATGATAATGTTAATGTGGATTTTTGGAGAATTGTATTTTGGATTGTATTTTGATATTTGAGTATTAATAAAGGTATTAATTAATATTATAAGTTTGACTATAGTATTTTTATCGGATGTTTAGATTTTCGTTATAATTACTATTATTATGAATTATTGTTATTATTATTATTATTATTGTGTTATTAGTGATATTAGCATTATTATTATTATTATTATTATTATTATTATTATTATTATTATTATTATTATCACTATTATTACTATTATTATTGTTATTATCATTATTATTATTATTATTATTATTGTTATTATTATGATTATTATTGGTAATTTGTATAAATATATGTATATAGTATTATATTTATATTATAAGGTTTAGAATATATATATATATATATATATATATATATATATATATATATATATATATATATATATATATATATATATATATATATATATATATATATATATATATATATATATATATATATATATATATATATATATATATATATATATATATATATACTAAATGTGTTTTAAGTAAGTAAAAGAAGAAGAAAAAGGAAAGCATTTTGATTGGTCCAAGAGGCAAAACGGGGAGTTTTGAGAGAACAGAAACGGGACAGAGAGGAAGGAGGAGAGAGAAAGGGAGAGGCCAAGAGAGAGAGGGGAGCTGGGTGGCGTTCTGGGTGGCCGTGGCGAGCACCGCCACCACCGCTGGGTAGAGGGTCGTCCGGCGACCCCAGGGGAGGTGGTGGAACGTCGATCGGCCAACGGACGGCTGAGAAATCGTGCGAAGAGGAAGTTCGGCCATTGTAACTTCAACTTGACTTTCTGGCCGATTTCGATGGCGGAATCTGATGATCTTGGTGTCGTTCAACTCCTGAGGATGAGAGCTTCATTTTGGTACCTGCCTTGCCCCCTGAGGACCACCGGAGGAGGAGATCAAAAAACGCAATCCGAAACTTTGGAGGCGTTTTTCGGCGACTGAAGGGCGAGTGGTGACCGTTTTTGTGATCCTGGAGTCGAGATAAACCTGCTGGTATGGAGTTTCCCTAGATTTGCCATAGCAGCGGCGGCGCGTGGGGAGGTCCAGCGGTTCTGTTTCGACATTCTGGCACTATTCTCGATGTCCGTATGCTTGGAATTTTGTGAAGGTTAACTCGAAACTCTTGTATTTCAGTCGTTAAATAAGTTATTCTATGTTTGGTAGTCCTTAGAGTAATTGTCAGACTGTCGAGTCTGTCTTTCTTATCCTGATATCCGTTGTTGCGAGGTGTCGGTGTCTGGCGTCTTCCTAGTTCCAAGGCTGTTCTTCCAGGGGAAGCCGGTCGAAAGCGTCGATAGTTAGATAAGTGATACTCACTAATGTATTATCCTGTTTTCAATTTACATCTACATTTCTGTATGTGTATATATATATATATATATATATATATATATATATATATATATATATATATATATATATATATATATATATATATATATATATATATATATATATATATATATATATATATATATATATATATATATATTATGCACTACTACTGCATACGTAAGCATGTAACATTTGACTGTGAATGATAACTCAATATGCCGTGTTGTATTGTATTGTGATTGATGGATGGAGGTCGGGAGGATACAGTGCCACCTAGGATTATGGATTTATTATGGTTATGATATGGATTATGATGGATTTAGAAGATGAGCTATGACTGATGGATGCTTGCCGGGCCTGCTCATCGCCAGGCCCGCTGTTAGTCGGGTCAGGGCTGCGTGGTACAGATCAGTGACGGCCGGGCCCCTTGGATATAAGAGACAGATTATCGGATTCAGAGAGTCAGGACAGGGGGATCGGCTCCCCATATTGAGATTAGTGTGGTACTGTGAACCATACCCTATCCTTATCTGATTGGATGATTTGTCTGTTTCTGTGGCATAGTGCATAGCATGTGCATTAGAATTCTATATTAAGGATACCAATTTAATATATTAGCTGGTGTTATTCACTGAGTCGAACGCTCATTCCTGTTCATCATGTTGCTTTCAGGTTAGGGAATGAGCCGGTGAAAGAATTGTAATTGTGTAGACTGCCAATTTCCCTTCGGCAGTGATTTGTATTAATGGGATATTAAGAATACATGTAATACATGTACATTTGTAATTGTAACTCTAGAACTCCGCAATGTTACACTTTGTACTTGTACATCGTTATTATTCAGTAATGTATTTTAAAGAGCTGTAATTTGTTGTTAAGCAGAACTTTTTGTAATTTACTGCATCTATGAGATAAGCAAGTTTTGGGCCAATTTGATATTTGCTTTATGTTGATTTTATTTAGATCTGCTTAACCTATTTGGGTACATAACCCTTTTCAGTTGGGTTTTTCAGTTGTGTGTTTTGGGTTAGACTTACTACGGGCACTGGTAGCCACGTGCATCTCCTGTGTCTTAGTGCTGGTCACGTGTCTCGGGTTTGGGGCGTGACAATGTATATTTCATTTTTAATTTTTTATTTAATGAGTAGTAATCAACTTTTTATTTTTATATTTTATTTCTAATTTCTTATAATTATTTATATTTTATTTAGAAATATTATGCTTGATAATAAATGTTTGATATTTTTTATAATTTAATGTTTATATTCGTTAAATAGTATATATAAATATTTAATACATTAAAATATTTTATTTTTAGTATTTTTAAATATCAACTATACTGATTTTTTATTAAAAATTAAATATTTAGTTAATTGAAGCATTATTATCATATTTATAACATATCCAGTTCTAATATCAGTTATTCTAAATACTAAGCATGATAACATTTTGTTTTGTCTTTTTTTGTGATGTTTTATCTTGTCAAGTTTTTTGTTGTATTATTCTGCCAACTAAACGTAAACTAAAAGATATATCTCAACAAGGCTAAAAATAAGCTAAATTGTTCGTAAACAATTATGCATTCGATTTGATAAAAACTTGTTTATATTTGATTTGTTTTATAAATGAGTTAAATATAAGTTTTACTTCAAGATTAAATTAATATTTAAGTAAAACTAAACTCTGCTATATTAAATCCATAAATAGTTTAATTATAAACTACTGAATAAATTATTGAATAACTCGATTAATAAGCTTGAGATTAATATGATTAATAGGTTACAAACAGCTCAATTATCTTCATCATCAGCATCAACATCATCATTATTATTATCCTAATAATTTTGAAACTCCAAAAAATATAGTTTAACATTTTTATAATATTTTAGTAATTTAATTTGACCAAAACAGACATATTTCTAGTTTTCCTATATGTGCAATTTAAATATCTCTAAAAGAGAAACAAATTATATATTTAATTTCAATTTTAATGTTTAACAGAAGTTACTCTTTATTGGGAAAATTATTATTACTTTTTTTCAATAATAAAATATAATACTCATCCACTTAATTCATGTGTCATGTGCATTTTAATTGTTGGACAAGTCAAGTAGCATAAATATATAAAATATATAGGTAAAGAGTTTTATGATATTATACAATTTTTTTTTAAATCAATACGACATTGCATATTTAGAAAGAAAAATAACTGTTAAATAAGTATGATAATGGAAATTTAGAATATCATATATTTTTTAGAACATCATATTTTTTCACATGAAATTATATTTGTATAATTCAAATTAATGTATCATATCATAGGATGATAATCAATAAAAAAAATTATATTAACTAAGGTTAAAATATAATTATAATCAATAAAAAAAATTATATTAACTAAGGTTAAAATATAACAACAGTGGTAGAAATTAATGTATCATATATTAAAACTGTATTATATTAAATCATTTGAAAAAATCATATGTCTAAAAAGTTTTAAATATCATATTAACTAACACTAAGATGTAACCACATATTATAATAAATTTTAAGTATTTTTTATTATAATTATTTTATTAAAAATGAATATTTAGAAAAATTGAATATTTTGATGAGTCACAAATATAAATGAATTTCAAAACAAATCAAGCTCAAGTTTAAATTTAATTCAATTATAATTTATTAACGAGTCGAGTTTGATTATAATTTATAATCAAATTTTTGACAAATCAAATTTGAACTTACAAAAAAAAAAAATAATGAGCCGAGCTTGAGTAAATAAAAGTTCGGCTCGGCTCATTAATTACAGTTTCTCAAATAAAATTTTAAAATGAAGCTTGTTTAAATACCGGATTTTACATTGAATTTTATTTTATAGCTAAAACAGTTTATATATATATATATATATATATATATATATATATATATATATATATATATATATAATTTTAAATTATGATTTAAAAAAAATCGTAAGAATTAAAATTTTTGATCTTCCATTTTAAGAGAATTTTAGAATTCAGAATTCTAAGATTTTTATTTATAGCATTGTGGGGAGAGGAAGGAAATAAAATCTAAATCTCTTGGTAATATGGTATATGCACTTTCCATTAATTAAATTAAATTTAGATGTTTTTTAAAATTTTAAGTTTATATATGGATGAGTAGGCCTAAAAAAAAATTCAAATATTGTATTAAATTTTTATTTTTTCTATTTCCTTTTAACACTCCTCTTCAGATGAAAGTGACATTATTATAGGATAGACGGTATTAACATGTGGCGGTAAACATGTGGCAGCAACCTGCAAATATGGCAAAATATCAAGAGAATTTTTTATTTTTTTTTATTACGCAATCTGCATATATGCTTCCCAGTAAATCATGCTAAGCGTCTAAATATATATTTCCTCCGTCTGGAAAGCATAAAAATTACGATCACTTTTCTCTTTAATTAATTTTCTAATTTATTAATATATTAGTATTATTTAATATTAATTTATTAATATATTATTATTTAATATATTCAATTAAAGCACCAAATTTTTATCAAATCATTAACCAATTTTTTGAACTATTAACTAAAACTAGAAATGACAATGACAAAACGGGGTAAATTTTGATATTTTCATTCTTGTTCTATAAATAATTAGAGCAAAGACACATTAGGATAAATTATATATATAAAAAATTATTAGTTTTCTTTACATATTATAATTATTATAACATGAAATATATATATATATATATATATATATATATATATATATATATATATATATATATATATATATATATATATATATATATATTAATTTTATGCAATAGAAATAAAGATTAGAGTAGGATGAGATTAAGAGACTCAATTTCATCCCCGCCTTTTTACTATAAGTAGAACCGAGATTTTCGATCGAATTTAGAGCAAATCAGATTTTGACATTTCTAATTAAAATATGCATGTGTTTTTTCATATTTGCTTGTTAAATAAAATGTTGGCACATTAATCAATAATTAAAATTTAATTCTTTTTATTATAGCAATAAAATTTATTAATTTTGAGACTTAGCGTTAAAGAATTAGAGAATAGTTCTTTCTAGGATAATTATTTACTAATAATATAAGAAGGTGTATTTTTGAAAAGTGTAAATAAATTTTAATTATATTAATTATTTTTTTAATTTTTGTAAAAATCGAAGTAATTTATTTTTTTCAGACGGATATTATGTGACTTGTGAGATCACTCAAATCTAATTTAAAAATTTAAATTGATAGGTGATAATAAGTTCAAACATCTTATTAAATTTTGAACACTTTTATTTTATTTTAGTTTGAGATTTTTAATTTTAATTGAGAAATATATTGAATTATTGATTTATTAATATACACTGGAATTTGTCTATGATGTATGATGATATTTCTAGGAATCATCACATCCAACTTGGAGAAGAAGTATGCTCGCGGAGGTGGTGGACCAGCCATCCATTCTATCTTGTGGAAAAACTATCACCTACCTAACAATTGCCTTAATTAATCATGCATAAAAAAAAGAAACTCTCTAGTCTCTACCTCTAATTCTCTAGCATGTGTATTGGTTTTTCCCTAATTAATCTTTGTTTTGTACCAATTTCAAAGGCAGCTGAACTGTTCTAATTAACTAAGGGGTAGAATCTTGCGAGAAAAACAAAAATTAATCCACAATTAATATAAATTGTTATATGGGACAAAGCTAGAG
Organism: Reutealis trisperma; assembly: GCA_947687605.1. Lineage (NCBI taxonomy): Eukaryota > Viridiplantae > Streptophyta > Magnoliopsida > Malpighiales > Euphorbiaceae > Reutealis > Reutealis trisperma. The sequence continues at coordinate 140,597 of CANTUT010001090.1, forward strand.
ATTTTATTCCAAAAATCACTATAACACTAATTTTTTAATATGAATAATTATAAATTATAAATCTATATTTTGTATGTGGAAAAATTTATCTAAAAATTCATATCATTACAAATCTACATATGCATTTCATAATTTTACATTTTCATAAATTTTATATTTTATAATTTTATCTTACAAAATTTTCACACTTTAGCCAAGCCACTAGCTTTTCCAACAGAGTCAAATGAATCACTATCAAAATCTTCACTAAGATACATCTTGATAATTCTCTAATCCTTCCTTGACTCAACATCTATAATCCTTGAGCTCATCGAATCCACAAACCTATCATCTAAACCCATCTGAAATGCTTCTAAGAAAACTGAAAAAATCATCTACTCTTTTAGATTTCAGTTTTTATTTGTCAATTGACTATCTTTTTTGGACAAAAAGGATTGAGAAAGAGGGTTTTTAGTTCAAATTTAAATTATGATGGAATCTATAGAGAAAAAACCAGAACTTAAATTTTTAGAAGAAAAAAACATGTTAACCATTCAAGATGGCCACTGAACTTTATTAGGTCTTACATAGAAAAAAAAATTAATAATTATATGCATTATGAAATGACATAAATTGGTCAACATTTTTTTTTTTTTACAGAAAAGGTAAACTTCATCGGTAATAGAAAATTTTATTGGAAAGGAAAATTTTCTTGAAAAAGCAAAACTCTTATTACTTGTCTAGGAAATTTGTTTGTGGTAGATGACTTTCCAACCTAACCACACATTATCTGATACAACATAAAATATGTAATTCCACTATCAAAACTTATACTATATAAATCAACACAAACTTATTGACTCGCCTCGTTATAGACATTGAAGCCTTATCAACAAACCACAACCCGTCCTCATTTTGTTCAGTTTCAATTCACTTAGGTCACTTCATATCGCTGAACCGATACACATCTATTCATCTTCATCAAATCTTGCTCTTCTATTTTCTAAAGTTTATTCTTGTAACTAATCCTTGTTATCTCACTTTATCATTCATTGCTCCATTGTCTTTGCTTGCATCAAACTCATCTATCTATTTAAACGTATTTGTAAATTTATTTATACTCATTCTCCTTCATGTCATGTTACTCATTATTTCTATCATCTCCAATATTCTTCCTTATATATCATAATGTATTCTTTACATCTAAAATTCAATCTCATCATTATGGCTCTTTTCTACTTGAAATTCCATTACCAACCTTATTCCTACCATTAAGCCTCCATATATCTTATTTTACCACTGGACTTCATCCTCGATATCAATCGTTCGCTTATATATGGATTCTTCCATCCTGGTTTCTCCTTTTTATCCTTAACTTATGTTACAATTCAATAGAGTCTCCTACTACCTCTTAACTATTTCTGCAGATAGTCATATCCTGCTATATTACATTAGTCCCTCCTAAAAAAAATCATCCTCGAATTTTGAAACTTCTTTCTTCCTCCCTATTATACTTATCCCCTAATATTTTCCTTCCTCTACTCCACTTGTCAAGACATATTCAATTATTACTTATGAGATGCTACTAGTCCTAGTTCTCTCTGTTAAAATTTACCTTGAGATTGACTTACCATCCACACTGATTCTATCCTAGACTTAATATTTCTCCACATACTTCTCACGACATCATTTTTAGTTTTCACCAAATAGTTTATAGATTGAGAAGTTAGAGATATAACTATCAGTACATTTATGAGAAATACACCATAAGGTATTCTAGCTATATAATTTTAAGATTAACACCCATCTTCTTATAGTACCATCCATTATATCCTTGCTTGGTTGAGACTCGCCCTACTATCTATGAAGATCATTTCTCTTCCTTGATTCCTTATCTTCTTCCTAATTCTTCTATGTAACATCTTTGACTCCATTCTCCATTTCTCTACCTTTTGTCATCCTTTTTCTTAAATTGATTCTCTTCACATCAGCCCTTATTAATTATAATATGCAGAGTTCATCATTCCCTGATCACTTAATTAAATCCTCTTTTGTTGTAGCATATCAATTAGGAATGATCTCTTCTTGTCCTCCACACATGTTAAGGGTAAGTTACATTGGTATAAGAAGAGAAAAGAATTTAAACCCATATCAAAAAGGCATGTCGATTTATATTCAAAGAACAATAGAATGTTGATGAGAAGGAATCCATAGTTTTCCTAGCCAGGCACACTGTAAGCTTATAAAACTTAAGTTATCATCTATTCCTTTAGCTCTTATTTATTATCATTTCTTACTCTAATGTTACCCTTGTCATCTAGCACAATCCTACATTCACTTTGGTACTACCTATAGCACCACTGACAAGCCCCGGCTAACTCTACTAACCCTTCTAGTAATACCTTTGGTATCATATCTTCTAGAACGCCCCTTACCCTTCTTAAACTTCATTTTTATAACCTTTGCTTTGATACCATTTCTATTACACCTCGTTCTTAGTCATCCTTCCTTGTTCATCCTCACTCGATTCCTAACAGCCTACTTATCCTCGTTAGCAGACTTAATTATATCTTACTTTGTTTTGTCGAGGCATGATGATTCCAGTGTAAAGGGACATCTAAAGCCACTGAACACTCATAAAACCCTTATATACATGGATAAATCCAAACTTATGTTAACCAATTATGTAACTATATAAGTGGTTTAAATTATGGACCAACTAATAACCATTACATTGAAAGCCTTCAACAAAAATAATAATAGTAATAATAATCTTTTCATCTTATTCATGAACATTTTTATAATACATAAGACCATTTAACAATCTAAGGAGCCCTCTAAGACATGTCAACAACAATTATGACCTTATAAGGATTATAATTTAAAACTTAAGGTTTCTATTTTTCACTCCTCTAGCTCTTACTCTGATACCTTCCTCGTCATAAGAATTAAAGTCTTTATTGGTGAGGATAGGTAAAGAGTTATAACTCTTCGCTAACACTTGAAATTCACATACGATATGGTAAGCCATCAACTCAGTAAATTTATGAAAATGCATATTGAATAGAATTTCCATGAAAAATTAATAGTTTATTCAATAAGTACAACAAGGTGAATAAGAATCAATATACCAAAGAGAAAATAACATCAAGTGAATTATATGAATTCAATATAGTATAGAACAAGAGATTTTCTTAGGTGCTGAAGATGAATAAGCATATGAAAAGAATTTTTACATACAATCTAACAAAAACATACATTCTGGGGTTTATCATAACCACATTGCTGCAAGTCTCACATCATTAAGAGATTTAATGGAGGGACAAGTCATTAACTCATAAGTCTCAGTAATCACTAGAATCATAATACTCTCACAGTATAAAGATAACTACTGAAGGCAATCATAAGCGAACTCATGTGCTTTTTATCAATATCAAGGGCTACTATATTATCTTAGAAACATCTTCACATGCCTACATCTGACTTAGTTTATAGACCCAGTCAATTGAGTCAATTATGCACATGGTCTAATGATTTCACTTATTATTTAGGCATTTTGTCAATATGGAACCAAAGTATAACCAATAACATTAAGAAAGACTTTTCATTTCAACATAAGGTTAGCCCAAATGGTCTATTCAAATATAAATACATAGGCTTCAGTTAGTGTGGCCTTGTTTACATAATGATGGCTTTAGCCATAATAAATGTTAGATCAACAATACTAATTACCTATTTAAGATGATGGTAACAATACTAATGAAAGTAATAAGATCATATTAGAACAACAAAAGAATGGAATTCAATGAAATCACAAAAGAAAGATCTATCATATCATCATGTATTTCATAATCTTACATTTCATAAATTTTGCATTTTCTGATTCTACCTCACAAAATTTTCACTCTTTAGCCAAGGCGTTAGCTTCTTCAATAGAATCAAATGAATTACCATCATAATTTCCACTAGGATCCATCTTAATAATTCTCTGATCCTTTCTTGACTTAGAATTTATCATCCCTAGACTCACCGAATCCACAAACCTATCATTTAGATCCATCTGAAACTCTTCTAAAAAAACTGTAAGAATCATATACTCTTTTGGGTTTTGATTTTCATCCATTGATTGATTATCTTTTTTTGGAAGAAAAGGGTTGAAGGAGAGGTTTTCTAGTTTAGATTTGAATTCTATTAGATTCTAGAGAAAAATCTAGAATTTAAATTTTTAGAAAGAAAAAGTTAATCATTTAAGATAGAATCTTGCATTTTATAAATTTTACGTTTCCTAATTTTGCCTCAGACAATTTTCACTCTTCAGCCAAGGTGTTAACTTCTCCAATAGAGTTAAATGAATCACCATCATAATCTCCACTAGGATACATCTTAATAATTCTCTAATCTTTTCATGGCTTGGCATCTATTATCCTTAGGCTCACCGAATCCACAGACCTATCATTTAGACCCACCTGAAACTCTTCTAAGAAAATTATAAGAATCATATAGTCTTTTGGATTTGATTTTCATCTATTGATTGACTATCTTTTTTGGAAGAAAAGGATTGAAAGAGAGGATTTTTAGTTTAGATTTGAATTCTAGAGAAAAATCTAGAAATTACATTTTCAGAAGAAAAAGTTCATCATTCAAGATAGAATCTTACATTTCATAAATTTTACCTCACAAAATTTTCACTCTTTGTCCAAGACATTAGCTTCTCTAATAGAGTCAAATGAATCATCATCATAATCTCCACTAGGATCCATCTTAATAATTCTTTGATCCTTCCTTGGCTTAACATTTATCATCCCTAGGCTCACTGAATCCATAGACCTATCATTTAGATCCATCTGAAACTCTTTTAAGAAAACTGTAAGAATCATACACTCTTTCAAATTTCAATTTTCGTCTATTGATTAACTATCTTTTTTGGAAGAAAAGGATTAAAAGAGAGAATTTTTAGTTTAGCTAAACTACTAGATTATAGAGAAAAATCTAGAACTTAAGTTTTTAGAAAGAAAAAGTTAATCGTTCAAGACAGAATCTTACATTTCATAAATTTTACATTTCCTAATTTTACTTCGCTAAATTTTCACTCTTCAACCAAGGCATTAGCTTCTCCAATAGAGTCAAATGAATCATCATCATAATCTCCTCTAAGATCCATCTTAATAACTCTCTGATCCTTCCTTGGCTCGGCATTTATCATCCTTAGGGTCCTTGAATCCACAAACCTATCATTAGACCCATCTGAAACTCTTCTAAGAAAACTATAAGAATCATATACTCTTCTAGATTTTGATTTTCATCTATTGATTTGCCATCATTTTTGGAAGAAAAGGATTAAAAGAGAAAATTCTTCGTTTAGATTTAAGTTTTGTTGGATTCTAGAGAAAAATCTAAAACTTAAGTTTTTAGAAAGAAAAAGTTAATCATTCAAGATAGAATCTTACATTTCATAAATTTACATTTCCTAATTTTACCTCACAAAATTTTCACTCTTCAGCCAAGGCATTAGCTTCTCTAATAGAGTCAAATGAATCATCATCATAATCTGCACTAGGATCCATCTTAATAATTCTCTCCTTCCTTGGCTCGACATTTATCATCCCTAGGCTCATTGAATCCATAGACCTATCATTTAGATCCACTTGAAACTTTTTTAACAAAATTGTAAGAATTATATACTCTTTTGGATTTTGATTTTAATCTATTGATTGAAAAAAGGGTTGAAAGAGAGGATTTTGAATTCTGCTGGATTCTAGAGAAGAATCTAAAACTTAAGTTTTTAGAAAGTAGATGTTAATTATTCAAGATATTCACTGAACAGTCTTAGGTCTTATATAGAAAAGAAGTAATAATGATATGTATTATGAAATGACATAAAGCTACTCAATAGTCTCTTATGGAAAGATAAACTTCATTAGTAAGAGAAAAAATTTTTGGAAAAAAAAAAACTTTTCTTAGAAAAGTCAAACTCTTATTAATTGTCCAGGGAAAATTGACAGTGGTAGATGACTTTTCATCCTAACAACACATTATCTGACCCAACATAAAATATTTAATCCCACTATCAAAACATATTCTATATAAATCAACAAAAACTTATTAACTTGCCTTGAACCTATAGATATTGAAGCCCTATCAATAAACCATAACTTGTCCTCATTTTGCTCAACTTCAATTTGCTTATTTGCTTTGTCTTGCTGAACCAAATCTATCTATTTGTCTTTGTCAAATCTTGCTTTTCTATCTTTTGAAGTTCATCCCTGTAACCAATTCTCGTTGTTTTGCTTTGCCATCCATGCCCCATTGTCTTTGCTTGTATCAAACTCATCTATCTGTTTAAATTAATTTATACATGTTCTCCTTCCTGTCACGTTTCTCATCATTTTTATCATCCCAACATTTCTCCTCATCACAATGTCTTTTCTTACTTCTAAAATTCAACCTTATCATTATGGCTCGTTTCTACTTGAAATGCACCAATACTTAATTACTCTTATATGCTCTACTAGACATACATTTATACTCACATCATATTCATTTTTTCATACAAAAAAAGGGGTACATCACAACAGGTCAATACAAGCTACTGAGGCAGTGTCTCTAGTCCTGTTCTCTACCTCACTACATCTACACACATCTCAATCAAATTATAAAAGAAAATTACTTCCTCACAACAATGAAAATACATCTACACTACCCCTATGACCTTTACAGCCTAACAAATCTCACCCATAACCACCCGACCATTAACACAACCAATTTCCTAACCTGTCACTTTTTGATAGGCTCATGCAAGGGAGACCAATTCATAATGTCATCATTATCATTATCATACTGGCTGTAAATGATCGTCTCATCAAAATCAGTAGAGTCTAAAGAAGGTTTCACAAGGTGGGTCCAAATATGATTAGTAGGGTTGAATTTATCATCATTAGGCATCATAGGTTGGGGACCATCCCTCTGGTACAATTCTCTAAGACAATTTTGGTCCCAATCATCTTTGGCAGCACAAATCTTCTAGCAATACTCAGGAGGAAAATCCTACCATGGAGCATTAGGTTCAGTAGGGGGCCACATCTCTCGCAAAGCGACATTGTTCTTTTCACATATAAAGTGCTAAAAGGCAATAAACTCATTTGAATAATCAAGCACATCTCTGTAGAATGAAAAATAGTATGATTTATAGACCAGAACTTGAGGATTCACAATTAGACGAGTGCCTAAAAGGTAATCACCCACAGTAGTAAAAGGACGATGAAGAACAAGCATAGTTCATACTGTAAGACCATCTGTCCAAAAAGAATTACCCAAACTAGTAATATGAAACCTCATCCACTGATCTAGAGAGTTGAACCAATTTAGAAAAGTAACTAAATGTGGGTTTGCCGCATTATTGCCTTCCAAATACTGAATATATCGTAGAAAATGAAAGGGTTGGATTTCTATAGCAATATGATAAAGACGAAGGAAATACCACAGAAAACAAAGGAATTCTTTAGGCCATATCTAAAATAAATAGACTTTCATATCCATGAAAGGATAAGGCTTCAGAAAAGGATACTCAAGGTGGATAGTCAGTTCTCTCACAAACCAAGGACCATACTTTTGAATGAGGCAAGTTTGATACTTTAAAATCTATTTAGAGGCTAAGTTCTTGAGGGCTCTTTGAGATATGTTGCTTTGAATCTCTAGGAAAAGGCCTTAGTAAAGAAAAAGATCAGGTCTAGAGGAAGAGGAAGATGAAGAGGATGCCATAAAGTTAAGTTGATAGTTAGAAAGGATAACTATTAGGTCAAGAAAGGATTCTCAAACTTGGAAGAAAATTAGAACTAGATGGCAATTTGCCTGATACATGCATCCCCAATTATACTAGTCTCACTATCTTTACAGATAAAACTATAGTAAACTTTTTCTTGAAAATTGGTCTAGCTAATAATAAAATCTTGTGTAGATATAACTGATGAGACCAATCATACAACTATAGTTCTCAACTCTATCTAAGGTAACAACTATTCCTCCGCAGACATCTAAAAATAATCAAATTGATACACAAGATAGTCAAAATTAATGCAAGTTAGGGCTTATCCTATTTTTAGGCAATAAGGTACTCTTATTACTAAAGGACACCAACAGAGAAAATTTTCAAACCTAACACGCCAATAATTTAGAAAAACATAGATATCAATCATATATCCCATTCTATTGTATTTTCCCAACAAATAACTTTTACCTATTCAACTCAACTTCAGAAGCACCGAATTATACCACTTATAATTTATTAAAGACCTTAATTAAGCAATGAGTAATTGTATCAAATCTTAGCAAATAAACATTAAGCTCACCAATATAACTAAAATCTCATCATCATTATCCCATATCCACATTTGTTCACAATTAAATTTTGGGGAAGTTCAAATACTGCATATCTAATTAATGTGCTTAACCACAAAAGACACTGATCACGGATAACGTTGAATCAAAAGCAAGTGAGACTCAAAAGACGAGAAGGAATCCTATACTTTGCATGCCACAACCTAACTCATGTAAGACTCATACGACCATATCATTATTCAGATCATAAGATCATGCTCTGATACCATCTTTGTCACACCCCGAACCTGAGGGCACATGACCAGTACTAGGACACGGATGATGCAAGTGGCTACCAGTGCCCGTAGTAAGCTTGACATCACATAAACGACAACACTATCACAAAATAGGGCTATGGGCCCACATGTTAAACAGATCCAATTAAAATATCAGTTCAAAGCAAACCCATACTGGGCTATCAATTCAATCATATCAACATATCAAATATCATATTACTAGATTCTACTTAACAAACAATTCTGAACTCAGAAAATATATAATAACTGATACTAAAATAAAATATAGATTTTAGGTGTAACATTGTAGAGTTCTACAATAATGATATAAGTAATAAATATTAGTTATACAATTATACAAATATCTTTTACATGACTCAGTGCTTAAATATAAAAAATTACTGAAAGACAAATGACAATTTAACTCAATTCACAATTTTTTTCACAAGCTCATTCCACAACCTGAAAAGATAAATTGAATAGAAATGAGCGGTCGACTCAATGAATGACATCAACTAATGTGTTAAACTGGTGTCTTGTAAATATGTAACTAATGTTTATACCAATGTAACGTGTCACAGAGATAGATAAATCATACAAGTAAACAAGGATGAGATTTGGTCCATAGTATCACACTAAATCTCAACATGCAAAGCTAATCCCACAATACTAGCTCTCTTAATCCAACAATCAATCTCTTATACCCAATGGGCTCGGTCGTCACTAGTCTGTACCACGCAACCCTAACCCGACTGATAGCAATCCTAGCGATGAGTAGGCCCAGCCAGTATCCATTAGTCATAACTCATCTTCTCAATCTCATCATAATCATAATCATATCCATGATTCCTAGGTGGTATTGTATCCTTCCAATCCCTATATGTCAACTATAACCATTATGTAATATAGAATATCAATTCATCAATCACAATCAAATTTTAAGATGCATCTATACAATAATAAATGTATACATATATAAATACATACAATAAATGCAGATGCATGAGAAGGAAGTATAATACATTAGAGAGTATCACTCACCTAACTGATGACTCATTGGACCGACTATCCTCGGAAGTGCGATCTTAGAATCGGGAAGATGCCAAAGATACCGACATTGACAACAAACAATACTATTGGAATACGAACGACTCACATATCAAAACATAATTAGAAGACCATTGACTCTTTTTGGAATTTCAATAGAATCTCCCGTAACTCAGATATTACTCAAAATCAGCAGAAAACATAGCACTTCTAGAATAATCTCAACAATCAACACAATCCAATACAACTTTAGAGACTCCTACCGGGTCCTCCTAACTCATAATCGTCAACATAACTTAACAAGCAAATTCAACTCATCAAATCATCATATACTAATTAAAATCTAATAAATATAATACGACAATAACTGAAATTCAATAGATTCGGGTTTATCCTCATAAATTTTGATTGAATAAACGTTGAGAATTGCATCAAAATGAAAAATGGAGCTACCAGACCTTTCCTACGCTACACTGCTACCGGTGGTGAAATGAAACAATCTTCATGTCATTAGACTTGGCTCAACACTAGGATCTCGAAAAATCATCACCACTCACCGGCATACGCCATCATCATGTCGGAAAACACCTCAAAAGTCTCAGCCTTCACTTTTTAGTCACCGGAAACGCCTTCACTGTGAGTACGTCGCTGTCCGTTATCCAATTGTGGTGTCACTGCCTCCTCTGAGATCACCGGACGGTGGGCTAGCTGTTAGGGATGGCGGTGCAACCCATCGCCGGCCGGACATGGCTCTCCGGCACCACATCTTCTCTCTCTCTCTCTCTCTCTCTTCATTCCTAACTCTCTAAATTCTAGCCATCTGATTGGCTGGCTATTTCCTGGCCAATCAGATGCACATCGTTCCCTCTTCCATCTTCATTTTATTTTTAACATAGTCATAAATATATATATATAGAAATTCTTATAATAATAATAATAATAAACCTTATAATATAAGATTAATCTTTATAATATTTTCATAATTAAATATATAATACTTCTTCAATTATACCCACCTTTTTAACATAAAAAAAAATAGAATTACGATTAATAATATATTTTTCAAATCATATGAATATATGTATTTAATAAAAATATAACTTCAATATTTGCTTTAATAAAGAAAATAATAAAATAATACATTTCCATATAAAAATAGGATTTTATAAAATAAATAGAAATTCGGGGTATTACATATTTTGTGTAATTTTTTTTTTGTATAATTTGTTGATTTGGATAAAATTTGTTTGAATTTGTTAATTTTTTTGTATAATTTGATAATTTGGATAATTTTATTTGCAATTTGTTAATTTTTGTTAATTTTGTATGCTATATTAATTTGTTGATTTTCTGAAATTTTGTAATCTGAATTTTTTGTAATATTTATATATTTTTTGTACTTTGCAGTTTTGTTAATTTTTAAATTTGTTTAACATTTTTTATTTTGTATAATTTTATTTTTTTGATAATTTATGTAATTACTTGGGAAAATTAGGAATATGTATGGGAAATTTTTTTAGACTTTTTATGTGCATTGAAAATACATATGGAACATGTATATATTTTATTTTTTAATATAACTGTGTATATTTCTGTAATTTGTTAATTATTTTTGCAATTTATACATAATTATTTAAATTTTTTGTGTGTTTTAGGTCATAATTTTTACTTTCAATTTTTTAATTGCCTTGTAATTTTATTTCAATTTTTGTTGATATTTGTTTGTTGTGGTCGTTAAATTTATGCTTCGCAAGACATTGGTATATTAATAAATTGTATTGAATTTAGGTGTTATAGTTATATGTATACTTTATATTTATTGTATGTCTATTAAGCATGTATTTTAGTATATGTTAATGTATTTATTAGTTAAGTGTATTTTTTGTGATTTTTGTAATACGCATGTCAATGAATATCCATAATTATTAAGTAATAGAAAATAATATAAGAATAAAAATCAAAATATAAATTTAAAAAAAAACTTAAAAGCAATCACAATATGAAATTTCATTTGAAGAAAAAATCTAAGTTAATTAATACCCAAAATTAATAAGATAATCACGAGAAGAAAAGAATAAAAATGAGAGTAAAAAATAAATGAAAAGTAACATTAGAATAAAAAGTAAAAAGTAAAAGGAAAACACTAAAAATTGAGCATGCCATAAAATTGCCGATAAGGAAAAAATTAAGTTAAATAACATTCCTAAAAATACAGAAAATAAAAATAAAAAATGAATTAAGAGTTATAATAGAATTAAATAAAAATTATAAAAGAACCATAAAAGGCAAGTATGCCATAAAATTGCTTATGAAAAAACTAAATTATAAAATATCTAAAATTATAACAAAAAATAATAATAAAAATAAAAGTAAAAATAAATTGATAGTAATAATAGTATAAAAATAAAAAATAACCTTAAAAACTAAGTTAGTTAATATCCAAAAGTATAAAAAATAAAAATAATATAAAAAATGAAAGTAAAATAAAATAAGAATAAGATGAAAAATAAAAGAAAAATAATTTTAAAAGAAACAATAAAACTAATAGTGAAATTATTGTTAAAAAAATAACCTTAATGAGCTACCATTTCATAAAAGTACTACTAAAAAAGTTAATTAATTCTAAAAAATAAAAAAAAATGAGTAGGAGTTAGAAATTTATGAAGTGGATTAATTATGATATGTTGTGAATTTATAAAATGTGGTGAATTCGTGTTGTGAATTTTATCATATTGTGAGTGTAATATATGTAAAAATTTAAAAACTTGTTAACACATGCTTTTAATTAGTTTTAAGTGTATATTTGGACTTTATAAAATATAAAACCTAAAAATACAGCTAATTATATGAATCCCTAAATAACGCATTGAAAATGACTAATATATATAGGCTTAACCATAGATTTCTGTTTGGTGTTCTTCTCATCGAATGAGAAGAGGACATTGAATTGTCTAAAATAGACAATTTAAAGATTTCATTGTCCAATATAACTTGCTGTACATATTTTATTTCATACTCTTGTTTGAAATTTCGATTATCATCTTCTACATATTCTTTGAATGCATATTGAAAAATGTTCTAATTTTTTTTATTTTTCATTTTAGTGCACTAGAAGAACTATAGGGAGAGGCTGCCAAAATTTCAGCAGGAGCGTGAATATAAAATGTTATAAGATAAATGGTTATATAGCAATGTTTTTCTAAATGGGTTAGGTTCTTACCTTATAGGCAATGAGAGATAATGGGGTAGAATTATATACCGTGAACTTAATATAACAACCAACAAAAATCTATCTCTTTATGCTCCTTATCTTAGTTTATGACAAGACAAAGCTGATTGGTGAGCACTGTGTAGAATTAAAGCTAGATCAGTTGTAAAAATTAAGGATAAATATGTAATTAAGGTATCATCTCAAGCACCTTTGCAAGAAGACAATGATACTTTGCCTCTAATTGAAATTACTGATGATAAGCCACCAGGAAATTTAAATGGTCCAAATGAGTCTTTCATCAACATAAATAAGAAAGATATTGAGTTAGAATATGAAATAGAGCTACAATCAGAAACTGAATCATCGAATGATATAATTGACGAAGATGATATAGAGGAAATTGATTTTGAATAATTTATTTTTTATGAAAATTGTGTGTGTGTGTGTGTTTGTGTGTAGAAAAAATTTTGTTAGATAATCTTATCTCTAATTTCAAATATCGAGATATGTACCTAGAGTCATGGGTGCGGTTGGTCATGGTTGCAGTTGGATATCTTCAGATCATACACCTATAGGCTAGTGACCTCCAACCCTGTCAACATTGTCTTCTTTACCCTCCCTTTATTCCTCCACATCTGCCTCCTCTATTTCTGCACTTCTCCCTAATTATGGACCTTCCTCTACTTCTGCACCTACCTCTACTTCTAGACCTCCCACTACTTTTGTACCTTCATCCATTTCTATACCTGTATACATTTCATTAGCTCCTTCTACTTCTACTCTTCTATCTCTGCTCATTCTACATCTGCACCTTCTACACATGATGTTGATGCTGAGCTATACACAGTTCCTCCTCCTGAGTTCAGATCCAAGATCACTTTGATCCGTTAAGTTATTTAATTTTTATTAATATAATTAGGAATAACCATATGGTTAGTCCTAATTAATATTTTTTACATTATTTATGACATTATTATTATTATTATTATTATTATTATTATTATTATTATTATTATTATTATTATTATTATTATTATTATTATTATTTTTGCAGTTTGCATCCATTTGGGCAATCTCTAGCACATGTCGAAAGATAATTAAGCAAAAAATTAATAAGGATGGATAAACTTGGAAGAAGGTATGAGAGAGGGTAAAGACATTCTATTAGGAAGAGTTTAAGATATATTATAATTTCAATTCTCATCTAATAATAAGTTATAAATTAATTATAACATAATTACTTAAATGCTAATTTTGTTGTGTTTAAATTGTTAAAGAAATAATTATAGTGGGATTAGGCAATCGACAACTTAGTTGAGATAGCCTTCTATAAGAAGGTACAAAGACATGCTTCATGATGTGAAGTATAAAGCGAAGGAGACCTAGATGATAGATGCAGTGAGAGAGAATTGGCATAGACATTTGGATACTCTCCAATTTTAGGCATTGTCTCGTCAAGCCAACACGAACAGGATGACAGAGAAAAGTGGTCCAAGATCTGCTCCATCAAGGCACACTAATGAGTTTATACCATATGAGGAGCATGCCAGAGGATTGGTAAATAATTTCATAAAAGTTAATTAAATTTTGAAATTACTTGCATATTAGTATATTTGATTAATTCTTAATAGCAGGCTCGTAAGTTGGGACGTGAGGTTCAGCCCTCAATGTCTTCGTGGACACACACATAGAGAAGCATGACGGGTAGACATTTATTGACACCAGATCTCAGAGAGTTAATGAAAGTGATTAAATTGCATTGAAATTAAAATTTTTAAAATGTTATAGTAAATGCTATAATTTTATATTTTGGCATATTTTTTATCGATCTCATATTTTTGATTGGTTTATAGTTTTATAGTAAATGCTATAGTATTATGATAATCACTAATATTTTATAAAATATAAAAAAAATATAATGAGCAATTGTCACAGCCAGCCCATGATTTAGTGATTCTTGTTAGGTGGATGAAAGAGAGCTATTCCTTTAGACTATTGTCAGACCAACTATAACAACCCAAATTTTTATTTATTTTTAAGAAAATCTTATCTTCATACGGAATATAATTATTAAATTATAGATGCTACATTGTATGTGAAATATTCAATTATAAATTTGAATTTATATAATTATGAAAATATTATAATTTTTAATTTATATAATTATGAAAATATGTTATTAATTATAAAATATATTTAAATTTTAATAAATAGGTAATTAATGTAAAGAAAATATTTTATTATAAAATAAATAATTTTAAAATTAAATTAGTTATCATAAGTTTTTTTTTTTTAGAAAAGAAAGAAATATTTAGAGTAAAAATATTACAATTTGTCATTTATTATTTTTAGATTTAAATTAGTTATTCAATCAAATTATTACTTCTGAAATCTTAAAATTTAAGAAAATATTAAATTTAAATTCTGTTACTTAAATTTTAAAGTTGATGTTATTATTATTATTATTATTATTATTATTATTATTATATAAAAAAACTAATTATATAACTTTTACCTATTTTTGATTGGTTTAAAGAGGACCAATCACATTTTTGGTATGGTCGTAGGGGAGAGAAGAAGAATAGAGAGAGAGAGAGACTAAATGTAGGAAGGAGGAGACAATGACTATTGGAGGGCGGTGCACAGCACCACCACCACCACCACGCCATAGCTTAGTCATCAACAAGCAAATGAGCACTAGAAGCGAGGATCACTAGCAATTAGAGGCAATGCACACAAGGAGAGAAGCTTCACTGATGATTGAAACTTCTAATCAGGATTTCAGCCATTCTAGAGCTCTGTTCCCAGTGATTTTGGTAACGTTGGAACTGTCTCTTCTCAAGCTTCAATTTGGTACTTATTTTCTTTTGATCTGTCACTGGAGAAGAAAATCAAAAACTGAACCATTGAAGTGGCGAGGAGGTGGTGAGTGGAGGCTAGATTCGAACTCCTGGCATCAAGACGAGTCGGATGGCATCAACCCTTTCTCCATATGCCATCATCAGCAGCAGCTTGTCGCTAGTCGGTTATCGGTGAGTGGGTGCCACTTTAGTATGTTTGAAACAAATTTGATTTATGAATTTATGAATGAGTTTCATTATTAATTGTATAATTATTGGTAATCAATTGGAGATTAAATTAAGGCATTGAGGATTAATATGAATTCCTATAAATTATTGAGCTAAAATGCTAATGTATTATTAATATATATTGTGTTAATAGTAAACAAATTTTAATTAAGTTAATGTGGATTTTTAATTTTATTGTTAGAGTTAATTGGTGAATTTAATTTATTAGGAATTGTATGAATTAATTGAAATCAATTTTATGAAAATAAACTAATTGAATTGATATTAATAATAATTTTCTTTTTTAGTTACATGATTGGTGATAATAAGTTAGATTTAATTAAATAATTGTATATTATTAGTATATGTACTATGGGTTTTATATTGTTTTAATCGAATATTGAATGAGATATTTATTAAATAAATTTGAGTTAAAAACTATTCCTTTCGCATAGGAATGTAAATTGTAATATTTGAATTGTTAAATTCAAGTATATGTTAATGTTTGCGTATAAATATATTGTAAAAGGTGTGTGTTGATTTTAAGTGGATTATAGACTTGATTAGTTTTATTAATAAAAGATTTTAATTGCTAAATAATTTATTAAAACAAATTAAAAAGGAAATAACGTTTTCTTTAATTTATTTATTCGCATGATTTCAAGAAATGTATTTAAGTTGTTAAAGATGTCTTTATGTTTTAAATATATTAGAATTTCTTCTTATATAAATATGTATGCTTGGGATTGTGCTCCATTGGTGAATTGAGACTGTTGTGGTAGTTATTGGATTTGGAAACCTAAGAGGGGTCATTATTGTTGTGTTGGTTGTTGTGAGTTGTGGTGATAACTTGAAGTTTTTATCTTTTTTTGTTATAGTTGGGAAATGTCCTAATTACATAGAAGACTCTGCCGAAATTTTGGCAAAATTTTTAGAGTTGTTTGAGTATCTATTGGTTGGGTCATTCAAGTTCCAATAATCTTTGTATCATTATCCAATATTGGCTTTCTAGGTCTTCCCATTATTAGTTAGCGAAGGAGACCTAACTGGATCCTGTCAGATCTGTGAGTTATATAGTTTAATATGGCATTCCATTCTTTAATTATTTAAAATTTCACTTGCATATATGTATTGATTGTTTGTATATTATATATATAATTATACATTATGAATATAATTTACTATCTTGGTATATGTATGTGACTGTTCATTATTATTGATGTAGCATATTATTTGTGGATGTTTGATGGGATTGGGATGACCAGTGCCATTTAGGAATATGATTATGGTTATGATGATGATAGATGAATTATGACTGGTGTCAGATAGCTACCGACTTACTCATCGCCTATGCGCTTCTGCCAATCGGGTCATCGCTGTTGGGACAGCTAACCCTGTTATCATATTAAGAAATGGTATTGGACCAAGAGAGCCAAGATAGGGGGATCAACTCACCATGTTGAGGATTAGCGTGATATTGTATACTATATTCCATCATTATATGATTACATAATTTGTCTATCTGTTTGGCATAATGTATTAGCATTTATGACTTTAAAGTGGTATGCTATATTGAGGACTATATAGCTCATTGAGTCGAACACTCATTCATGTTCAACATATTTTTTCCATGTTATAGAATGAGCTCGTAAAGATATTTAATTTGAGTTATCCTGCCTTTCATCTTTCAGCAATGAAGTTTACATTATTATTCAGTTATGTAATTAATTTATGCTAATCTATATATTAAATCTTTAGTACTCCTCATTGTTATTTTTCTTTATGTATGTAATTCTATATTATTCGTCAGTGGTTTATTATCTCTTGGGCTATTTAAGATGTGCTATTAAGCAGAAACCTTGTGATGTTGATTAATATTTTGGGATGATAGGTATGTTTGCCATTGTGGCTTTGTGTTATGATGTGATGTTTATACAAATTCTGCTTAACATGCAGGCCTATAGCCTTGTTCTTTGACAATTACAACTATCACTTGTTAGTTTTGTCATTTTGTAAGTTAACAGGCTTACTACAGTTACTAGTAGTTACATGCATCACCCATGTGTAAGTGTTATTCACGTGCCCACAGGTTCAGATCGTGACACTGACGAAGTACAAAATTTATGGCATTGGTTCTCAAGCCTTGCATTTTTATGAATATTCGGGTGCCAACTCTTCTTCTGCCCCACCCATCTAGTCACTTCAATAAAGGAGATTTAGCGGGAGGTGGATAGGTGAGTAGATGAGAGGATTAGTGGCTATCATGTTCATGTACATGTGGGCTATGTAGGAGTAGTTGCAGTCAGTGTCACAACAAACTAGGATAACTATTCCAGCTCATTTACCTACTCTGATATCCCCAGTTCTTACTCAATCAATACCTCTTACAAGAGATGTTACTGTTGTTGCTACTGCTACTTTTCATGCTTATCATATTGATAATTATTTTCTAAATCATGAGGATTAGAAGAGCGATGATGAAGACGCAAAAGATCGTAGATGATGATGATGCAACAGATCTTACTTAAATTTCTATTTTATATTAGTTATATTATATTTTGACATTTAGATTTTTATATTTTATGTATATATTTACATTAATTTAAATTAATGAAATTGATTTTATATTTTATATTCCAATGGGTTCAAGGCATCAACAAGATTCTATTATTTGGCATAGAAGTTTCCATGGTAATTATTCGGTGAAAGAAGGTTATAAAGTCATGTTAGACAAGCTTTGTCAGCAGCAGCCTTGTTCTTCTTCTTCTTCTGATATTAATTTTATTGATTTGTGGAAAAATATTTGGTCGCTAAAAACTCTGCCCAAAATCAATTCTTCTCTGGAAATGATGTAAAGATGCCATATCTGTCACGCCCCGAACCTAAGGGCATGTGACGGACACTAAGACACGGGTAATACATATAGCTACCAGTACTTGTAGTAAGCCTGTCCTCACACTCAACGACAAATTACCATACAATAAGGCTATGGGCCCATATGATAAGCAGATCTAAATAAACATCAAATTCAAATAACGCCACACTGGTTATCATGACTATCATCTCAAAACATCATTTAACATTTTATAGGTTTTGCTTAACAACAATGTCTCAACTCAGAAAGTATATAATAACTAATAATACATAAAATATAGATTTCAAGTGTAATATTGTAGAGTTCTAAAGTACCAATATAATTATACACATTATTTATATAACTTGATACTTATAATACAGAAAACTGCCGAAAGACAAATGGCAGTTTAACTCAATTTACAATACCTTCACAAGCTCATTCCACGACCTAAAAAATATAATTTGACCAAGAATGAGCGTTTGACAAAATGAATGATACTAACTAATATATTAAATTGATATTCCTATATACATATATTTAATGTTCATGCCAGTGCAATATGTCACAGAAATAAACAAATCACACAGGCAATCAAGGATGAGATATAATCCACAGTACCACACTAATATCCAA